>CM059445.1:33593075-33994779 GCA_030390025.1 Squalus acanthias
ATTTACCCCCAACCCCGTGAGCTCTTATCTTGTGCAGTAACCTTTTATGTGGCACCTTATTGAATGCCTTCTGGAAATCCAAATACACTACATCTACTGGTTCCCCTTTGTCCACCCTGCTCTTTACATCCTCCAAGAACTCCAGCAAATTTGTCAAACATGATTTCCCTTTCATAAAACCATGCTGACTCTGCTTGACTATATTATGAGTTTCTAAATGTCCTGCTACCTTCTAAATTTCCGCTCAGCGGATCCCTCATTTAGTTTAAAGCCCTATCTACAGCCCTAGTTATTCGATTTGCCAGGACACTGGTCCCAGCCTGGTTCAAATGAAGCCCATCCCGACGGAACAGCTCCCTCTTACCCCAGTACTGGTGCCAGTGCCCTAGCCCTAAGAATCGAAACCCATTTCTCCCACACCAATCTTTGAGCCACTCATTCATCTCTCTGATCTTATTGACCCTATGCCAATTTGCATGTGGCTCAGGTAGTAATCCAGAGATTATTACCTTTGTGGTTCTGCTTTTTAATTTAGCCCCGAGCTGCTCATACTCCCTCAGCAGAACCTCTTCCTTTGTCCTACCTATGTCGTTGGTACCTACATGGACCACGACAATTGGATCTTTCCCCTCCCACTCTAAGTTCTTCTCTAGCCCAGAGGTGATGTCCTCAACCCTGGCACCGGGCAGGCAACACAGCCTTCGGGAATCATGCTCTTGGCTGCAGAGAACAGTGACTGTCCCCCTAACTATACTATCCCCTACCACTACCACATTTCTTTTTGCTCCCCCCACTTGAATGGCTCCCTGTACCACGGTGCTGTGGTCAGATTGCTCATCCTCACGGCCGTCCCTGCTGTCGCCCACACAGAGAGTAAGAACCTCGTAACTGTTGGACAAGAGCAAGGGCTGAGGCTCCTCCACCACTACCTCCTGGGTCCCCATACCTGCCTCGCTTGTAGTCACACCCACCTGTCCCTGACCACGGAACAAATTTGAATGAATTAATCTAAGGGGTGTGACTGCCTCCTGGAACACAGCGTCCAGGTAACTCTCCCCCTCCCTGATGTGTCGCTGTGTTTGAAGCTCGGACTCCAGCTCATCAACACGGAGCTGAAGTTCCTTGAGCAACCAACACTTACTGCAAATGTGGTCGCCGTGACCTCAATGGTGTCTGTCCACCAGCTCCCACATGTTGTAGCAGTAACACATCGCCTGCCCAGCCATCGCTAATGTATTTAATTAATTAAGTGTTTAAGTTTTGAACGTTTAGTTTTTAATCCCGGCTTTTAATTTAAACCAATGCCCAAGAAAAAGAGAGAAATACTGACCAACCAGTTGCTTTCCTGTGACGTCACACTTTGAATCTTTCTACTTCTTACCCTCCCAGCTCGGTTGGCGCAGCTCTGGGCTCGCTCTCTTGCACTCCCACTGGGCGGCTCAGTCACGTCCTTTTATCTCCGGCCCGATCTCCTGCTCTCGCGCTCTCTTGTTTACTCAGCGAATCTCCCGCCCTGTTTACTCAGCGAATCTCTCGCTCTGTCTGGAGCCTGGCAGTCAGAATGGCTCTAATTACACTTTGCAAAGTAGTCATAGAGTCATAATGGCACAGAAGGAGGCCATTTGGCCCATCGAGTCCGTGCTGGCTCTCTGCAGAGCAATCCAGTCAGTCCCATTCCCCTGCTCTATCCCCGTAGCCCTGCAAGTTTATTTCCCTCAAGTGCCTATCCAGTCTCCCCTTGAAAACATTGAGTGTCTCCACTTCCACCACTTCTGTCGGCGCGAGTTCCAGGTCCTCACCACTCGCTGCGTAAAAATGTTTTTCCTCACATCCCCCCTGAATCTCTTGCCCAAAACTTTAAATCTGTGTCCCCTCATCCTTGTACCATCAACTAGTGGGAACAGCCTTTCCCCGTCTAGCTTATCCAAACCCGTCATAATCTTGTACACCTGTATCAAATCACCCCTCAACCTCCTTTGCTCTAATGAAAACAAATCCAGCTTCTCCAACCTGTCCTTGTAGCTAAGATCTCCCATCCCCGGAACCATTCTGGTAAATCTCTGCACCTTATGGGCCATCACATATTTCCTAAAGTGTGGTGACCAGAACTGGACGCAATACTCCAGTTGTGGCCTAACCAGCGCTTTATAAAGGTTCAGCATAACTTCTCTACTTTTGTACTCAATACCTCTATTTATGAAACCCAAGATCCCATATGCTTTGCTAACCACTCTCTCAATATGTCCTCCCACCTTCAGGGACCTAAGCACATTAACTGCCAGGTCCCTTTGTCCCTGCACACTCTTTAAAACTGTGCCATTAAGTGTATATTGCCTCTCCCTGTTCCTTCTGCCAAAATGCATCACCTCACACTTCTCTGTATTAAATTCCATCTGCCACTTGTCTGCCCATTCTACTAGCCTTTCTATGTTCTGTTGCAGTCGATCGGTATCATCCTCACTGTTTGCCACACCCCCAAGTTTGGTGTCATCGGCAAATTTAGAAATTCTACTTTGTATTCCAATATCCAGGTCATTTTTATATATATATATATCAAAAAGGCAGGATCAATCTAATTATACATTCCAGATGGAACTGCTGGGTGTGTCTTGTCCTCCAAGGGGACCAATCAGAAATCTGGTGTTGGAAATAAACGCGACAATGGATTATCGGGGGTAACATTTGATGAGTGTGGGAATTATGTGTTGAGCAGGAGATAAGGTCTCTGCAATGTATAATTTGAATCGGTGTCAGGCATTGTCACGCAGGCTCCAGTTCACTGTTAGTTCACAGTAACATTACTGATTTCAGAGAACATGATACCGGCCTAACCGAGGGGGGACGAACGTGATCCGTCTTTCCATATGGATCACGTTCTCGCTCTCCCTTCCCCCCCCCCCCCCCCCCCCCCCCCCCCCCCCCCCCCCCCCCCCATTTAGACCTGGATCACGTTCTTCCCTCCCCCTCCACCCCCCAATATAATCTCTGTCTTCTATTATCCCCCTGAGGTCCTGACCTTATACCCCCCCCGCCCCTGCAAGCTCCTCTCCCAGCTGGTAAACGGAGGAAACGTGGTTTAGGCCGCAGGCCAGGGTTTGGTGCATTGGCAGCCGGAAAATCGCATGCGGGGATCAGCTGGCTGGGCAGGACTGTGTCTAGGCTTGGGCCAGAGGGCTCGGCTCTGCCACGATAGAGGTGCGCAATGACAGAACGACTCAAACTTCGCCGTGCAAGTAACCACTCCGTCTGCGGTGCTGATGGGAGGAGACTCTAGGGGAGCACCAGGGATGCCACTGCCC
This sequence comes from Squalus acanthias, assembly GCA_030390025.1. Lineage (NCBI taxonomy): Eukaryota > Metazoa > Chordata > Chondrichthyes > Squaliformes > Squalidae > Squalus > Squalus acanthias. Next base: position 33,596,375 of record CM059445.1, read on the forward strand.
CGCTAGTGATGGAAAGTATATCAGCCACAGCGGCCGCCATCCATTGATCCATTTCCTCCAAGTCGCCACCGCAGTCGACCAAACCAAACCAAGCACCACACACAATGCAGTGAACGGATCGGTCGTTCCCGCTTACCCAGCCTACACATGGGTCTCAGCCCCAGGATTCAAGGCACAGGACTCCCTGGCACGGTCCAGGGTAGAGGGCAGCAGCAGATCAGGGCACCACCACCACCACCCCCCACTCTGGAAGGCTGCGCTTCCCCAAACTGATCGCTCAGTGTCTCATTGCGATTTATCTTCCAGATACCTCGCCATGGGCTGCAAGGCCATCATCGCCTTGAAGTTCAACGTGACCAAGAACAGGCTGTGTGTCACCTCGCACCAGCTTGTGCATACCAACCACGTCCTGAGTCCGGAATATTTACCCCTCTACGCCAGGAGACGACAACTCAACCCGGCTGAGATGCAGAAGGTGGAGGAGATGGTTAAGCTGCGACCCGGGAACAAGCAGCTGAAGGTTTACATTCAGCGGGAATTCAACAAGCTGGTAACCCTGCGCGACATTAGAAATATAAAGACACGACTCAAAGCATGTGATGGGAGCATGAACGCACTCTGTAAAACCCCTGGAGTTGTTGCCAAAGCCCGGCCACGGGCCCTCAACAGCCGTGAGAAGCACCGTATAGCAGCAGACCTCGCACATCGGCTGCAGCACATCTTGACCAACAGCGGAACAGAGGTTTTCCAGCGAAGAGTGGACTGGCTAGAACGACAGATTCACAACTGGCAGCAAGGACCGGGAGATGAGATGGAATGCCTTGACGAAACTGCTGGGCCAAGCACTTTGCATGAAGTGGTGTTGGACGAAGCAGTCCCCACTGTCCCAGCTGCCTTCGGTGATTCTGCACACTGCACCGAGGGTGGTGAGGACACCAGCATGTCGTCACCATCCCTGCCTGACGACGATTCGACCCCGTGGTCTTCTGAGCACTTGGACCACACGTACGCCTGCCTGCACACCACTCCACTTCCCTCACCCGAGCAGCCCCCTTCTCAACGGCCTGTCACGGTGGGAGAACCAGACACCTCACGGGCCACAGTGGAACGAAACAATGCCGCTTACACACAACCTCCAGCTTCCCCACGAACTCCGACACTCGAGGCGACGGCACAGAGCCTCCTGAAGCTGCGTGGTTGTCGGCTGGTGTGTGCCAAACAACGAGGACGCCCGAAGGGATCAAAGGGCCGGGGAACATTTAGTAAGAACAAACAGTGAGGGAAAAGAAGAAAAATAACACACTCTGCATCTTGTGCCACATGAGCGACCCTCCCAGCCATCAAAGCACAGAGCCGATAATTTCATGGGTGGAGTGTCAACGAGAATGCCCATTGCTGGTTCCACCGTTGCCGCCTCCCACCAGGAGTGGAGCCCCCCAGACATTTCCGTGTGAGTGCCACGTATCATGACCAAGCTACCTGCAGCTGCTCCTTCTGCATTCGGCACGTGTTGGCCTGCAAACAGGCCGTTGTTGTGCCGAGGCATTTGGCTTTTGTCTCTGGGGTGACTTGCCCCCCGACAGCCGTTGGCGATCATTTCGGCCATGCGTTGAGGCAGACGTTGCTCCTGGAGTTGTTGCCGAAGCCCGGCCACGGGCCCTCAACAGCCGTGAGAAGCACCGTATAGCTGCAGACCTCACATGTCGGCTGCAGCACATCTTGACCAACAGCGGAACAGAGGTTTTCCAACGGAGAGTGGACTGGCTAGAACGACAGGTTCACAACTGGCAGCAAGGACCGGGAGATGAGATGGAATGGACCAAGCTCCCTGCAGCTGCTCCTTCTGGATACAGCATCATGAGCAATGGTGCAATTGTGCCTCGATCAATGCCTGGTGCGTCCCAACATGGAAAATGTACCTGAGGCCTTTTCATTCGCAGTCGAAACAAATGTTGAATTTAAATGCTGGAACGGACCCTTGACAGGAGGGCAGGATTGTGGGTGGGGTGGCGCGGTGTAGGTCGCTTAGGTGCACAACAGGCGGGCGGAGGACCCCGGTTGTTACCGCTGTCCAATGCCCAGGCCTGGGTCTCCTTTAGACGCCGCCCGCACCAAACCAGCGCTCTGCCCGTTGGTGGTGGCTGAAAATCGGACGCTGTCCAGCTGACAGTCAGAGGGGACACGCACCTGTAGGCAAAGGGCGAGAGCTTTTAATGTGGGCCCCAGGAAGCACATTCTTCTTTTTATAAAGTTGCCTTTGGATCTCTTGTTTCTTTTTGAGCAACCTCCAGTGGCCCTTTTAAAGACCGCTGGTTAAGCCACTCAAAGAACAGCAACAACAATAACTTGTATTTATATAGCGCCTTTAACGTAGTAAAACATCCCATGGCACGTCGTAGAAGCGTTATCAAACCAAATTTGACACCGAGCTACTAAGAAGATTTTAGGGCAGACTTGGTCAAAGAGGCAGATTTTAAGGAGCGTCTTAAAGGAGGATGGAGAGGCAGAGAGGTTTAGGGAGGGAATTCCAGAGATTAGGGCATTGGAGGGCAATGTCCACGCACATGCTTAGGAGCGGGAACTGACAAAATGGTCCCATTTTCCCTCCACTTCTGCCACTATACAACCCAATTTGGGCCAGTATAGCTGAGGAAAATCAAGCCCATAATGTGAGCTCTGTACTGTGACTGCCTACTCTCAGCAACATTTAATGGTTTAACTGCATACCAGGAAAGGTTCAAAGCTAAGCTCTCCCCACCCACCCCCCCAGCAGCACCTAGTGTGAGACTGAGCTATGCTGACCGGGAGCGCCCCATATTCAATCCTTAGTCTCTGCTGATCTCAGTGACTTCCTGCTCCTAACTAGTGGGCTCTGCTGGAAACTGGGTGCTTCTGGACGGTATCAGGAATGCTCTTCAGGGTGAACAGCCTGCTGAGATTCGTTATCTCGGCTGTCAATTGAGGAATGGCCAGTAAGGAACCAGAGGTTTGAAGCTGTGCTAGTATCCATTGACCTGTATCCAAAGTCAGCCTGTGGCTGTGGGAGAGGAGGAAAGAAAAGTGGGAAAAGTCAGGGGATTAGAAGCTAGGTTCAATTTACATTATACATTCAATTTGCATCTTGTCCATGAGACCCACCTCCTGCTCCCTTGACCCCATTCCCACCAAACTGCTGACCACCCAACTTCCTTTTCTGGCTCCCATGTTAGCGGACATTGTTAATGGTTCTCTCTCCTCAGGTACTGCTCCCCCTCTCCCTCAAATCTGCCGTCATCACCCCTCTCTTCAAAAAACCAAACCTTGATCCCTCCGTCCTTGCAAACTACCACCCCATCTCCAACCTCCCTTTCCTCTCCAAAGTCCTTGAACGTGTTGTTGCCTCCCAAATTCGTGCCCATCTTTCCTGCAATTCCATGTTTGAATCCCTCCAGTCAGGTTTCCGCCCCTGCCACAGTATCGAAACGGCTCTCATCAAAGTCACAAATGACATCTTTTGTGACTGTGACAAAGGTAAACTATCACTCCTCATCCTTCTTGACTTGTCTGCAGCCTTTGACACAGTTGACCACTCCATCCTTCTCCAACGCCTCTCCACCGTCGTCCAGCTGGGCGGGACTGCACTCGCCTGGTTCCATTCTTATCTATCTAATCGTAGCCAGAGAATCACCTTCAACGGCTTCTCTTCCCGCTCCCGCATCGTTACCTCTGGTGTTCCCCAAGGATCTATCGTTGGCCCCTCCTATTTCTCATCTACATGCTGCCCCTTGGCGACATCATCCGAAAATACAGCGTCAGTTTCCACACGCCTCAATGTAACACTGATATACCCCTCACCCATCACGGTAACACTGATATACCCCACACCCATCACGGTAACACTGATATAACCCACATCCCTCACTGTAACACTGATATACCCCACACCCCTCACTGTAACACTCTGATATAAGCATCACACCTCAATGTAAAGCACTGATTCACTATACACCCATCACTTTAACACTTTACGAATTCTCTCAGACTCACTATAACACTGATATGTGTGCTGTGTCTGAGAGTGGGTGTGTGTGTTTGTGAGAGAGGGTGTTTAAGAGAGGGTGTGTGTGTGATGAAGTGGTTGTCTTATTAAGAAACGTTGAGCAGTTTGGGCCTATACTTCTTGGAGATTAGAAGAATGAGAGGGAACCTTATCGAAACATATGATTCTGAAGGGGCTTGACAGGGTAGATGCAGAGAGCATGTTTCCCCTCGTGGGAGAATCTAGAACTAGGGGCATAATTTCAGAATAAGGGGGCACTGTTTAAATCGGAAATGAGGAGGAATTTCTTCTCTCAGATTGTCGTAAATCTTTGGAATTCTCTGGGTCATTGAATATATTTAAGTTGGAGATGGACAGATTTTTGAATGGTAAGGGAGTCAAGGGTTATGGGGAGCGGGCAGGGAAGTGGAGTTGAGGCCAAGATCAGATCAGCCATGATCTTATTGAATGGCGGAGCAGGCTCGAGGGGCCAAATGACCTACTCCTGCTCCTACGTCTTATGTTCTTATGTACGCTGATGACACCCAGCTCTACCTCACCACCACTTCTCTCGACCCCTCCACGGTGTCTAATTTGTCAGACTGCTTGTCTGACACACAGTTCTGGATGAGCAAAAATTTTCTCCAATTAAATATTGGGAAAACCGAAGCCATTGTTTTCGTTCCCCGCCACAAACTCCGTTCCCTAGCCACTGACTCCATCCCTCTCCCTAACATCAGTCTGAGGCTGAACCACACTGTTCGCAAACTTGGTGTCATATTTGACCCTGAAATGAGCTTCCGACCACATATCCACAGCATAACTAAGACCGCCTACTTCCACCTCTGTAACATTGCCTGTCTCCGCCCGTGCCTCAGCTCATCCGCTGCTGAAACCCTCATCCATGCCTTTGTTACCTCTGGACGTGACTATTCCAACGCACTCCTGGCTGGCCTCCCACATTCTACCCTGCGTAAACTTGAGGTCATCCAAAACTCGGCTGCCCGTGTCCTAACTCGCACCAAGTCCCGTTCACCCATCACCCCTGTGCTCGCTGACCTACATTGGCTCCCGGTTAAGCAGCGCCTCGATTTCAAAATTCTCATCCTTGTTTTCAAATCCCTCCATGGCCTCGCCCCTCCCTATCTCTGTAATCTCCTCCAGCCCCACAACCCCCCGAGATATCTGCGCTCCTCTAATTCTGCCCTCTTGCGCATCCCTGATTATAATCGCTCAACCTTTGGTGGCCGTGCCTTCTGTTGCCGAGGCCCTAAGCTCTGGAATTCCCTGCCTAAACCTCTCCGCCTCGCTACCTCTCTTTCCTCCTTTAAGACGCTCCTTAAAACCTACCTCTTTGACCAAGCTTTTGGTCACCTGCCCTAATTTATCCTTATGTGGCTCGGTGTCAAATTTTTTGTCTTAAAATACTCCTGTGCAGCGCCTTGGGATGTTTTACTACGTTAAAGGCGCTATATAAATACAAGTTGTTGTTGTATACACTGAGTCTAATTTACTTGCTTTCAACAAGCACCAATTTGATTTTCAAGTCTCTGACGTAATATAGGGTAAAGTTGGTGAGGCAGGGCACTGCCAAAAGGGCTCACTAAATTTACCTCGTCAATTAATCACCCCTTCTGTTCCCTCAAAGTATAGTCCAAACTCATTTTTTATGATTAACTTCTTTGCTTTTCTCTTTTTTTTGGCGTTTGCTCATCCTTGCTCTTAAATGAACCCAATGTGTGTGCATACCCAGCAAGTGTCCTTGCATTCAGGAGACAGGGCTGGCCTGGAGTCTCGAGGAATTGAAGATTAAACACCAAGACACTGCTGTGAGCAACACCCGGGAGAAAGATCATGGCATTAAAAAAAAGTGTGTTTTTTTTTTCATTTCTTCATTTTCTTTGAACACTTTTGTTTATTAGTTCTCAAAATATTGGAGATGAGAAAAAGGCTGGCGGTACTTCAAGTGAATAAGTCGCCCAGTCCGGATGGGACGCATCCTAGCTTGCTGAGGGAAGTAAGGGTGGAAATTGCGGAGGTGCTGGCCACAATCTTCCAATCCTCCTGGGTTGTGCAGGGGACGGGGGTCGGGGTCTGGGTTTGCGAGTGTAAATCCTTATTTAGCCACTTTTTATATTGCAAGATTAATATTTTGTGCCATTCCCTGGATTCCACTCTGCTTTAAATAAAAGAAATTGAGACTTTATATTAGTTGATCTCCTGTGGTATTGCTTACTGGGAAAAATACTGATTTGGGGTACTTTAGTGCATTTGTTCTTTAGTTTTACATGCAAGACATTCACTGACTCTCTTCATAATGCTGTTGTTTAATAAAATATTGTCCTTTGACAAAAGAAAATCCGTTGAGGTCTTCCTCCGTGCACCTCTGAACCATGATCATTACCCAGTTAGAGTGGGAGAATCAGCCCAGGTTCCTGCTCCTGATCATTACCCAGTGACCCTTGTAAGGGGGCGTGTCTCAGACGGTGCTGGTGCGAGGTTAGGCCTTCGTTGCCTAATACTATTGCTTGCTCTGGTCTCCGGCCAGCCTTCTTGCAATAAGCACCTGTGAGTGGTTCGACCCACTCGCCCTTACAGTTCTGACACCTGGACTTAGATGCAAGGAGCAGTAATGCAGAGAAAAACTCAAATAGACCCGGTTGAATAGTACGAAATGAAAATCTTTATTGCATGGCGTCTAGAATCATGAAATACATGTCATAGGCGCAAATCAAAGAGAGTATAAGTATACACACATTCATAAAACTTGGTCTATGGAAATGAAGAGCACACGGCACATCGTAAAAAGGGGAACACATTATACCTTAACCTTATTAAAACCACCCTCCCTTAACAATACCTAAACTACGTCTGGATTTGTAGGATCGTAAAACATGCTCACCACTCGTGTTACTTCGGAGATTTTAAAGTGAGGCACTCAGCTCGTTTCGCTGCAGCGCCTGACTGTCACGTGTTTGGAAGGGTTTCTGCACCCCACTTGTTTACTTTCGCCGCTGCGAAAAGCAGGCCAGACTCTCTGTTGTCATGAAGAAATCGATGGAACGTTTTAAAATTCAAAGAAGAGTCTTCCTGTGTTGCGGTACAGGTAGAAGTCTGTAGAACTCAAAGGAAAGTTCTTGTCGTTATATATTTTCGGGCGCAGTCGGGGTTTACTGACCGTGGCGGCACGTGGAATTTCTTCTTCTCTTCTCGTCTTCTCGGGCCTCCGGGTCCAGACACCGTTTACTGACACTCGGGATGGTGTACCCTGTTACTTGCCCTTGTTGGGGCGGCTCGTTCCGATTGAGCTCCACCCAACACTCGAATAATCGACCAGTACGGCTAAGAGTCAAGAGTCAACAAAGTCCAGAGAGAAAATTAAGAGGCTGACCGTCCAGGAAAGCGATACCAGAGAATAAGAGTCGAATCAAGAGAGCGATGGACATTTGTTCTCTATAGTTATAGTGATGTGTCCGCTTATCTGCCGCTCAAATCTTAATGTTTATCCTTTGTGTAATATTGGCGCTCAAAACTCCCAGCATGGGGCGATTATCTTCTTTAACGGGTTTCGGTAGCACCTGAAACTGGCCAACTATCCGTTAATGTCTTCCCCATTGTTGAACCAGCCAGGATGTGTATGAATCGTCTCCTTGACTGGTTTTGGGGCCCCCCGAATACTGGCTTAATCACCCGTCAATGTCTCTCTCATTGTAGAGCCGGGAGGGTATTTGTGTATTGATGTGTCTGGATGGGCCTTCGATTGCCCAGTTCAATGATCCTTACTGTGCATAGGAAAACGATTCCAGCACTTATATCATTGCTATTGTTCAAAATGCAAACGGGTTGCATCCTGTCTTTATCAATGTTTACCGAGTATGATCCAATCTTATACTGAATGTATATTCGACGCCATCTTGTCTGCCCACTGTGTTTGTGGAAGCTTCTGCCACGATGCGCGGTGGCCATTTTACAGGCTTCTGTGTCCTTTATTATCAGGACAGCATTTCGTTTAATAAAACTGATCAAATGAATCTGCTTCTCTCATGTTATTTTGAATCGCGATAATTGCGATAACTCTACACCCTGGGTTCCTGCTCCTGATCATTACCCCAGTGACCCTGGGTTAGTGTGGGTAATCAGCCCAGGTTCCTGCTCCTGATCATTACCCAGTGACGCTGGGTTAGTGTGGGGGAATCAGCCCAGGTTCCTGCTCCTGATCATTACCCAGTGACCCTGGGTTAGTGTGGGGGAATCAGCCCAGGTTCCTGCTCCTGATCATTACCCAGTGACTGGGTTAGAGTGGGGAATAAGCCCAGGTTTCTGCTCCTGATCATACTGTGCTTGCCTTGAAATAAAAAATGTTGCCATGACACCATGCAATAAGGTAAACAGTTTGATGTACATTTCCAAAGCAATCGACCAGTCAGCCTACTTAATGTGGTCTGAAATGAACACTTGATGCGGGGTAGCTAGACATGCTAATTTTAAAACAAAACCATTATTCCCACTGCATGTACTTGTACTTGCACTGACTCAGTAAATCTATTAAACAATTTGGAGATTGCCCAACTCATGAGCTCAGTCTCTGTAACTGGAGCATTGTTTGAACCCCCATTACACATAAGAACATAAGAAATAGGAGCAGGAATAGGCCACTTGGCCCCTCGAGCCTGCTCCGCCATTCAATAAGATCATGGCTGATCTCGGGCTCAAAGCCACTTCCCCGCCCGCTCCCCATAACCCTTCACTCCCTTATCTTGCAAAAATCTGTCTATCTCCACCTTAAATGTATTTAATGACCCAGCCTCCACGGCTCTCTGGAGCAGAGAATTCCACAGATTTACGACCCTGAGAGAAGAAATTCCTCATCTCAGTTCTAAAAGGGTGACCCTTTATTCTGAAACTATGCCCCCGAGTTCTAGATTTCCCCATGAGGGGAAACATCCTCTCTGCATCTACCTTGTCGAGCCCCCTCAGTATCTTATATGTTTCAATAAGATCACCTCATTCTTCTAAATTCCAATGAGTATAGGACCAACCTTCTATTAAAATTTTTTTTTTCAGTTTTAATGAAGTGTTGCAAGCAAAAAAGAATCATCTGTCTTTTCTCTTTATTGATGCTGACCGGCCTGCTGGGTATTTTCACATGTTTACACCAAAGGCTCAACACCAAAACGTTCAAGTATCTTTTCTCGTTAAATGCTGGAAATATACAACAGATAACTTTTTTTAAATTTCAGTATCAGGTATAAGCAACTTTTTTTTTAAAGAACTCAAATAAATATGCGCTCTATTTGCATTTGCAGCTGGTTTTCATTGATCATAGTGCCACTTCTAATCCTCCGACATGTTTAATCGTGACTATTATTGGCACGATGTTTGCAAATGTATTTTGTGTCAAACAATGCGCCAGTTACAGAGACTGAGCTCATGAGTTGGGCAATCTCCAAATTGTTTAATAGATTTACTGAGTCAGTGCAAGCACAAGTACAAGTACATGCAGTGGGAATAATGGTTTTGTTTTAAAATTAGCATGTCTAGCTACCCTGCATCAAGTGTTCACTTCAGACCACTTTAAGTAGGCTGACTGGTCGATTGCTTTGGAAATGTACAGTGAGTAGGCGGTCGTACATCAAACTGTTTACCTTATTGCATGGTGTCATGGCAACATTTTTTATTTCAAGGCAAGCACAGTATGATCAGGAGCAGGAACCTGGGCTGATTCCCCCCACTCTAACCCAGGGTCACTGGGTAATGATCAGGAGCAGGAACCTGGGCTGATTCCCCCCACTCTAACCCAGGGTCACTGGGTAATGATCAGGAGCAGGAACCTGGGCGTATTCCCCAACACTAACCCAGGGTCACTGGGTAATGATCAGGAGCAGGAACCTGGGCTTATTCCCCCACACTAACCCAGGGTCACTGGGTAATGATCAGGAGCAGGAACCTGGGCTGATTCCCCCACACTAACCCAGGGTCACTGGGTAATGATCAGGAGCAGGAACCTGGGCTGATTCCCCAACACTAACCCAGGGTCACTGGGTAATGATCAGGAGCAAGAACCTGGGCTGATTCCCCCCACTCTAACCCAGGGTCACTGGGTAATGATCAGGAGCAGGAACCTGGGCTGATTCCCCAACACTAACCCAGGGTCACTGGGTAATGATCAGGAGCAGGAATCTGGGCTGATTCCCCCCACTCTAACCCAGGGTCACTGGGTAATGATCAGGAGCAGGAACCTGGGCTGATTCCCCAACACTAACCCAGGGTCACTGGGTAATGATCAGGAGCAGGAACCTGGGCTGATTCCCCCACACTAACCCAGAGTCAATAGTATTTTGTGTGTTGTTACCAGGGAGGGGAAGGAGGCCTCAGCCCAGCTGCTGAGACTTGAGTGATCAGTGCTGGGGGCTGTGGACACAATGCGAGCCCGGGAATCCCGCCATCGCCCTGGAGACGGAGCAACGCGCGACACACCGGCACTGACCTGAGAGCGGCCCCCGGGATCAAGCGAGCGACACGCGCCGCTCCACACAGGTAACCCCGAAAACACCGCACAATTAAGCGGTCACGGCTTGCCAGCGCCACTCCCGATCCATCGGAGGCCCTCTCCCCGCCGCAACTAACGACTACTTCCGCCGTTGCTGCTCAGTTTCAGGGTCCCGGGCGACATTTGTGCATATGCAAATGTTTTCAATCGTCGCACGCATATCGTAACAAACCGGAAGCGCAGAACGCTTCTACGCAGCTTCCGGTTCGTTGGCAGCAGTCACGTCCATTTTTCTATTATTGTAAATAATTACGGGTCAAGTAAATGAACACAGAGTCTATGCTTAAGTTACTTTCCAATTGGCGCTGGAGCCAAAACAATCCCAAAACTGTAAACATTGTGAATTGTCTCTCTCGGGACCCTGGCCCAGTGTAAGGGCTGGTATTTAGTACACAGGAATTGTAGAGGAAAATGGACCAAGCTCCCTCTGCTGCACCTTCCAGCATCCTGATACTCACAATATAACAACCACTTGTATTTATAGAGCGCATTTAACGTAGTAAAACATCCCAAGGCCTTTCACAGGAGCGTTATAAGACAAAAGATTTGACACCAACCCACAGAAGGAGATATCAGGACAGATGACCAAAAGCTTGGTCAAAGAGGTAGGTTTTTAGGAGCGTCTTAAAGAGAGAGGTAGCGAGGCGGAGGGGTTTAGGGAGGGAATTCCAGAGCTTAGGGCCCAGGCAGCTGAAAGCACAGCCACCAATGGTGGAGCGATTAAAATCAGGGATGCTCAAGAGGGCAGAATTAGAGGAGCGCAGATATCTCAGAGGGTTGTAGGGCTGGAGGAGATTACAGAGATAGGGAGGGGCGAGGCCATGGAGGGATTTGAAAACAAGGATGAGAATTTTGAAATCGAGGTGTTGCTTAACCGGGAGCCAATGTAGGTCAATGAGCACAGGGGTGATGGGCGAACGGGACTTGGTGCGAGTTAGGACACGGGAGGCCGAGTTTTGGATGACCTCACGTTTACGTAGGGTGGAATGTGGGAGGCCAGCCAGGAGTGCGTTGGAATAGTCAAGTCTAGAGGTAACAAAGTCATGGATGAGGGTTTCAGCAGCAGATGAGCTGAGGCAAGGGCGGAGACGGGCAATGTTACGGAGGTGGAAGTAGGCGGTCTTTGTTATGCTGCGGATATGTAGTCGGAAGCTCATTTCAGGGTCAAATATGACACCAAGGTTGTGAACAGTCTGGTTCAGCCTCAGACAAGTGCTAGGGAGAGGGATGGAGTCAGTGCTTCGGGAACGGAGTTTGTGTCGGGGACATATTTAATTGGAGAAAATTTCTGCTCATCCAGAACAGGATGTCGGGCAAGCAGTCTGGCAATTTCGAGACCGTGGAGGGGTTGAGAGAGGTGGTGGTGAGGTAGAGCTGGGCGTCATCAGCGTACACGTGGAAACTGATGCTGTATTTTTCGAATGATGTCACCAAGGGGCAACATGTAGATGAGAAATAGGAGGTGGCCAAGGACAGATCCTTGGGGGACACCAGAGGTAACGATGTGGGAGCAGGATGAGAAGCCATTGCAGGTGATTCCCTATCTACAATTCGATAGATAAGAATAGAACTAAGTGAGTGCAGTCCCACGACAGTGGGGTTGTGTTGGAGGAAGATGGAGTGGTCAACCATGTCAAAGGCTGCAGACAGGTTGAGAAGGACGAGGAGGGATAGGCTACCTTTGACAGTCACAAAGGATGTCATTTGTGACTGAGAGCCGTTTCAGTACTGTGGCAGGGGCGGAAACCTGATTGGAGGGATTCAAACATGGAGTTCCGGGAAAGATGGGCACGGTGGCGATAATGGAGTTGTTGACTAATCATTGCAATCAATTTCTAGTAAAGCCAAGTGGTGGAGAGCTTTGGGAACCATAGGTCCACAGTCACCAAATGCCATGTATCAAATTCCTCATACTCTATTCCGAAATGTTTTTTTCTGAAATAAATCATATCTAATTTGCATCACGAGAGCTGGGTGTCATCAGCGTACATGTGGAAACTGATTCTGTATCAGAACTCTAGTGATCAATAAAATGGGAACGGGATAGTAACGATGAATGGGACGAGAGACCAATGTTCTTGCCATGGAGGGGGTGCAGCGGCGATTCACCAGGCTGATACCAGGAATGGCGGGATTGACCTATGAGGAGAGACTATGTAGTTTAGGGATGTACACACTGGAGTTTAGAAGATTGAGAGGGGACCTCATAGAAGTGTATAAAATTCTGACAGGTCTAGACAGACTAGATGCAGAAGGAATGTTTCCCTTGGCGGGTGAGAACAGAACTAGAGGACATAATTTAAGGATAAGGGCTAAAACATTTAGGACAGAAATGAGGGGGAATTTCTTCACTCAGAGGGTGGTGAACCTGTGGAACTCATTGCCACAGAGGGCAGTGTACGCCAGCTCATTAAATATATTTAAGAGGGAATTAGATATATTTCTACAGGCAAAAGGGGTTAAGGGTTACGGAGAGAAGGCGGGGACGGGATACTGAATTGGAGGATCAGCCATGATCTCATTAAATGGCGGAGCAGGCTCGAAGGGCCGGATGGCCTACTCCTGCTCCTATCTTCTATGTATCTATGTATCTATGTAAGTCGTGGCTCAGAGAGGATCATAACTTCACACATGGCATCGCTGTAAGAGAAGTAACGAGATAAACTTTGCGCCCGGCCGATAATTGCGCCCCAAATGGGGCGATACCGAATTTCTCCCCCTTGAAGTTTTACCGACACGGAAGCTATTGGCGTCTGTGCCGAGACAAATAAAACACAAGATTTGCTGAATGAAAGGAACCTTAAAGGATGCTGGAATTTCAGTTTGTATGAAAGTGTGCGCGTTTTCCTGACTCTGAATTTTCTGAAATAAATCATATCTAATTTGCATCACGAGACAACAGCCAGGAGCAGCAACCTGACCCCCAGGGACAGAGGCCGGTTGCCGAGGCCCAGCTGCTGTCACGCTGGTACCTCCCTCACCAACCAGAGATTGAGCCAGGGGCGAAATGCATACACAATGCTCGAAACACACAGCAGTCACCAACTGTGAAGCAAAAATACAAATGAACATTTTTGACGTGCACCCTTCATCAGAACTCTAGAGATCAATAAAATGGGAAAGGGATAGTAACGATGAATGGGACAAGAGACCAATATAAGTCGTGGCACAGAGAGGATCATAACTTCACACATGGCATCGCTGTAAGAGAAGTAACAAATTAAACAGCACAAACAGTAATGGGAACACAACATGGCAAATGCCGGAAATTTGAAATAAAAACAAAAACTGCTGGAAAGTCATTCGGAATCTGTGAAGAGAAAACACATTAATTGTGTTGGATGTGTCCCTTTTATTGAAGCTGGAACCTTTAGGTTTTTATGGAAACCACCCCACCAGTGTTTGTTTCTCATTTTAAATGCTTTTCTGGGGGGGATGATGTCACTAATTAAACAGACCATGCAAGGCATATGCCCAAGATTAACCCATTGTATTAAGGGTGGGGCAATGAATGAAGAACAAGAAAGCAGCAAAGTTTAATCCCCGCCTGATTTTACTTTTTCATCGGTGTCAGTCGGCGGGGTGTACAACAGGCGGCCAATCAGTTTCTCGACAGGCGGATTAGGTTAAAATGACCCCCACCATCTCTCCCAGCCGAGCACCTTGAATGCCCCAATGTCCTTCCAAAGGTGAAGCATCTCAGGTTGTTGTCAGCTAGGCGCGGAAGGTCTGGGCCCAGCCAGCTCAGGGTGAGGTCGTTGCACGGTGTTGGTGTCTTTGCTCCATTCACCGTTCGCAACAAAAACAAGTGGAGGATTCGCATCCCAAAAGACAGGGAGACCAACAACCCTCCAGATTGGCTGCATCCAGAAATGTGCAGGTGGACAGCTAACCCTCCCCTCATCCTGAAGCAAATCGCCCCATGCCTCCGGTGCGGATTACTCGGGATACTCGATGCTGTGTTGCATACTCAAGTCAATGGTGCACGTTAGTGTAGTGGTTATGCTACTAGACAAGTAATCCGGAGAATGAGAGTTCAATCCCACCATGGCATTTTGAGAATTTGAATGGTGTTTTAAAAAAAAAAAACTGGTATAAAACCCCAACTAGTTCACTCAATGACGTTTTTCTTGACTTCAGCTGTCAAGCAGCCAGAACTGTGCATCCCGGTGAAAGTAAACACGCTGCCAGGCAGCACGGTTTATACAGTCCTGCCGTAAGGTGGCAGGCAGTCAACCGAATGGTGCACAGAGCAAGGCTTTGTACAAATCTGGAGAGTGGTCATATTGTTATGATCTATGTTGATTTGTAGCTGGAGTGTTTACATGGTACTTTACCTGACTAAGATTATAGCTCAGTCCCTTTTCCGATGATAGTGTCGATGCGGTATGTTACCTGTGGAATGCCTTCTACTAACAAACACCACCATCCTCATATTGTCAACCATGAGGGTGGTGGGGGGTCTGGAACTCGCTGCCTGAAAGGGTGGTGGAGGCAGAAATCCTCATCACATTTAAAAAGTATTTGGAAATGCACTTGAAGTGCCGTAACCTACAAGGCTACGGACCAAGAGCTGGAAAGTGGGATTAGGCTGGATAGCTCTTTTTTGGCCGGCACAGATACGATGGGCCGCATGGCCTCCTTCTGTGCTGTAAATTCTCTGATCTATGAAACCTGCTGTGGTTACCCAGGCTGGCCTTTGTGACTCCAGTCCCACACCAGTGTGGTTGACTGCTAATTGCTTAGCAAGCCACTTAGTTGCAAGAAACCGCCATCAGTGGTTCAAGGCGGCGTCGGCGGCCCCCCACCACCGCCATCTCAGGGCAGCTAGGGATGGACACTGACCGTGCCAGCGACACCCACATCCAGAGAATGAATGAAAAAGAAATTAGCTGAAATTTAAATCTCTCCCTGTTCTACTTCAGTCTGAGGTTCCCATCAAAGTACAGAAACATCTTATTGCTTGATAGTTTTCTCTCCATGAAATTGAAGTTAGGGTGATTCAATTGCAGATATTTTACCAAGCAGTTTTTCAAAGCCATGTCGGACATGGACTGGGGCACGGGGAGCCGCACCGACTGGGGCACGGGGAGCCGCACCGACTGGGGCACGAGGAGCGCGGCGCACCGACTGGGGCACGGGGAGCCGCACCGACTGGGGCACGGGGAGCCGCACCGACTGGGGCACGGGGAGCCGCACCGACTGGGGCACGGGGAGCCGCACCGCCTGGGGCACGGGGAGCCGCACCGCCTGGGGCACGGGGAGCCGCACCGCCTGGGGCACGGGGAGCCGCACCGCCTGGGGCACGGGGAGCCGCACCGCCTGGGGCACGGGGAGCCGCACCGCCTGGGGCACGGGGAGCCGCACCGACTGGGGCACGGGGAGCAGCGCGGCCCACCGACTGGGGCACGGGGAGCCGCACCGACTGGGGCACGGGGAGCCGCACCGACTGGGGCACGGGGAGCCGCACCGACTGGGGCACGGGGAGCCGCACCGACTGGGGCACGGGGAGCCGCACCGACTGGGGCACGGGGAGCAGCGCGGCCCACCGACTGGGGCACGGGGAGCCGCACCGACTGGGGCACGGGGAGCAGCGCGGCCCACCGACTGGGGCACGGGGAGCCGCACCGACTGGGGCACGGGGAGCCGCACCGACTGGGGCACGGGGAGGAGTGCGGCGCACCGACTGGAAAGGAATGGTCGAAATAGGGATGCAGCTGCAATTCTGCTGCTCCAGGTGAAAGGAGCTCTCACATTACATGTTCTGCACTGTACAAAATCAAATGTTAGTTACGTTTTTCTCTCTTTTGAATTTGGGGTCCTAAAATTCTGAGGATTCACGAGGGAATCCCAGGGGTCCCAGAAGCTGTCAGCAGAGACGCTGAACCGACACCCTGGCTGGTGGATGCAGGAAAATCCCATGGCCCTATTTGAAAAAGAGCAGGGTGTAAGTTCAGCTGGGATGCAGGTCTGTGTGGAAGACTACTGAAGAAAAGCGTGCTGCCAGTAGGAAAAAAAAACAGAATCAGGACACATCACGATCTGCTTTTACAAATCAAAGAATTTTAATATTTCCATTTTTCAAAAACAGAAACAAACAAATGTGGAGATCAACAGGTACAGATTTATTTCAGCCAACAACGTCAGGTTAAACACAAACAATCGGCCAAACAGTTTACATACAGATTGAGGCATGTCAAAAGGCACTGAGCTGTTAACAATGAGGTTAAAAGGATTGGATTTTTTTGGCTGCCAAATGGCACACATTGCAAGTCTGTGATCTGTTCAGAAAGGTGAATGCTTTTGTCCGTTTTGAACAGTGTGGATGCCAATCAAAATACTACTGGAAAAACACCTGCTGCCAATTTGCATTGACTGCTTACCTCGAGTCTCCCAACAACCCTTTAAAGGAACGATAGCAAAATACTGTGGATGCTGGAAATCCGAAATAACAACAGAAAACGCTGGAAAAACTCAGCAGGCCATGGACAGCATCCGTGGAGAGAGAAACAGAGTTAACGTTTCAGGTCGAAGACCTTTCGTCAGAACTGGAAAAAAGCAGGAAATGAAATAGATTTAAAGCAAGTATAAAGCTGGGAAAAGGGGGAGGGGATGAAAGAACAAAAGGAGAGATTAAGAGACATTGAGAGACATTAAGAGATAATCAAGGCAAGAGGAGGTGTTAATGTGACAGGTTGAGGCTAAATGAAGTGTGAAATGCCCTGCTGGGACGGTGAGTAGAATACTATGAATGCACAACAGTGCATCTAACCGACTGCCATGTTTTCTGTTAAGTTGACAGCACGCAGATATACAAAAGAAAATGGGCTTTTAAAGTGATTTGTTAAGTAAACTAGCAGCTGTTAAACAGACATACTGTGGGTGCTGTAATACTGTCCATGGTAAACTTGACAATCTAAAAGTGACCAAATGTACCGACTAGCTTGGAGGGCAAGAGACTGCTTGGCTAAAACATGATGTGCTGCTAGTTTTCCTTCAAAAGATAAAATCAATCAAGCGGGCTGCTTTGTCCTGGATGCTGTCGAGCTTCTTGAGTGTTGTTGGAGCTGCACTCATCCAGGCAAGTGGAGAGCATTCCATCACACTCTTGACTTGTGCCTTGTAGATGGAATGAAAGATTTCCCCCCTCCCCATAGGCTGAAAGGGACCAGCATCAAGTAAATCTGAGGCTGACTTAACCCAGTGTCTAGTTGCGGTGAGGAACAGGATATTCTCTGTTTCTCCATGACTGAACTGTGCATATGTGTGTAAAACAGTTGCAGAATTTCCCCATTTGCTGGTTACTGAATCATCAAAAATAGTCTCCCTGGCGAGAGAAAATTGTAAAGGGATAAGGAGCCAAAAATCCTCCTCTTTATAAAGGGGAGGAAAAGTTAAACGTGTTACTTAGCTCTGCCCAGTGTTTTATAACCGAGAATATTTCTACCGGTACTTATAGACATTTAAAAATAATGGCCCAGAAATTAAACACGGAGCGTTCCTGCGGGGGTAAGGCTTCCCCGCGATATCTCACTGCGCGCCTACCTTTTCCCTCCGGGCTCACACGAACTTTAGTTTCAAGGCCAGTCCCACATGCAGCTGTGCAGTGCTTGCGTGACCCACAGACGCAGTTAGTTCGTGCGAGCTGTGGGATCACGTGATTCAGTTAGAGCCAATGGCAGCACACCATCTTTCATTCATAGTTTTGACAGGACAACTGTCAAAGCTATGAATACTATACCCCCCCAAAAGAACAGCTAAACCTCAATTAAATAAAAAAAAAACCATCACATTAATAAAATAACTATAGTTAAATAAATTAACCACTTTAAACAAAAATGTAAATTTTTGAAAAAATTTTAAAATCTTTTTAAAAGTTATAAAAATAAACTTACCTTTCTTTAAAGTCTCTAAAAAAGATAAACCTGTTGAAAAAAATTTAAAATACTTAACTACTTACCTTGTTTAAAGAGGGTCTTACGCCTCCTTTCTTTATGTGTAAAATCTTCCATGCTTACCTGCGCGTTCAAAGCACTAAGTGCACTGCGTGCGCGCAGCCTGTAGCGCGCACGTGGTTCACTTAGGAACCGCCCCCTTTTGAGTTCACGAAGTGCCGGTTTCCCGCGCATGCGCAGTGCATGCTGCAAACCGGCAATTGGAGACCTAAAACGCGAGTACACAGTGCGTACTCTCGCGTATTAGGTCTAATTTTCGGGCCATCGATCCTAGTTCCTCAACAATATATATCTATTACTTAGTTATCTCTTTCCTTCTGAAGAGACATAGTGGGTCGATATTGACTGCCTTTGTCTGGTGTTAATAGCCTCAAAATGGAGTCGACAGCCTTATCAATACGATGCGGCCAGCTCCATTTTGAAAGGAGCCTACTGTTGGGTGTCCAAAGCGCCACCTGTTTCAGGTGATATAGGACCCTGAATATACATAAAGGGCCCTAACTTGAGCAGTGCACACTCCGATCCGTTCTTCAGGCAACGGAACCAAAAAGAGGCCTGCTAAAGGCAAGTGGCGAATTAATTTTTTTGGGGTCCCGGAGGAACTAGGTTTGGAGCCCAGAAGCTCGTCTGCCAGATTTAACTGAGGCCGGGACCTCTTCACTGCCAGAGCAGGCACTCTGCCGGTCAGCCCCCAAAAGTCAAAACAGACCCCCTCATAAAGAGAGAGTCTCTGTATCTATTACTTTAAATTATTTTCTTTTATAACTTGTTCAAAGATCTTTAGGGTATGTACACACCCAAGGCCAATACTGAGACAGAAAACTGGCTTCGCGCCAATTCTTTGTCACAAAATGTTGCGCCCTGGTAAATCACTCGCCCCATTTATCATACATATTACATATTCTTAGTATACAAAACAATGTTTTGTTTTTAAATACACAATATCAGCCATTTACATTTAAAATAATTAATTACATAAACTTATTTATCCTTCTTCTGCCTCCTGTGAGCAGTTTATCGTGATTACTTTACTTCATGTATGGAGCTGGTTTTTTCAGTTAACTGTTGAGATCACACTCTGTCCCTATTCCTTCCTTTTCAACATCATGTTCCAACCTTCTGACAGCATTAACTCCATGATAATATAGGCAGCTTGTATAATGCAATTACACCATTTATTCAGGTATATTTTCCTCCAGTGGTGCACGCAAATAAACAATTTTGCTGCTTCATACTTCCACTCACGTCGGTGAAATAAAAACTTATATTCTCAATGCAGTGGGCCATTTCTCAAGTAGTGGTGGAGGTCAGTGCTCAGTGGTTAAGAACTGGTGCGGCTCTTACCCACGTGGCACTAGCACTCAGTTTTCTATGTTAGCTCATATCACGCAGAAGTCCAGGTGTCGATTTGGATGGGTCCAGGGAACCCATAATGGTGGGAGTGGAAAACTGCATGCAAGTAATTTTTTTTTTTTTAAAAAGGGGTGGGAACAATTAAAGGGGGGTGATTGATAGAATAGGAGGACAAAAAAAAATCTGAAACCCTTTGCAAAGGCTGAAAATTAGGTGAGGGTTTCCATTTGACTATTCCAACGCACTCCTGGCTGGCCTCCCACATTCTACCCTATGTAAACTTGAGGTGATCCAAAACGCGGCTGCCCGTGTCCTAATTCGCACCAAGTCCCGTTCACCCATCACCCCTGTGCTCGCTGACCTACATTGGCTTCCGGTTAAGCAACACCTTGATTTTAAAATTCTCATCCTCGTTTTCAAACCCTCCATGGCCTCGCCCCTCCCTATCTCTAATCTCCTCCAGCCCCCCCCCCACCAGAGATATCTGCGCTCCTCTAATTCTGCCCTCTTGAGGATCCCTGATTATAATCGCTCCACCATTGGTAGCCGTGCCTTCGGTTGCCAAGGCCCTAAGCTCCGGAATTCCCTGCCTAAACCAGTCGCTTTGAGCTTCGGATCAGATTGTTGTCCGGCTCCAAGAAGGTGCTTCTCCATCAGGCCACCAGGGATTGAATGCATGTAGGACTCATGGGGTTGGGGGTAATATATTAGCATGGATCGAGAATTGGTTAATGGACAGAAAACAGAGTAGGAATAAACAGGTCATTTTCAAGATGGCAGAGTGTAACTTGTGGAGCGCCGCAAGCATCAGTGCTTGGGCCTCAGCTATTCACAATCTACATCAATGACTTAGATGAAGGGAACGAGTGTAATGTATCCAAGTTTGCTGACGATACAAAGCTAGGTAGGAAAGTAAGCTGTGAGGAGGACACAAAAAGTCTGCAAAGAGAGATAGACCGGATTGGGCAAGAAGGTGGCAGATGCAGTATAATGCGGGGAAATGTGAAATGATCCACTTTGGTCGGTAGAATGGAAAAGTTTAATTTTTTTTTTAAAAAAGGAGACTAGGAAATGTTGGGATTCAGGTGTCCTTGTACATGAATTGCAGAACGCTAACATGCAGGTACAACAAGAAATTAGGAAGGCAAATGGTAGGTTAGCCTTTATTGCAAGGGGGTTGCAGTATCAGAGCAAGGAAGTCTTGCTGCAATAAAAAGGACTTTGAGACCACACCGGGAGCAGTGTACAGTTTTGGTCTCCTTACCCAAGGATGGATATACTTGCATAGAGTGGGTGCAACAAAGGTTTAACAGATTGATTTCTGGGATGAGAGGGTTGTCCTATGAGGAGAGATCGAGTAGATTGGGCCTATATTCTCTGGAGTTTAGAAGAATGAGAGGTGTTGTCTCATTGAAATGTATAAAATTCTTAGAGAGCTTGACAGGGTAGATGCAGAGAGGCCGTTTCCCCTGGTTGGAATGTCTAGAACTTGAGGTCATAGTCTCAAGATAAGGGGTCGGCCATTTAGGACTGAGATGGAGAAATTTCTTCACTCAGAGGGTGGTGAATCTTTGGAATTCCCTACCTGAGAGGGCTGTGGATGCTCAGTCGTTGAGTATATTTAAGACAGAGATCGATAGATTTTTGAGCACTAAAGGGAATCAAGGGCTGTGAGGATAGAGCGGGAAAATGGAGTTGATGTAGAAGTTCAGCCATGATTTCATTGAATGGCGGAGCAGGCTCGAGGGGCTGTATGGCCGACTCCTACTTCTTGCATTATGTATGGATAACTACCATGCAGCCACTTCACCCTCACTGGACCACCACATAGCTGGGGAATATTCCACACGAGGTTGGACTGCTCACTAAGCCACTGGCCTTCTTGAAATTCTGCTGATGTTACAGCGGAGCGATACAAGAATATAGAATATCTAATGTAGAATACAAAAATGTTGGGGTGCCAATCATGGCACTGCAATTCTGTGGGACAGGCTGGATGGACCATTGGGTCTTTTCCTATCTGTCATGTTCATATGTAATAGAGGAAAGGGCATTCAGCCCATGTCCCGCTGCTCTTTACTGAATCACCATTCAATTTGCATTCCCTTTTGAATGCTTTAACTGAGCCAGAGCTCTCTGCACCAGATGTCAGCCTGTCTCACGCACCAATTAACTTACATATGAAGAGGATAACCTTAAGCCATTTTATTTATATTCATGCCCACTGGTCTTTATTTGGTTCTGCATTAAATGCCTCTCCATGTTAATCTGATCAATTATTAATTTAAAGCTTAAGGGTAGATCATTTGTTGATTCTTCCACAATGCAGAATCACAGTATCTCAGGCACCAACTCTCTAAGTGTAGAAATTCATCTCACTCACTGAGATGGCGAGCCATGTCCATTCACTTGCTTTACTCATATTTTCCCCTTAAATCACTTTTCCCCATAGGGAATTAATTTTGCTTCCTCAGCCTACATATCACCGTTCTAATCATTCTGCAATCATGTGTGTTATTTTTTAAGTTTCCGACACACACTACAGGAAACTCTTGTTTATCCGGCACCCAAATATCCGGAATTCTCGCTTAACCGGCAAAAATCATCCTCCGAAAACTCCTCTCAAATAACCGGCAATGTTGCCGAGTCGCAGTCCGAGTCTCCGCGAACGCCGTGTAGTCCAAAAACTCCTCTCAAATAACCGGCAATGTTGTCGATCCCGAGTCCGCGAACGCCGATTTAGTCAGTAGGGGTAGTTTTCAAAAGTGCCACTACTCGGCCTCCTAGCGCTGTCGGAAGTCCGAAACACTGCAGTAACAGGAGTCTGATTCTCCCGCGCTGCCGGGAGTCTCACTTACTGTTAAGTAATTAAAGAGTTATGGATTACTCTCAACTGGCAGTACTGTACTTAATCAAGCAACTTCCACCATCCATTTAACACAACATTCTGTAGGTGAGTACCCAAATACTGCATACTGCACATTTCTTGATTTTTTAATTTTTCTTTGTTAAAAATAGCCTCGGTAGATATAACTCTCCGTTATCCGGAACTTTCGATCAACTGGCACCACGCCGGTCCCGGATACCAAAGAGTTTCCTGCACTGTACATTTTTCATTATTAAATGCATCTGCCCAAGTGTCAGTCTTGGCTGAGTAGTTAAATGCTCTCCCGAGGTCAGAAGGTTGTGGGTTCAAAGTCCCACTCCAGAAACTTGAGCACATAATCTAGACTGACATTCCAGTACAGTACTGAGGGAGCGCTGCACTGTCGGAGGTGCCGTCTTTCGGATGAAATGTTAAACCGAGGCCCCGTCTGCCCCCCTTGGGTGGATGCAAAAGATCCCACATTGCTATTTGGAGACGAGAAGTTCTGCCGGTGTCCTGGCCAATATTTATTTATCTTGTTATCCCAAGAAACCTGAGGCAAGGTCTAATGTTGCCATTTTAGCTGTGATACTTGGGGGGCTGGAACCAGAAAATGGGACAGGGGCTTGTTCCGTCAGGCCCCGTCCACTTTTGTCAAATGTTACGTTGGGCACCAGAAGCACGCGCGCACTTCCCAGCACATGTAAAATAATGAAGTGGCAACAATACTGTGATGTCATGTCACATTTTGTCTTCGTTTGCATTGGTTGTAATTGAAGCCTGTATAAAGCAGGCGTCCCCTATTGTTATAATACAATGGTCTTCAATCCCGTCAATTTCCCCAACACCATTTCCCTACAAATACTGATTTCATTCAATTCCTCCCTCTCATTAGACCCTATGTTCCCCGACATCTCTGGGAGGTTATTTGTGTCCTCCTTTGTGAAGACAGAACCAAAGTATGTATTTAATTGGTCTGCCATTTCTTTGTTCCCCATTATAAATTCCCCTGATTCTGACTGCAAGGGACCTACGCTTGACTTCACCAATCTTTTTCTCTTCACATATCTATAGAAGCTTTTACAGTCAGTTTTTATGTTTTTCTGCCCCTTGGTATTTCTCAGCTCTACCCATACAGATTCCACATCATCAGAGCTAATATCCTTCCTTACTATTGTGTTAATCTCCTCTTTAACCAGCAATGCTACCCCACCTCCTTTTCCTTTTTCCCTGTCCTTCCTGAATATTGAATACCCCTGGATGTTGAATTCCCAGCCTTGGTCACCCTGGAGCCATGTCTCCGTAATCCCAATTATATCATATCCGTTTACATCCATTTGTGCAGCTAATTCATCCACCTTATTACGAATGCTCCTCGCATTAAGACACAAAGCCTTCAGGCTTGGTTTTTTAACACTCTTAGTCCTTTTAGAATTATTATTTACTGTGGCCCTGTTTGATTTACAGCCTTGATTTCTCTGCCTTCCACTTTTGCTTTTCTCCTTCCTGTCTTTTGCTTCTATCCTCGCTTCCCTTTCCTCTGTCTCCCTGCACAGGTTCCCAAACCCCTGCCATTTTAGTTTAAACCCTCCCCAACAGCACTAGCAAACACTCCCCCTAGGACATCGGTCCCGGTCCTGCCCAGGTGCAGACCATCCTGTTTGTACTGGTCCCACCTCCCCCAGAACCGGTTCCAATGAAGAAGGGAAGGTAGAAACAGGCTCAAGGAAAAGTTAGAACAGGAGGAGAGATGGTGTAATAAAGAACTCGAGAGCCAGTTTATAAATAATCAGAATCAGTGCGATGCCTTGTCAAAAGAACTATCCAAACAGAGACGTCGGTCAGAGCAGACAGAGAAGATGAATGAGGACCTGAAGATTGCATTTAGGGTCACCCAGAAACAAGCTCTGGAGGGTTGTGGGGACCACACTGAATGTAATAAGCAGATTAAGGAGTGGGAGATAAAGAGGGAAAAAGATCTAAGTTGCAGGCTAACCAATCTGAAAACCCAGCAAAGGAAGAGAAAAAACAGGGTTTTGGGAAGCTGGGAAAAGCTGCTCAGACAATAATTTAAAAGGAAAAAAGGAAACCTAGGGGGAAAATTCGGTTGATTAGCACCTAAGAGGGCACTAACGGGGCGCAAAGCAACTAGCACCCAGGCATGGCGATGTTTGCACCACTCGTGAAATTGACCAGACATTTTGAGGCGGCGCTAAACACTACCACCACGATCTCCTGCGCCCGCATATCGTGACGTCAGTCGAGCGTGCAACGCCCCGGACCGGATATTGAGTGGCGCCTCCTGCCTTTCTGCCTGCCGCTAGCAACGACAGGTAGAGGGGAATGTTTTGCAGTTGGGAAGGGACTGGGGGAGCGCTATTTAAAGGCGGCTGCTTCCTGCCTTTTTTTTTATTAAATCGGCGACATTTTTGCAGCACGCATTCTGAGAGAGAGACACTTCTTCACACAGCGTTGAATCTCTCCAGGAGTTTTGGGTACTGAGCAGCACTTTGCAGGTTAATTTTGATTTGACCTTTCTTGCATCAATTTAGAAGGGACTGTGGGGGCTGCACTCTGAGCTCTTTCCCTGGGCCTCTCCATTGCTCTTTCCAGCAGAATTGATGTACAGGTCTCTCCAGGCCGAGATTCAAGGCTGCAATGAGCAGGATGTGGCTGGAGAGCAAGATCGACCCTCCCCTTTAAGAAGTGGCTGGCACCAGTGTGTCTGTGTTCCATTGCTGACTGACATCACATGAGCTTCGCCAGCGCTCTGAGGTAGCGCCTCACTCCTCGGCGTTAGCGCCTTAAGAGAGGTGTGCAGCGCCTGATTTAGCGCTCAAATCACCTCCAGGGGCGATAGAAGCCATGTTTGCAGTCGGAGGCGATAATTAGCGCCAGGCGCTAAATATTGCGCCCGGCTGATAATTGCGTCCCAAACGGGGCGATACCAAATTTCTCCCCCTTAAAGTTTTACCGACACGGACACGATCAGTGTCTGTGTCGAGACAAATAAAACACAAGATTTGCTGAAGGAAAGGAACCTTAAAGGATGCTGGAATTTCAGTTTGTGCGAAAGTGTGTGTTAAAGTCTGGACGTTTTCCTGACTATGAATTTTAAGAAGTTACAGTATTCCTTTTGTCTGAAAGTCTGTCATTGAAAGAAAGTGTCTGTTGTGTTTGTTTTAGCCCCACCCACTTTTCTGTGCATAGAGCTAAAGCCGTTAAAACTTCCGACATCCAACAAAGGGTTAAAGAGTGTGGATGTGTTAAATATGTTCATTTCAATTTAAGATTAGAAGTGGGAGAAACTTTGTGATTTGCATTTTTTTTTTAAAGTTAAAGACACTGTTGTGGATATATTTTGACTGGGATGGCTTGTACAGCAATCTGTAAATCAGAGGCAGTTTGTTTTACAATAGATAAGCTTTGGCCTTGAAGTTACGGTTGCCATGGTTTCTAATCATGTCTGGTAGAAATGAATTTGGACTTTTTGAAAAGTATTTTGTTTTAATTGGATTACAAAAAATAGCTATGCTTTGATCTTATTTTAAATCAATTTAAACGTTTACAAAGCACGGTCGTCTTAATTTGGTTACTGCACGTCTGAGACGCCCACTAAGTTTTTAACAGTAGCCTATGGTGAAAAAAAGAAAAGGAGAACACTACTTTCAGTGTCGTGATGTCTGGAAAAAAACTTGCATGAATATTTCGACGTTACAAGCGGAGGGAAGCTTCTCTCTTTCTTTTGCAGCGGTACTGGTTAGTTGGAGATATTGGTTTGAATTGAATTGGAGTTATTGAGGTTAATTAACCTGTTTAAACCAGACTTTTATTGTGGCCGTGGTGAAATTCTGTTTGGTGTAAATCATTTGAAAGCCTCATGAGGCAATCACATCAACAATTGGTATTTTTGAAATTTCTGACCAATTTCAAAAGTATGTGACACCAGGGAAAAAAATAGAAATGCTATTGTTGTGTGGGGAGTTGTTTTTAAGATTTACGTGAAGCGACGTAATTGCGTGCGTCTGACAATTTGCTCCACAATCTTATCAACTGGCAAAGGAGTTAACCCTTTCCGCTGACAGCTGGTTTTCACCACACAACTAAATTTATAAAGATATTGGACATTGTTAAATTTAAGGTTTTTAAATTTGAGTGGATGTTTCCCCACAGAAGGGATTCAGGAATTGATGAATTAACCCATTGGGCTCGAGGCAAGCCACAATGGATTGTCTGTTTTTAAGCAGGGGGCCAGATGAGTGTTGATGGTGCAAGTTTACCAGGTGGGTAGAAGTTTTCCCGTCCAAGTCAGCCACAGCATTATGAACGGCCAAGATCCTAGAGGTATTCTCCAGGCATGATAGAGTCAGACCAGGGAAGTCATTTTACACGTCAGGTAATGCAAGCCACTCTGAAACTGCTTGGAATTGAAGGGAAATGGCATGTGACCCATGTCATAAATCGCAAGTAACAACTCAGGAAGTACTACTGGGCGGCCAGCTGGGGCGCCATCCAGGGAGTATAAATACTCAGGCATGGGCCCACCTTGGGCAGAGACAATCTGGAAACAGGAAGCTAGTGACTGCTAACTAGACCTCCATGTTTTGTTACAAGTGATTAAAGCCTTGCTTTATGTTCAAGTGCGTAGTGAGTCTTTATTACGTCAATTTAATCAACTTGGTATCGTCTCGACGCTTTGGGTGATTCGGAACAACCAGCTGCAACTCGAACCACAGAAGGGAACTAGGGCAAGAAACTGATCCATCATGGAAAAACTCCTTAGACCCGCTCGTCTCGACCTGGACCCGAATGCACCTGCGGCAGCGAAGGTATGGAAGCATTGGTTTCGTACCTTTAGCAACTTTCTTGAAGAATGTGGGGCGGATGTCCCTAATAAGTTACGAATGCTTATCAACTACGTGTCTCCTCATGTGTATGATTATATTGAGGACTGTATAGACTATGACACTGCTATCGAAATCTTACAGCAGCTATATGTCAAGTCCCCAAATGAAATCTTTGCTCGACACCTACTGGCCACAACTCGGCAGCAGCCTGGGGAATCACTCGATGAATTTCTCCAGAAACTTCGCAGGCTCAGCAAGGATTGTAACCTTAAAGCAGTTACAGCTGAACAGTATCAAGAGGAACTAATCTGCGATTCCTTTATCAATGGGATCGCGTCCCCTTTTATACGTCAGCGCCTGCTGGAAAATAAAACCCTCAATTTACGGGCTGCTTATGACCAGGCGTGTTCCTTGGACTTGGCCAAGAAAAATGCAGACACTTATCTCCCACCACGTGCACGGGCGGCGGCTATCTCCTTTAATGAGTCTTTCGGTAGGTCTCGGGCGGATGCCCCCACTGATGTCGACTCTACTCTAACAGACGACGACCCTACCCTACAGGCCTTCGCTGATGACGACCCCGCCCTAGCAGCATCCTGGCAATCAGGAAGAAAGTGTTTCTTTTGTGGAGGGGTGTGCCATCACAGAAAATTTTGCCCGGCTCGTAATGTGACCTGCAATCATTGCAGCAAGAAAGGACACTTTTCCAAGGTATGCCAGTCACGGGCCTTTGCTAACAAGAAAGGCCGCTCCTCTAAAGTATACCGGTCGAGAGCTCCTGTTAGCTTCACAGCTGCTATCTATGGAGCTGCTCCTCCCCCAGGAACCACTGTTAAGGCTACAGTTGCCGAAGGGAAAATTGCCCCTCCTCCCATCACGGCTGTTTTTCCCCCAAAGTTTGTCCCATGCAGCCACGAAGGTTTCAGTAAATGGGCACACTCTAAGCGCGCTAATCGACTCCTGCAGCTCTGACAGCTTCATTAGTAAGCGGGCTGTCAACAGGTTAAAACTGCACACTTATCCCTCGGACAGGGAGATTGCAATGGCTCTGACCACCAATTCTTCTGGCTTCTGTCTTGTCAACCTCATCCTCAACGGCCGCACGTATCTCTCCACCCGGCTCGGAGTACTCGAAAACTTATGTAGCGATGTGCTTCTGGGACAGGACTTCCAGAAGCAGCACAAGAAGATCACTTTTGAGTTTGGAGGGTCAAGGCCGGAGCTTACCATTTCTAAGGTGCCGTTTGTGCACTCTCGGCAGCCTTACTCGGTGAACCCTCCCTGTTTGCCAATCTTCCCCCCCGCTGTAAACCCATAGCCACCAAATCGCGGCGCTTTAGCCAAGACGATCGAGCGTTTATTGAGGCGGAAATCTCTCGCCTTTTAGTCGACGGTATTATCGAGCCATGTTCATCTCCCTGGCGGGCTCAGGTCGTCATCGTGAGGAATCCCTTAAAACAACATAAAAAACGTCTGTGTATCGATTATTCGCAGACTATTAATCAATATACCGATCTGGATGCCTACCCGCTGCCACGCATAGATGACATGGTCAACAACCTTGCCAAATACAAGGTATTCTCGACCTTCGATTTAAAAAGCGTGTACCATCAGGTGCCACTGCAAGACTCCGACAAGAAGTATACGGCCTTTGAGGCCAATGGTCGGCTTTTCCAGTTTCGCCGCCTTCCATTCGGGGTCACCAATGGGGTGGCCGTCTTCCAACGGGCCATGGATGGCCTAGTCCGGCAAGAGAACTTGACGGATACCTTTCCGTATTTAGACAATATCACTTTTGCCGGCCATGATCAAAAGGAGCATGACGTCAATCTTCAGAGCTTTTTTGACGTACTCCGCCGTCGCCACTTAACGTTAAACGAATCCAAATCGGTGAAGTCGGTGCCATCGGTGAACATTCTTGGCTACTGGGTGGGCAACGGTGTTATTAAACCGGACCCAGAGCGACTTCGTCCACTTCAGGAGCTCCCTCCCCCGACGAACCTCGGCTCTCTTCGTCGGGCACTTGGCATGTTTGCTTATTACGCAAAATGGATACCACACTTCTCCGATAAAATACAGCCCCTGCTCCATGCGAAGTCTTTTCCATTGGAAGCTACGGCTATTTCTGCCTTCAACCTCCTCAAACGACAGCTGGAGAAAGCCACGCTTCGCTCCATTGATGAAAATCTTCCTTTTGTGGTCGAATGCGATGCATCGGAGGTGGCGATCTCCGCTACCTTGAATCAAGGTGGCCGACCCGTGGCATTCCTATCCAGAACCTTGCAGGGTAGCGAGCTCCATTACCCCCCCGTCGAGAAGGAGGCTACGGCCATCATCGAGGCTGTACGCCAATGGGGTCATTTTCTTGCTCGGCGTCATTTTACGCTTATAACTGACCAGCGCTCTGTGGCCTTCATGTTGGATAACCGGAGGCGCACGAAAATCAAAAATAATAAAATTCAACTCTGGAGGATGGAGCTGGCTGCCTTTGGATATACTATCTGTTACCGACCCGGCAAACAGAACGTGGCCCCAGATACCTTCACACGGGCATTTTGCTCCTCAATGTCAACGTCGACTCTGGCGGATTTGCATATGGACTTATGCCATCCTGGTGTGACCCGCATGTTGCACTTTGTGCGCTCCAAGAATCTACCATTTTCAACCGAGGACGTAAAGAAAACATGCTCCTCCTGTAGGATTTGTGCAGAATTGAAACCACAATTCTTTCGCCCATCAGATGGCTTACTCATACATGCAATGCAGCCTATGCAGAGGCTCAGCATAGACTTTAAAGGGCCATTGCCTTCATCGACAAGGAACACCTACCTACTTACGATGGTGGACGAGTATTCACGCTTTCCCTTCGCCTTCCCCTGCCCTAATATGCTTACCTCTACGGTAATTAAATGCCTCGATCAGGTCTTTTCCCTTTGCGGGACGGCCAATTTTATCCACACTGATCGGGGTCCCTCCTTTATGTCGAGTGAACTTAAAAGTTATCTCTCCCAACGGGGAATCGCCTCAAGTAGGACGACACCATATCACCCAATCGGTAACGGACAGGTTGAACGATACAATGCCATCATCTGGAACGCTGTCCGTCTGGCACTAAGGTCACGCAACCTGCCGGACCAGCAGTGGGAAACGGTGCTCCCCGACGCGTTACACTCTATCAGGTCTCTTCTCTCCACATCTACTAATGTCACGCCTCATGAGCGATTCTTCAAATTCCAGCGTCGCTCTACACATGGGACGTCTCTACCGTCATGGTTGGTGGCTCCAGGCCCGGTACTACTCCGGAGGTTCGTCCGGTCTGCCAAAAACGACCCTCTCGTTGACGAGGTGGAGTTAACGGAGGTAAACCCCACGTATGCGCACGTACGGTACCCTGATGGCCGGGAGACCACTGTCTCGCTCCGAGATCTGGCTCCCTGCCCAACCGGTCACACGGGCCCGAATGATGAAGGATCCCCCGACAATGATATCAACACTCCGCACCCCTATGAAAATGACGCCCCGCCTGGGACATCGGGGGATCTGCCGGCAACGCTACCGGATCAACTCAGGGAGCTGGACGCTCCCCGTAGGATGGCCACCCGAAACCAGGACGCCGGACAATCTCCAGCCACGACCCGGGATGAGGCCAGCTCAGCACCTGTGGGGACCCGCACCCGGAGTCATGATATTCCCAGTCCTCCACAGGATGATCAAGATGACGCGGACTCTACTGACTTACCGGTACGGGCCAAGCGACCCAGGGACCAGGACACGGTCCGGGGAGACGTGCCTTCCAGTCACAAGCAGAGAGCTAAACGTCTGCGGCTATTTCTGGTCCGCCTAGTCCGTTAAAGGAAGACTGGACTTCCAAACCTTTTAGGGAGGAAGAATGTCATAAATCGCAAGTAACAACTCAGGAAGTACTACTGGGCGGCCAGCTGGGGCGCCGTCCAGAGAGTATAAATACTCAGGCATGGGCCCACCTTGGGCAGACACAATCTGGAAACAGGAAGCTAGTGACTGCTAACTAGACCTCCATGTTTTGTTACAAGTTGATTAAAGCCTTGCTTTATGTTCAAGTGCGTAGTGAGTCTTTATTACGTCAACCCACAACCCACAATCATTGGGAATTGTGGAAAGAATGAGCCGTACGTTGAAGTTGTTCCTGCGAAAGGAATTAAACGAACAGCACACTAAGTGGGATCAGGGTCTTCCCCTAATCCTAATGGGGATACATAGTAACAAATCCAAAGGAATGGGTCACTCCCCTCATGAATTGGTAACGATTGGTAACACAACCGATTACACTTGGCTCCGAGTAAACCCCAGGAGTGGGAAGTAGGGAGCCAGGTAATGGTACGAAACTATGCGAGGGTAGGAGTTTTTGAATCCCTCTACAAGGGGCTGTATAATATTGTTGACAAAACTTGTCCTGTGGTACACGCGGTTCAGTTACCTCAGAAAATCAATTGGTTTCATATTAACCAGATGAAGCTTTTTCAGCCCACAAGCAGGTCAAGAAGACAGCAAGCCACGATCATGAGCACGGCGAGACTGAATCATCCGCTCCAATGGGATGATAGAGAAGGGGTGCCTAATGGGACGCCCCCCACCTGAGGCACCTCCGCGTGACGAGGTGCCTCCCCAGGTACAGTATGGTTACGATCTGAGGCAACAACCTTGGAAACGGCCAAGGCGGTCCAGTGAATAGTCAGTGCAGAGCCTAAAAAGCCAATGATGGGAAGAAGGGAGACGGATCTAGGAGTAAAACTCAATTTTGTTCCCCTCTTCCACAGGCCAGAACAAGGCAGAGAAAATGGGGAGGCTATTTTGGTTGCTGTGTGGCATAGCGCGCCATCTCGAAAGGGCAGCAGCAACTCATGGGGGGGGGGTAGCATCCAGCGATTCAAGTTACGACAGTCAGATTACCATTGCCCCCGTAACTCCGCCCCAAGGTATCGCTCGGGAGGTTACCCTCCGATCCATCAAGGGTGATTGCGAAACCGCGTGTTCAGGGACAGTATGGGTTACCACTTATGGGGTCCAGGAAGGTAGGGAGGGTCTGCATAAAATGCAAAGATCACCCCACCGGGCCAAGGGTGTGGTCCTTACAAGCAGAACCAGGTGACTGTTCAAGGTACTATCAGATAGTGAACCCTCGGGGGAATGTCGGAAGCCCGACCCAATCCCGAGCAGCGGGAGATACTCTGTTATGTTGGCCACGGTGGTGGCAGGAGCATGAGGGAATCTATGGGTGCGTAAACCCGTCGGGGACGCCATCAAACCATAGTTTCGTATCTGCAGAGCCGCTTTGTGGAGCTCCCGTCCACTGGATAGGCGGGAAAAGTATCCAAGCGAATGAAGTAGATGCCAGGGGTCCCGACCAATGGTTCATGGACGGGGTTCGAAGGGTTGCCCACATTATCATGTGCAGGAATGTGAAAACAGAATTATACACACGGTGGAATTGAAAGTCCTCCTAAACTCCCCCCACCCACCCCCCTCCTCTACGAATAAAACACAATCACGGGAAGAACAACAAACAACCCGGGTTGTCGTCCCAAACACACTCCGGAGCCGACAAATGGGTTCGTGGTAATCCCAACTCGGATGATATTGTACCATGATGTGCATCACGAGGTGGTGCCTGTGATATTAAATCTGACCGAGGTGGGAATACCGGACTGGTGCAAACCAGAAACAGCGCGGTTATACGGGAGAATGGTGCGGGAATTAATAGGATTTCGGGAAAGAGCCAGCACAACACTGACGGAATCGGAATTAGAGCCATTATAAGCAATGGCTCAGGAGATGGTAATGGGTTTAACAATAATTTTGGGAAAAATACTGAGATCACTGTAGGAAACAATGTTGGTTACGGGATTAAAGGGGACCATATCAGAACGCGACGGGGTCTGATAAATGACGCAGCCACTGTTTTTAATACCGGAACCTCCCTCGTTAATAGTCTTGATTTGGCTAATTTGGATCAATCCGAAAAGGCAGTTAGAAATCGTCTAAAGGAATTAAAGGAGGACCAAATTATGACCATTCATCTGCAGGACGTGGTTAACTATTTAGAATCTCACGCTAAAAAGATAAACCAAATTTTAAAGGAGAATCTGAATGCCTCTCGTGAGGCCGCGCAAAATGAAGTTTGTGTAATGTACGGATCCTGATTAGAGGAACAAGCCTGTGAAAACCTGCAGCGCATTGCTGAGGGGAATCTTCCCTTGTGTGGTGACTGATCGACACCGGAGGGCGATGTCCACTGATCAATTTACCATAACTATGTGCCAAGTCAGGGGGTAGTACAGGTGTACCCAGTAAAACACGAATGTCATTTGCAGGAACAGAATGACATCACCTTATTAGGGATGGTATTGTATTATCCCATCCTGCAGGAAAAGGTGACCCCAAATCCTCTATTCCGCGTGGAGAATACAGGAGTTCGTCAGGGAGATCACTCAGTAAGGTCTGACGAGCCCCTGCAGTATGTGACCCGGGTGGATGGGACCACTTGGGTGACCCCAGATCTTACCGGGTGCGCTCAAACTCGGGACACATTCCTCTGTCCTTATGACATAGAAACATAGAAGATAGGAGTAGGCCATTCGGCCCCTCGAGCCTGCTCCGCCATTCGATGAGATCATGACGTGGTAGAACACGCAGCCCCTGCGTGCGGGTTTGATTGGGATGGGGTAGAGCGGAACTGTACTAAGAGAGTAATTGTAGGAAAGCTTTTCCCCGTACAATCTGCGTACCGAGGGAAAGGTGAGTATTGTCACCACCATACACCGGGAATACCAGTCTGGCAACAACCTGACTTGTCCCATTGCGGCGGGAACTTTTTGCTTTACCCCAGTCTAGCCTGTGAGACTTGGAGCGCGGGGTTTATTCAGCATTTATTCGCATCGGCAAGTAGATATCGCTCTAGAAGATGAGTTAAAAGAGCAATTACACCAGTATGTGACTCGATTCGGCTATGACATTCCACCTCTACCAGAACACCTGGTAGAATTAATGCAACGAGTTAGTCAGTTTCAAAAGCACTTTTATACCTTGGCCCAGAAAAACCCGAGCAAAGAAATATCTAAGATTGGGGATGATTCATCTTGGTGGGATATCAGTATGAATATCGAGGCTCACCCCTGGATAAGAATTACCTCCCACGTTTTATTGTTCAGTTGGTGATTGTGTTATACTTATTGATAATAACTGGTCGAGTCAACAAACGCCGCAAGCAGCGAGGATTGGTCAAGCTGTTACAAAAGACCCGGAACGAAGAGACGACGACAATATACAAGTGTCTGTGACCTTAAATTGAGGTACAGACTCGAGGGTGGATTATGTAATACTGTCCATGGTAAACGTGACTGAATCTAAAAAAGTGACCAAATGTACTGACAAACTTTGAGGGCAAGAGACTGCTTGGCTAAAACATGATGTGCTGGTAGTTTTCCTTCAAAAGGTAAGATCTTAAATTCTGTGAGAACCACAAGTCATCAACCTGCAAATGTGAAAACACCGACTTCAAAACAGATAGGAGAGAGAGAGAGAGAGAGAGAGAGAGAGAGAGAGAGAGAGAGAGCACGTTAATCACACAGTTTGGGACACGAATGCTGTGGGCGAGTTGCCAAGTTTTGTGGACTGACATTTGTGGCTGCAGTCGAGGGCGACTTGGTCAGTTGCCAGTTAAAGTTGTACGTCTAGTCATCGTTGAATTGACCTCATCTGAGCAGAGTCTGATGATCAGCTTTTTAAAATGCCTCAATCGAAGATTTTAACAACTTACATTTATATAGCGCCTTTAACATCGCAAAATAACCCAAGCCGCTTCACAGGAGTGTAATCAGACAAAAACTGACACCGACCCACAAAGAGAAATAAGGACAAGTGCCCAAACACTTGGTCAAAGATCGATTTTAAGCAGCGTCTTAAAGGAAGCGAGAGCGAGATGGAGAGGCAAAGATGTTTGGGGGGGGGGGTGGGGGGAGAGAGGGAGGGGGGAGGGAATTCCAGAGCCTTCGGCCTAGGCAGCTGCAGGCAGTCACCAATGGCTGGAGGAGATTACAGAGATAGGGAGGGGCGAGGCGGGGTGATGGATTTGAATATAAGGATAAGAATTTTGAAATCGAGGCGTTGCGGGCCTGGGAGTCAATGTAGGCCAGCGAGCACAGGGGTGAGGACGAATGGGACTTGGTGCGAGTTAGGACACCGACAACAGAGTTTTGGATGAGCTCAAGTTTACAGAAGATTCGAAGCCGGCCAGGAGAGCGTTGGAATAGTTGAGTCTGGAGGCAACAAAAGCATGGATGAGGGTTTCGGCAGCAGATGGGTTGAGGCGGGGCGGAGACAGGCGATATTACGGAGATGGAAGTAGACACTCTGTGATGGAGCGGATACGGGTCTGTAGCTCAGCTGTGGGTCAAATAGGAGGCTGAGGCTGCGAACAGACTGGTTCAGACCGAGACAGTGACAGTGGGGAGGGGTTTGGATTCGACGGTGAGGAAACCGAGTTTGTGGCGAGGGCCAAAGACAACGGCTTATAAATTAAAAAAAAAAAATTACAAATGAGAAAGAAATGAATAATAATAGACAATGCAACAATGGATGGTACATTGTGCTGAATACAGCATCACATCAAAAAATGACTTAACTGTTGGGCTTCAGCGCCAGAGCGGTTGCTGGTTGTACTGTACGTCCTGTATAATCTCCCATATTCTAGGGTGCTTCTCGCTCTGCCCTGTACTGTGGCTCACACCTAGGAATACAGAATATAGAAAGTGTTCACCGTCTACAATGGTACTTTTACTCTGCATTTGTACTTTAAAAAAAGGTATAGTATAATATTTTTATCAACGTACCAAACTCTTTGACTGCGCTCTTCTGAAATTCTAAGAAATAAAAAAAAAATATTAGTTTCAGAGAAGTTGAATTTATCAAAACTAAGAACAGAATTTGCTGGAAGCACACAGCAGGTTGGTTAGTATCTGTAAAGACAAGTTAACTTATCTGGTGTATACACATCAGAGTCATTGTTAAAACCCCAAAACTTATAAGAAGTAGAGTGAGGGAGTGGCAGTTTTGAGAACTTTGGATAGACTGAGTTAGAGTAGGAGACAGTGCGATGAGGTTTGATTTCAGCACAGGGAGGGGGAAAGCCGTGTGGAATACTGTATACACAAACCGCCCCTCTCCGTGATGCATGTAGGAAAGCTCATTTGCTCCCCGTGATAGATAGATACACACACACACACACACACACACACACGATTTGTTAAAATAAGTAAGTGTGATTCCTTGTCCCAAATAGTTCAAAATATAAAATGGTGGCCTTTGCTAATGAGCGGTCTACATTAAACACTGAATTTCAAGGTCTGAAAATCAGCCCAAATGGAATGAAGAAAACATTAAATAAAGGAAGAAACAGGAGCACAACGGTCCGTTGTGTTGAGGAAGGGGAGTTTCACGCTCCGCCTCTTTTCTCCTGCAAGATTGGCAGCCTCCCTGCAGGCCTATGGGGCAGGCGCACTCAGAACATGCGTTGCAAGATGTTCCTGCTCTGCATATTTACCAATGTGCATCTCAAAATCAACTGGGGGCATTGAGAGGTTTTTAAAAAAAAATCTCTGTTCTTGCCCTGGCAAGGCTATGGTGAGCTGCTGCCTCAATAATTGTTTTACAACAGAGTGGCTTGCTTGGCCACTGCAGAGGGCAGCAAGAGTCAATCGTAGTGTGGGCTGAAGTCACACGTAGGCCAAACCAGGTAGAGGGGGCAGCTTCCCTTCTGTGAATGCCATTAGTGAAGCAATCTGGTTTCTATGGCATCTTTAAATCACTAGAGTTTTAAAATAAAATCCAAGTAACTTGTCAAGTGGAATTTGAATGTATAACCTCTGGTTCACTAATCCAGTAAACGATTATATCTGCCCACTACAGTACGGAGACTGTTTTTGTACCTTGACTGCTGCTGCTGGTTGATCTGCAGAAGACGCTCAACTTCCCCTCTTGGAAGGACAGTCTCAGGTGGGCTGCAAAGGATAAAAGGCACAACCTGGTCACCATGGTCAGAAGCTGTGTTGAAAAGACCACTCGGACCCATCAGGCCCATTCCCAAACCCAGCCCCGGGTACAATCCACCTCGTCGGGGTTCGCGCACAGTATCGTGAGGGAGACTCCGACCAGCTCAGGTAATGAGGTTCAATGTAATTTCTCCAAACCACCACCCAATAAGATAATTGAGCAGAACTCCAGGTTATTAAATCAGGTCTTGCAGCTCTGACCAATTCAATACTGTCACAGTGTTAACAGCACAAAGATTGACAGACCACGTGATCATCTGGTCTTTGCTTTCAGCTGCCGAACCCTCGGTTTCCCCGACCGATTGTTGTCCACTGTTGGGCTTACCTCCTTAAATGAGACATCCTCCTGGATGCATGGGGGAAATTATAGAAAGGCAGGTCGTTGCCTTTATTTAGAACCTCCAAACCCGTACCTAACCTGGTATTTATTCAGGAGGTGCTTAACCCAGTATAGGCCCCTCATACTGACAGTCTGTTCCACATACCCACTATTTTTCTGTAGAAAAATAAATTTCTCCAATCTCTTGCCTCACTTGGGTCCAGTCAGTGTGTGTGTGTGTGTATGTGCTCACTAACACCTTGCTTATTCTGCAGTGCTGTTGCTGCAGAGCAGAGCAGACGAGGTGTCATTAGTGCCATTGATGGCGCACATCGCCAGAAGAGGTGCTTTTAGCCCAAGTGCCGACCACAATATAGATCCAAAGCAGCTTATTGCTGGTCATTTGAAATTTTCAAGGCTGGGATCAATAGATTTTTGTTGGGTAAGGGTATCAAGGGGATACAGACAGGCTAAGTGAGTGGGTAAGAACATGGCAAATGGAATATAATGTGGAGAAATGTGAAGTTATCCACTTTGGTAGGAAAAACAGAAAATCAGAGTATTTTTTTTTAAATGGTGAGAGATTGGGAAATGTTGGTGTTCAGAGGGACCTGGGTGTCCTTTTACACGAATCACAAAGTTAACATGCAGGTACAGCAAGCAATTAGGAAAGCAAATGGTATGTTGGCCTTTATTACAAGAGAATTTGAGTACAAGAGTAAAGACATCTTACTGCAATTATATAGGGCCCTGGTGTGACCACACCTGGAGTATTGTGTACAGTTTTGGTCTCCTTACCTAAGGAAGGATATACTTGCCATAGAGTGAGTGCAACAAAGGTTCACCAGACTGGTTCCTGGGATGGGGGGGATTGTCCTACGAGAACAGATTGAGTAGACTAGGCCTATATTCTCTAGACTTTAGAAGAATGAGAGTTGATCTCATTGAAACATACAAAATTCTTACAGGGCTTGACAGGGTAGATGCTGAGAGGCTGTTTCCCCTGGCTAGGGAGTCTAGAACCAGGGGTCACAGTCTCAGAATAAGATGTCGGCCATTTAGGACTGAGATGAGAAATTTCTTCACTCAGAGGGTGGTGAATCTTTGGAATTCTCTACCCCAGAGGGCTGTGGAGGCTCAGTCATTGAGTATATTCAATTCAGAGATAGACAGATTTTTGACTATTAAAGGGAATCAAGGGATATGGGGATAGTGCAGGAAAGTGGAGATGAGGTAGAAGATCAGCCAAGATCTTATTGAATGGCGGAGTTGGCTCGAAAGGACAAATGGCCTCCTGCTCCTATTTCTTATGTTCTTATATGGAGCAAAGGCAGGTAAATGGAGTTGAGGTACGGATCAGCCATGATCTGACTGAATGGTGGAAAGAGGCTCAAGGGGCTGAATGGCCTCCTTCTGTTCATATGCTCCTGAAGTACTTGCACCCACCTCTAGAGGCCAGCAGTGGTTTTGTTGTCACTGTATGAAACTTTCCCAGCCATGTGGAAAGGTAAACTGGACCATGAATACCGCGACAAGACGCTGGTGAAATTCCTGCCCCCGACCCCCCCAAAATCAGGTGGGCGCCCCAGTTGCACCAGAAATGGCGCAGATGCTCGCCCTTGATATTTAAATTACCCCATCCTGGGATTTCTGATTTGGGGTGGGGGGGGGGGGAAGAGAGGGGGGAAGGGTTTAAGCTCTGGGTGGGTGGGTGGGTGGATGTTGTAGCTCCACCTCAGATCTGCCTTCCAATGGCCACTAGTGGCTTTAAAACACCCAAGCATGTATAGTTTACACTTGTGTCAAAGGGGACTTAGACTCTTACCGTACAGAAGGAGGCCATTTGGCCCATCGTGCCTGTGCCGGCTCTTTGAAAGAGCTCTCCAATTAGTCCCATAGCCTTGTAATTATTTTTTCCCTTTTTCCAGTATTTATCCAATTCCCTTTTGAAAGTTATTATTGAATTTGCTTCCACCACCCTTTCAGGCAGCGCATTCTAGATCACAACAACTTGCTGTGTGTAAAAAAAAAAAAAATTCTTCTCTTCACTCCTCTGCTTCTTGTGTTTCAGAAACTGGCCAACACTAGAACCAGAAGCAGAAACACTTCAGGAAGCTCATTACTTTATGTTTCTTGCAGCAGAGTGGTATCAGATTCAGCCTGTGCAGTTGCTTAAGGCCACTCCTGCTCAAATCAGTGGCGCATCAATTCATTGTACAAAGAAAGCAGGCTCTTCTAGAAACACAAACACACAGTTAGAGCACAGACACAGAAATATGAACGCATACAGACAGCGAGGCAGATGAGCACAGTCATGCCCTCTGGAGAGGGTGCAGAGGAGATTTACTAGAATGGTGTCAGGGATGAGGGACTTCAGTTCTGTGGGGAGTCTAGAGAAACTGGGATTATTCTCCTTAGAGCAGAGAAGGTTAAGGGAAGATTTAATTGAGGTGTTCAAAATTATATGGGGTTTTTAATAGATTAAATAAGGAGAAACTGTTTCCACTGGCTGGAAGGTCAGTAACCAGAGGACACGGATTTAAGATAACTGGCAAAAGAATCAAGGGGGAAATTAGATTTTTTTTTTTTAAAACACAGCAAGTTATTATGATCAGGAACGCACTGCCTGAAAGGGCGGTAGAAGCGATTGAGTAGTAACTTTCAAAAGGGAATTGGATATATACTTGAAAAAGGAAAAAAAATTGCAAGGCAATGGGGAAAGAACAGAAGATGGGAATGATTGGATAGCTGTTTCAGAGAGCCGGCACAGGCATGATGGGCCGAATGGCCTCCTTCTGTGCTGTATTATTCTGTGATTCTACAAACAGATTGACATGTACACACAGACAAGCACAGTTAGACACACATACACACAGGGAAACAGTAAGACAGCCGGAGAAAAGCAGGTCCATCTTAGCCAGCAATGTACTACAGAAAGTCACCTACCGCCGGGATTGGTTGGAGTTTCGGCCGTTATCTTGGTCGGGTTCCACCTCCGAGTTAGTTCCGTAGAAAAGACTGCCAAAAGATCCAACCAACGCTCATTACACACGCGAGTGGTGTTATTACCCTCAACATTGCTTAAAAACAAAGGGATTCTTGAAAATAATTACCAAGGAAAATATAATAGCCACTATTTGCATAGTTTGGATTACAAGCATAAACCCAAGAGCAGATTGCCTGAATTTATGTTCTGGTATCAAAAGATTTTTTTTTTTTTTCCCCACGGAATGGTCCTTCACAGTGGCCAATGAGGGAATGGTGCTGGAGAGGAACAACAGCCCACACATCGAGTGGAAGGCAAGTGATTATTTTCAACCACTTTTAAACCACAGAAAGAAAGAACTTGCATTTATACAGCGCCTTTCACAATCTCAGGACATCCCAAAGCGCTTCACAGCCAAAGAAGTGTAATGCAGGAAACACGGCAGCCAATTTGTGCACAGCAAGGTTTCACAAACAGCAATGAGACAATGGTCAGAGAGTCTGTTTCAGTGATGTTGGTTAATAATGGCCAGGAAACTGGGAGAATACCCTGCTGTTCTTCGAATAGTGCCAAGGGAAATTTTACGTCCATCCGAGAGGGCAGATGGGACCTCAGTTTAACGTCTCATCTGAAAGGCCTCCAACAGTGGAACACTCCCTCAGTACTGCATTGAGGTGCCAGCCTGGATTATGTAGGCAAATCAAAAAAGAAGTGGGACTTGAACCCATGACCTTCTGACTACCACACTACCACAGGTCTCTGAGTGAGATTGCCAAGTTAAGCAGGGGTGGGTTTTGTGCTGTGGGCTGGAATGGGGACTGCCCAAGTCAAATTCCCCTGATAGCCAGCAGACAGAGGAGACTTTCAACCCATCAGATCGGGTTGGATTTGAACTTTAGTCCCAAAGGTCTCTAACCCACTACTCCACGCGTCCCTTTGTGCAGACCTGTCTCAGCTCGTACTTTACCAGGTAGATCAGTATGTGCTCCTACACTCCAGGATTATTCATCAGTTCTGTCAGTATGGTGATATTGTTACAGAATTTCATACCATAATTGTCTGCAGGTAATTGCCCAGGTTCACTTTCTGACCATATTGCATAGCCGTCAGTACCTTGGCCCAACGGGGTTGGATATTTCCCAGTGTGTGTGTATCGCACGTGTGTCTCACTACGTGTGTAGTGTATGGGGGGAATTTTGCCAGCCCTGGGGAGGCGGGTCTGCCAGGAAAATGGCAGAATCTGGGAGCGGGTACCCATCCCGTCCCCAACCCGCCTCCGTGCCATCTTCCCAGGAGGTGGGTAGCTGATCCGCGCTGGGAGCCGCCTCCCCGAGGCGGGAAGGGGAATAGTGTCAATTAACTGCCTGTTAACAGGCAGTTTTCTGGCTAATCCCTGAAGCTTCCCGACAGCTCCAAATCTCGCCAGGGTCAGCGAGGCGAGCTGTGGATCTGCGGGGGTCGGAGGGGCCAAGATGCCTGGTGTGCAGGTGAGTGATGGGTGCATGTGTGTAGAGGGAAGTGTGTTTAAAATGTTTTAATGGCCCGAAAATTAGACCTAATACGCGAGAGTACGCACTGTGTACTCTCGCGTATTAGGTCTCCAATTACCGGTTTCCTGCATGAGAGGGAAACCGGCACTTCGTGAATTCAAAAGGGGGTGGTTCCTAAGTGAACCGCGTGCCCACTACAGGTTGTGCGCACGCAGTGCACTTAGTTATTTTTTCAGCTTTGAACGCGCAGGTAAGTGGTGAAGATTTTACACAAAGAAAGCAGGCGTAGGACCCCCTTTTAACAAGGTACGTAGTTAATTAAGTGTTATTTTAAATTTTTTTCAACAGGTTTATCTTTTTTAGAGACTTTAAAGAAAGGTAAGTTTATTTTTATAACTTTTAAAAAGATTTTAAATTTTTTCAAAAATTTAATTTTTTGTTTAAAGTGGTTAATTTATTTAACTATACTTATTTTATTAATGTGATGGTTTTTTTTTAAATTTAATTGAGGTTTAGCTGTTCTTTTGGGGGTGTGTAGTATTCATAGCTTTGACAGGTCTTCCTGTCAAAACTATGAATGAAAGATGGTGTGCTGCCATTGGCTCTAACTGAATCACGTGATCCCAGAGCTCGCACGAACTAATTGCATCTCTGGGTCACGCAAGCACTGCATGGTTCCAAGAGACAGAGCCATTCAAACTAAAGTTCGTGGGGCCCGGAGCAAAAAGGTAGGCGCGGAGTGCGATATCGCGGGGAATCCTTACCCCCACGGGAACCATCCATGTTTAATTTCTGGGCCAATAAGTTTTACTAACCTTTACTTCTTCCTGCAGGCTTCCTCCCTTCAGGTCTCGGG
This sequence comes from Squalus acanthias, assembly GCA_030390025.1. NCBI lineage: Eukaryota > Metazoa > Chordata > Chondrichthyes > Squaliformes > Squalidae > Squalus > Squalus acanthias. Next base: position 33,639,700 of record CM059445.1, read on the forward strand.
AGTCCCTCAGCTCACCGGCACAGAATGCAGAATGGCCGCTGAACTGTCAAAAGCTGCAGCCTCTGCTTTCTGCTCAGGAGAGATCTCTAACTGAGCCTGAGTGACTGGACTGAACTTAGAGGACAGATTGTCCGTGTTTGACAGCTTCACAGAGCCGTCAAACGCTGACATTTCATCTGCCAAAATCTCAACAGATGAAATGTCACTCGCTGACGTCACCTGTAACTGGCTTTCCCTTAATTGGCCTGCTTGGCGGGTTTAACAAGGTCAATCAAGGGAAAATAGCGTGGGTTGGCCACAAGTCGATGGAGGCGGGACTAAAACCCGACAAGTGGGAGTCCCGCCTCCAAAAGCTCCCCATTGAGAAAATCCAGCCTAGAGTGTCCATACCATGCTCCCTTATACAGACAGGCACGCAGTTTCTGTACTCACCGGAGGGTGAGCTTCAGCACCGTAAAGAACATTTGCAGCTTGTTCCTGTAATTATTAAAAAGAGGACAGGACATCAAGAGCCTGAACAGTACATGAAAACCAATTACCTTAAATTACTTTGGTTTGTTAATATTAACATGCGAGTACGAAACACACAGCAAACTGATCCGGATTCTTTATTACCAGGAATTCCAATCCTGCAACTGCCACGAGGCTGATCCCTAGTGCCGGAGTTACGAGGAAAGGCTGGAGAAACATGGGGGGAAAAATTCGGTTGGTTTGCGCCTCCCGTTAGCACCTTAAGAGGGCGCTAATGGGGCGCAAAGCAACTAGCGCCCGTGCGCGGCGATGTTTGCACCGCTCACAAAATTGACTAGACATTTAGCGGCGGCGCTAAACACTACCGCCACAATCTCCTGCGCCCGCAGATCGTGCAATGCCCCGGACCGGATATTGAGTGGTGCCCCCTGTCTTACCGCCTGCCGCTAGCAACGACAGGTTGAGGGGAGCTTTTTGCAGCCGGGAAGGGACTGGGGGAGCACTATTTAAAGGTGACCGCTTCCTGCCTTTTTTTGTCGGTGAAGTTTTTGCACCACGCATTCGGAGAGAGACAGAGACAGAGACAGAGACAGAGACAGAGACAGAGACAGAGACAGAGACAGAGACAGAGACAGAGAATATTCAAAGCTGTGTTGAGGAGTTTTGGGTACTGAGCAGCACTTTGCAAGGAAGATCAAATCAGAAAGAACCTGCAGCGATTTAGAAGAGATTATGGGGGCTGCACTCTGCTCTTTCCCTGGGCCTCTCCATTGTTCTTTCCAGCAGATTTGATGTACAGGTCTCTCAGGGCCGAGATTCAAGGCTGCAATGAGCAGGGTGTGGATGGAGAGCAAGATCGACCCTCCCCTTTAAGAACTGGCCGGCACCATTGTGTCTGTGTTCCATTGCTGACTGACATCACATGAGCTTCGCCAGCGCTCTGAGGTAGCACCTCGCTCCTCGGCCTTTGCGCCTTAAGACAGGTGTGCAGCACCTGATTTAGCGCTCCAATCACCTCCAGGGGCGATCAAAGCCAAGTTTGCAGTCGGAGGCGATAATTAGCGGCAGGCGCTAAACTTTGCGCCCGGCCGATAATCGCGCCCCAAACGGGACGATACCGAATTTCTCCCCCGTGGGCTTTTTCAGCTTTGAAAGGAGCCAACTTGAGAGGAAATCTCATACAGGTATATAACAGAATAAAAAAAACCGAAATCTGCAAAGCTGCTTTGTAAACAGTCGCTGCGTTTCACCGAAGCACATGGCAATATTGCTGAGACACTGGATGAGGTTCGAGATAAATGTAAAACACAATAGCAGGAAAAGGAGGTACAAGTTCAGACTGCAGAAGGCAAATTTAGGAAGCTTCTCTTCACATGAAGGGATCTTTATGTGGAATGGACTTAATAGGGTAGTGGAGGCAAAATGCCTGACATTTTTTAAGCAACAGTTAGATGCTATGGTGGCAGTGATGGGGGAAACTTTGGTTATGGACTTTAGACCGAAGAAAGATAGATCAGAGCATTTTCTAAAATGGCGAGAAGCTAGGAGCTGTGGAGAGATTGAGGCGTCGAACAAGTACAGAAATCACTAAAAGCTAGTGGGCATGTACAAAAATAATTAAAAATGCTAATGGAATGTTGGCCTTAATCTCAAGGGAGCTGGAATACAAAGGGGTGGAAGTTATGCTACAGTTGTACAGAGCTCTGGTTAGATCCCATCTGGACACTGCGTTCAGTTCTGGGCACCGCACCTCAGGAAGGATATATTGACCTCGGAGGGGGGGCAGCGCAGATTCACCAAAATGATACCGGGGCTAAAAGAGTTAAATCATGCGGACAGGTTGCAGAGACTAGGCTTGTATTCCAGTCAGTATAGAAGGTTAAGGGGTGACCTAATTGAGCTGTTTAAGATGAGTAAAAAGGAGTTGATTGGGTAGTTAGAGAGAAACTATTTCCTCTGGTGGGGGAGTCCAGATCAAGGGAGCATAACCTTAAAGTTAGAGCTAGGCTGTTCTAGGAAGCACTTCTTTACACAAAGGGTGGTGGAAATCTGGAAACTCCCCCCTCCCCCCCCTCAAAAAAAAAAGCCATTGTGGCTGGGGGTCAATTGAAAATTTTGGCCATGATCTAATTGAATGGTGGAACAGGCTCGAGGGGCTGAATGGCCTACTCCTGTTCCTATACTAGAACACAAAAACATAAGCAATAGGAGCAGGAGTAGGCCATACAGTCCTTTGAGCCTGCTCCACCATTCATCAAGATCTTTGACCTCAACTCCATTTCCTGCTCTATCCCCATGTCCCATGATTCCATTTGTGCCTAAAAATCTATCGATCTCAGTCTTGAATATACTCAATGATTCAGCATCCACAGCCCTCTGGGGTAGAGAATGCCAAAGATTCACAACCCATGGCACAGAGGGAGTGCAACAAAGGTTCACCAGACGGATTCCTGGGATGGGGGAATTGTCTTATGAGGAGAGATTGAGTAGGCTAGGCCTATATTCTCCAGAGTTTAGAAGAATGAGAGGTGATCTCATTGAAACATACAGAATTCTTACAGGGCTTGACAGGGTAGATGCAGGGAGGATGTTTCCCCTGGAATTTAGGACTGAGATGAGGAGAAATTTCTTCACTCAGAAGGTGGTGAATCTTTGGAATTCTCTACCCCAGAGGGCTGTGGAGGTTCAGTTGTTGAGTATATTCAAGACAGAGAGCGATAGATTTTTTAATATTAAGGGAATCAAGGGATATGAGGATAGTGCAGTAAAGTGGAGTTGAGGTTGATGATCAGCCATGTTCTTATTGAATGGCGGAGCAGGCTCGAGGGACCGAATGACCTACTCCTGCTCCTACTTCTTATGTTCTTTGAGTGACGAAATTTCTCCTCATCTCAATCCTAAATGGCCGACCCCTTGTTCTGAAACTATGCCCCCTAGTTCTAGACTCTCTAGCCAGGGGAAATAACCTCCCAGCATTTACCCTGTCATATGTTTCAATGAGATCACCTCTCATTCTCCTAAACTTCAGAGGGTATCGGCCCATTCTACTCGATCTCTCCTCCTAGGACAACCCTCTCATCCCAGGAATCAATCTAGTGAACCTTCGTTGCACCCCCTCTAAGGCAAGTATGTCCTTCCTTAGGTACGGAGACCAAAACTGTGCACAGTACTCCAGGTGTGGTCTCACCAAAACCGTGTACAATTTTAGCAAGACTTCCTTGCTTGTCTACTCCAACCCTCTTGCAATAAAGGCCAACATGCCATTTGCCTTTTGCTGAACCTGCATGTTAACTTTGTGTTTCATGTTCAAGGACACCCAAATCCCTCTGAACAACATTTAATAGTTTCTCACCATTTAAAAAAGATTCTGTTTTACTATTCTTTCTATCAACGCGAATAACCTCACATTTCCCCACATTATACTCCATCTGCCACCTTCTTGCCCACTCACTTAACCTGTCTATATCCTTTTGCAGACTCTTTGGCCGGAATTTTCTTTACCTTGGTGGGTCTGGTGCGGCCAGTCTCTGTGGCGGGTCCCGACCCCGCTGCTGGCTCCATCCCGCTGTAGAAAATGAACTTACCTTAATGGGGGCCCATTAAGCCCGCCCAATGAGATGGAGCGGGTCTGGTGACGTCATTCATGACGCGTTTTCAGCTGGGATCCTTAAAAGGGACCATGGCCACTTTAAATTTTAAGTTTAATCCAACAGTGGGTGTTGAATCTTTGACACACGTATATAACATATTATTGTAAAGAAATATTTAAATATTAAGTAATATGACACCATTTACAAATACGATCAAAACCTTAATTAAGAAAGTACATTAATTGGGAAGTTATTGGTGCTTTAGTCATAAATCTATAGACTTTTGTATCAGTAACTGGTACAAATAGAAGGTGTGTGTGTATACAGGTAATATATAAAATTAAGCAGCATAGGTAATATATAAAATTAAGCAACACGGTGGCATAGTGATTAGCACTGTTGCCTCACAGCGCCAGGGACCTGGGTTCGAATCCGGCCTCAGGTGACTGTCTGTGTGGAGTTTGCACATTCTCCCTGTGTCTGCGTGGGTTTCCTCCGGGTGCTCCGGTTTCCTCCCACATTGCAAAGATGTGCGGGTTAGGTTGATTTGGCCATGATAAATTGACCCATAGTGTTAGGGGGATTAAATACATGGGGTTACGGGGATAGGGTGGGCTATGTGTCGGTGCAGGCTCGATGGGCCGAAATGGCCTCTATCTGCACTGTGGGGATTCTATGAAATGTAATTGTAAAGGGGTGGATTTATGGAAGTTCAGCGGAAGAGCTGCAGAATTTCTGACAAACAGTGTAAGTGGTGCTTACAATGTGTTTCTGGGATTTCTGCAGCTCTTCCGTTGAAGTTAACAATGGACAAGTGAGAGAACCTCTGCAGAAATTCACCCTAAAGTCTCAGACTGAAAAACTAAATTAGTCATATTCAGGGACTGAAAGCAAATTGAACCAGAGGAATGAGTGATGAGAATGAAATAGTTATGGTTGATGACTTGATTTAATGTGTAACTGGACAATCTCAGTTTCCTGTACGAAAAACCTGAACAGAAGCAACTCAAAAATGTATTTAAATGGTATATGTCATTTTTTTAATAGCGCAGATCAATTCACTGTAATCACTGTTGAGTTGGAAGGAAACAGCCGAGAATGGCCGGTGAAAAATGTATTTCCCTCACCATCCAGGGTAGGAGAGAGGAGCTGTCAGCACTCACATCCCTTCAGGAATTTCTGAATTAACATTTACCAGTAGCTTTTCAAGTAGAACAGAATCTCCATCAATCTGTTAGCTGATGTAATCAACATGTTTTTATTTTGGTTTATTTTCCATGCGGTCAGCTGGAGCAATGGCCACTGAACTCCCGCCTCAGGTATAAAGACATGGTTCCCGAGCTGCGTGGATTCCGTGGCCATGCAGGGAAATTTAAAAAGTCAGTGCAAAAAGGCTCTTAAGAGCCTGTCAACTACTTGATAATCGTCTCAATTGGGTCCCCTGACGCTGCAGGTCGGGTCGGCTCCACAATGACAGACGCGCTCCCATGTGCCTTTCCACGAGAAAGGCACGTGGGAGCGAGATGACAGCGGGTCGGGAACCCGCTGGTGAAAAATAACAACTTTCCCACCCGACCCGCCACCGATCGCACCCGCTACCACCCCGGAAAATTCAGCCCTTTATGTCCTCCTCACAACTTACTTTCCCACCTAGCTTTGTATCATCAGGAAGCTCGGATACATTACACTTGGTCCCTTTATCCAAGTCATTAATATAGATTGTGAATAGCGGAGGCCCAAGCACTGATCCTTGTGGCACCCCACTAGAAACAGCCTGCAAATCTGAAAATGATCCGTTTATTCCTACTCTCGGTTTTCTGTCCTTTAACCAATCCTCAATCCATGCTAGTATATTACCCCCAACCCCATGAGCCCTTCTGATATTTATATATGGCTTTTTATGGATGGATTAGCTCGGATGTCTGGAATGACCTAAACAGGGGTCCGACTGATAGCTCAGTAGTAAAGGCACCACACGGAATCACAAAGACCAGGAAGCTCCACAGACTGTGTTGTTAGCTGGGGTGGTAGTAGAAACACTACAGTTAATTTCAAACCCTGGGCCAGGGAGAGAAATGGAACATTTTCCCATGTTTTTGCATCTAGGATTGGTGTTGAGAATTCACAGGCCTGGTATAGAACCACCAGCTGGAGAGAAAAACTCCCTCTACAGTGTTCCAGAAATCTTTCAACTTCACCATTGAAGATTTAGCAGTTTCCACACCAGCTATCCTCACACCAGCTATCCTCACACCAGCTATCCTCACACCAGCTATCCTCACACCAGCTATCCTCACACCAGCTATCCTCACACCAGCTATCCTCACACCAGCTATCCTCACACCAGCTATCCTCACACCAGCTATCCTCACACCAGCTATCCTCACACCAGCTATCCTCACACCAGCTATCCTCACACCAGCTATCCTCACACCAGCTATCCTCACACCAGCTATCCTCACACCAGCTATCCTCACACCAGCTATCCTCACACCAGCTATCCTCACACCAGCTATCCTCACACCAGCTATCCTCACACCAGCTATCCTCACACCAGCTATCCTCACACCAGCTATCCTCACACCAGCTATCCTCACACCAGCTATCCTCACACCAGCTATCCTCACACCAGCTATCCTCACACCAGCTATCCTCACACCAGCTATCCTCACACCAGCTATCCTCACACCAGCTATCCTCACACCAGCTATCCTCACACCAGCTATCCTCACACCAGCTATCGAATGAGATTCCAATTTAAAGCTAATGGGGGTAATTTTGACTTTGTAAAACAGGCAATAGCGAATCAGTAGCCCGTCTTAATTCTCTCCCGATTTTTAAGATGTAAAACAGAGTGCTGATTCACTATCGCCTGTTTCACCTTATCGGAAAAAGTCAAAACTAGCCCCAGTCCGTGCAACTGTGGCCAGTATTGTGCTGTAGATTCAAGCCCACTAGTAACTGGGTTGACATCGCCCCAGACATATTTCATGTTGGGCTTCTATCAACCAGAGAGCAGACTTTCATCAACAGTGTGGGTGCGATTCAAGAGTAGGAACAAAAGAATGCTAATGTACTGAATCAGCCAAGTGCAACTTTATAAACTCTTATCAGCTTTATCCAAGTTACATTTGTTAATGAGTCACTGCACACAAATTGTTTAATGGTAGTTATACTATGAAGGTCAGCTAGACATGTTTTTTTTTATCCCACCCATACTATAACACATTCACAGCATCACCATTGGCAAGGCCCCTTCACTCGTGGGTTGGGTCAGAACTAAAGCGATATCACTTTGAATATTTGGCCCTGCAATCCCTTAAAAGGGAAAAATATTGGAATAGGTTGGCTTTTGAGCAGGAAGAAATGGCATTCACCTTGGCCAATGCTAGCAGTCTGAATAGTGAAGGCCACCGCACCCCAAAGAGGGACTGAATTTGGCAGCCGGCTAATTATTAGGCCTCCCAAACATGTGTTGATGGGCATTTCCCACCAGTGGAATTATCCTGGATTGTAAGGGGATAAAGAGGCAAGTGGCACTAGTTCAATAATTACTCAGTAGCCACTGACTGGTTGTAACGGGCAGTTTCTTGTTCAATACAACTCCGGTAAAATAATGAAAAGGCTTTTGTTAAGGGACGCGCGCCGTTATAGACCAAATTGTGCGTCAGTCGTAGATTTGACGCAAGAGATAACTTAGATGTGCCTGGGATCTGCCGACATCAGTGTTAAGCTACGCCACAGAATCATCAGTTGACTTGCCTTCCAATTATCCTTGCTGACCCTTGCATCCTGAAACCACTTCATTCCTCCCTTCACTTGACATCTTTACCAAAATTAATGAAATCAGCACGAACCTGCATCCTCCCACTCAGTTATAGTTAGAACATAAGAACATAAGAAATAGGAGCAGGAGTAGGCCAATTGGCCCCTCGAGCCTGCTCCGCCATTCAATAAGATCATGGCTGATCTGATCCTAACCGCCAATCTACTATCACAGAACCATCTCCTGAATCGAACAGAATTGGACACACGAAATAGGAGCAGGATCAGGCTACACGGCCCCTGGGCCCGCTACGTTACCCACAGGGCCATGACCGATCCGAACCTAGACTCATGTCCAAATTCCTGCCCGCTCCCCGTAATCCTTAATTCCCTTTACTTCTAGGAAACTGTCTATTTCTGTTTTAAATTTATGTAATGATGTAGCTTCTACAGCTTTTTGGGGCAGCATATTCCATGGACCTACCACCCTCTGAGTGAAGTAGTTCCTTCTCATCTCAGTTTTGAAAGAGCAGCCCCTTATTCTAAGACTATGCCCCCTAGTTCTAGTTTCACCCAACATCGGGAACATCCTCCCCGCATCCACCCGATCTAACCCCTTCACAATCTTATATGTTTCAATAAGATCGCCTCTCATTCTTCTGAACTCCAATGAGTAGAGTCCCAATCTACCCAACCTCTCCTCATATGTCCATCCCCTCATCCCCGGGATTAACCAAGTGAACCTTCTTTGTACTGCCTCGAGAGCAAGTATGTCTTTTCTTAAGTATGGACACCAAAACTGTATGCAGTATTCCAGGTGCAGTCTCACCAATACCTTGTACAACTGAAGCAATACCTCCCTATTTTTATATTCTATCCCCCTAGCAATGAAAGCCAACATTCCATTGGCCTTCTTAATTACTTGCTGCACCTGCATACTAACCTTTTGAGTTTCGTGCACCAGGACCCCCAGATCCCTTTGCACTTCAGTACTTTCCAGTTTCTTGCCATTTAGATAATAACTTGCTCTACTATTTTTCCTGCCAAAGTGCATAACCTCACACTTTCCAGTATTGTATTCCATCTGCCAAATCTCTGCCCACTTACTTAGCCTGTCTAAGTCCCCTTGCAGAATTTTTATGTCCTCCTCACTCACTACTTTCCCTCCCATCTTAGTATCATCTGCAAACTTTGATATGTTACACTCGGTCCCCTCCTCCAAATCGTTAATATAGATTGTAAAGAGTTGGGGACCCAGCACTGACCCCTGCAGACCACCACTAGTTACTGATTGCCAGTCTGAGAATGAACCATTTATCCCAACTCTCTGCCTTCTGTTAGATAGCCAATCCTCTATCCATGCCAGAATATTACCCCCAATCCCGTGATTTTTTATCTTAAGCAATAATCTTTTGTGTGGCACCTTGTCAAATGCCTTTTGGAAGTCTAAATACACCACATCCACTGGTTCCCCTTTATCCACCCTGTATGTTACTTCCTCAAAGAACTCCAGCAAATTTGTCAAACATGACTTCCCCTTCATAAAACCATGCTGACTTTGTCCTATTAAATTATGATTATCCAAATGTCCCGTTACTGTCTCCTTAATAAATGGACTCCAAAATTTTACCTACCACAGATGTTAGGCTATAATTTCCAACCTTCTGTCTGCTGCCCTTTTTAAATAAGGGTGTTACATTAGCAGTTTGCCAGTCTGCCGGGATCTTTGCTGAGTACAGGGAGTTTTGGAAAATTACCAATGCATCCACAATCCCTACCGCCACTTCCCTCAAGACCCTAGGATGTAAGCCATCAGGTCCGGGTGATTTATCCGCCTTGAGTCCCATTATTTTACCGAGTACCACTTCCTTAGTGATTTTGATCGTGTTTAGCTCCTCCCCCCCTATAGCCTCCTGTTTGTCCAGTGTTGGGATATTCTTAGTGTCCTCTACTGTAAAGACTAATACAAAATATTCATTCAGTGTATTTGCCATCTCCATATTTCCCACCATTAATTTCCCGGTCTCATCCTCTAAGGGACCAACATTTACTTTAGCTACCCTTTTTCTTTTTATATAACTATAAAAACTCTTACTATCTGTTTTTATATTTTTTGCTAATTTACTTTCATAATCTATCTTCCCCAGGGTTGTGCTGTTTCCATTAGCATTTCCTTCAACCAGGCCTGAGTCATACATAAGAGTGGTAAAGGAGTTCAGTGGCTGCTGTCCTCAGTAAGTGAAAAGCCGGAGCTGATTTTCGCAAGCTGTCACAACTGTCTTGCACAGCATAACCCGGGAGATCATATAAGATTTAGATGCGATCAGTCATCGAAACCAGGCTGGCCAGACACTATTAGACTTCTGTCCAATGTCACTCCTCCATTCCGTCTTGTATAAATACCATCTGTCTCACTATCTCCTCTGATCTCAAATGAAACTTGTACATCTCCATTGCTTGATTTTTCTCCTTTATGCCACAATTTTTCTCCTCAACAGCTGTGAGCTCTTTATAACTTGTCCATCCAAGATTTGAATACTGCTCCCATATTGTGAGAGGGTCTTCTACCATCTCCATCTCGGTCCTGGGCAGGATACAACAAGAAGCTGTTTGACTTCTCTTCAGCCTCCATTATCTATCCAATATCTCTCTCTCCCCCCCCCCCCCCCCCCGCCCCCATGTGGGTGCAAATGTAACACTTATTTTTAAAAACAAAAAGTGCATTGAGGAAATTCCAGGCCTTTTTCTTTAGCATTATTATACAGACGGGTATCACAGTGGCAGGACATGCTGGTGCTCCAACACTCTTATGCATGCAGCGGGAGCATGTGCAATCAAACATCTAATTTTCCTGCAGGAGTTTTCAAAAAGGTAACCTTGCCAAGTAAGCACCAAATGGAGGCAAGCCACTTATGGATCCAGAGAAAGAGGAAAAAGAGAGAAAAAAGTCCAAATCACTTATGCTTTCTCTTACCCATTCTGCTGGTGGCCCAATCCAGTGGGATATTGCATTGGCCTGGGAGCAGAAAAAGGTGGCACCCTAGAGATCAAACGAAGGAGAGAAATTAAGATGCGAGTAAGATATTGCCATAAATATACTGTCAATATATTGCCGCTATTATGCTGCTGACACGGTCGCAGATTTGGGGCACATCTCGGGAATGGCTGGAGCTGCTCCCCCATTATAAAGACAGGCTCCTGATCTTCAGGCTTCCAAGACACTAACGTGTGTTTGATGGGCTCCACCTGGCCTCCACCGGGAGTCTGGCTGAGTAGAGGGGCAGAATTCAGCAACGGCCAGGCGCTGTCTGTGGCGTCCAGCAGAGCCACGGCGCAAATGAAGGGAAATACGTTAAAGGATGTAGTTTGCTTACTTTGTGTATCATGTTCAAGGACACCCAAATCCCTCTGAACAACATTTAATAGTTTCTCACCATTTAAAAAAGATTCTGTTTTACTATTCTTTCTATCAACGCGAATAACCTCACATTTCCCCACATTATACTCCATCTGCCACCTTCTTGCCCACTCACTTAACCTGTCTATATCCTTTTGCAGACTCTTTGGCCGGAATTTTCTTTACCTTGGTGGGTCTGGTGCGGCCAGTCTCTGTGGCGGGTCCCGACCCCGCTGCTGGCTCCATCCCGCTGTAGAAAATGAACTTACCTTAATGGGGGCCCATTAAGCCCGCCCAATGAGATGGAGCGGGTCTGGTGACGTCATTCATGACGCGTTTTCAGCCGGGATCCTTAAAAGGGACCATGGCCACTTTAAATTTTAAGTTTAATCCAACAGTGGGTGTTGAATCTTTGACACACGTATATAACAATATTTAAATATTTCTTTACAATAATATAAGTAATATGACACCATTTACAAATACGATCAAAACCTTAATTAAGAAAGTACATTAATTGGGAAGTTATTGGTGCTTTAGTCATAAATCTATAGACTTTTGTATCAGTAACTGGTACAAATAGAAGGTGTGTGTGTATACAGGTAATATATAAAATTAAGCAGCATAGGTAATATATAAAATTAAGCAACACGGTGGCATAGTGATTAGCACTGTTGCCTCACAGCGCCAGGGACCTGGGTTCGAATCCGGCCTCAGGTGACTGTCTGTGTGGAGTTTGCACATTCTCCCTGTGTCTGCGTGGGTTTCCTCCGGGTGCTCCGGTTTCCTCCCACAGTGCAAAGATGTGCGGGTTAGGTTGATTTGGCCATGATAAATTGACCCATAGTGTTAGGGGGATTAAATACATGGGGTTACGGGGATAGGGTGGGCTATGTGTCGGTGCAGGCTCGATGGGCCGAAATGGCCTCTATCTGCACTGTGGGGATTCTATGAAATGTAATTGTAAAGGGGTGGATTTATGGAAGTTCAGCGGAAGAGCTGCAGAATTTCTGACAAACAGTGTAAGTGGTGCTTACAATGTGTTTCTGGGATTTCTGCAGCTCTTCCGTTGAAGTTAACAATGGACAAGTGAGAGAACCTCTGCAGAAATTCACCCTAAAGTCTCAGACTGAAAAACTAAATTAGTCATATTCAGGGACTGAAAGCAAATTGAACCAGAGGAATGAGTGATGAGAATGAAATAGTTACGGTTGATGACTTGATTTAATGTGTAACTGGACAATCTCAGTTTCCTGTACGAAAAACCTGAACAGAAGCAACTCAAAAATGTATTTAAATGGTATATGTCATTTTTTTAATAGCGCAGATCAATTCACTGTAATTACTGTTGAGTTGGAAGGAAACAGCCGTGAAATCCTGATAACTGTATTCAATATCCAATTGTTATACCTTGACTGAGCCTCTTCTTCTCCATCATCATCATCATCATCAGAGGAACTTTCCTGTGGAGCAAAATAAAAATATGACTTTGCAAGCCAGAAATTCCCAATGCAATCGACATAGCAACAGTCTTGAGCCTCCTGCGATCTGCTCAATATATCTAACCTTTCATCCTAGGGGGAAGGTTAAAAGTAATCCTGCACTGAAAGTGTATCGCTAGGTTATTGGACTTAGAGTCATCCCAGTGGAGTTCAACCCACTGGACACACACCCACTCATCCCCCCACTGGCGACACCCACACACACGCTCGCCCCCCGCCCCCCCCTCACTACTGGCCGGCCACATCCCCTCCCCCCCCTCCCCGCCACACGTTAAGATGACAGCCCCACTGAGAAAAGGCCCATTATGCTGGGCACCATCAAGGCTGAAAAGATTAGGAGAGAAGACACAATGGAGTAGATTTTGACTTTGTGCGATAGTATACAACGGGCGACAGCGAATTGGCAGCACATTTTACATCTCTTCCGATTTTGATTTCCATTCAGTCAAAATCTACCACAATAGAGTCAAGAAGTAATGATGAGGTGATCCAGAGCTTAGGTTTAAAGTTCTGTAAACTACAGAAGGGAGGAGCTAGAGTAGGAGACTATGCAATGAGTCATAATTTCACTCCAGCAGGGAGGGTGAAGTAGCAGGAAGTATTTGTAGCTTGGAGGGAACAGAAAAAGAAAGTTAATCTAAATTTTGATTAAAGAAAAATCAGAAAAATTATCAAACTTACTGAACTGGTCACCTCGAGGTTATCCTCGTCTTCCTTTAGGGGACCCCACTTTATAGAAAAAGAACAGGATGAGTAAAGTAGGGTCATTTATGCCAAACTCTTGCCTTAATATTTATACTGGATAGTGTGCAGTGAAGATGCCAGTTAGGGACCTACATGTGCTCAAGTTGGCTTGGGTTGTGATATGAAAGAGTGATCATGCCACAAAATGCACATGCAAGCTTACAAACTAGAGGAATTGAACATCTCAGGAATCCAATCATAATCATCTACTATAACAGCAGATAGTTTTGATACTGACCTTTTACATGCTCAGTAATCATGTAAGCCATGTAAATGTGACGGCCCAATTTGTTGACGATTTCCCTTTAATTTAAAGAAGTCCATAACTCGCTGTATCCAGTATTACACAAGGTACGTTTTAACCAATCAAACTGCTACACTTATTCAGTTGACATACACAGAATCATGGGAAATTGAAGCTGGTTTGAGCACAGCACGCCAAGCATAATGTACAGAACTGGCCACTTGACACCGATCAAAATATACCATGTCTCACCTGTCAAAAGTTCCACTGTGGAGAAAAAAAAACACCAAGTGAAGCAAATTGGGGAATTGCAACTTCAACATTTATGCTAAAAAAAAAACCTTAGGAAAACTAGAAGTAAAAAAATCCACACGGGACTGTCACCTTACCTGAACTATAATGGCTGCCATGCACAAGTAAGTGGAGTCAGTTAGTCAGACAATTAAATGTCGAGTCCCTCACAAGGAGCTGAGAGAGAGAGAGAGAGAGAGAGAGAGAGAGAGAGAGAGAGAGAGAGAGAGAGAGAGAAAAAACTATTTCCTTTGGTGGGGGGAGTCCAGAACAAGGGGGCATAACCTTAAAATTGGAGCTAGGCCATTCAGGGGTGATGTCAGGAAACACTTCTTCACACAACGGGTAGTGGAAATCTGGAACTCTCTCCCGCAAAAAAACTGTTGGAGGCTGGGGGTCAATTGAAAATTTCAAAATGATGATTGAGAGAGTTTTGTTAGGCAAGGGTATTAAGGGTTACGGAACCAAGGTGGGTAGATGGAGTTAAGATACAGATCAGCATGATCTCATTGAATGGCGGAACAGACTCAAAGGGCTGAATAGCCCACTCCTGTTCCTAACAGATTGGGTCTTACTGCCAGGAACACATATGGGCAGCGCCTGCTCTATATTAAAACTGGTAGATGTAGGAAAAAACTAAACTCTGGGGGGTTAGGGGCAGAGATGCTCTTTGATTGCCTGTAAGGAAGCATATGGCTGCTGGTTGCCTCCTCCCAGTAGCAGAGATTGAGAACTCTGGGTGGAGGAGCCTGGGCCCCAAGTCTGTATGGCAGTGCACTGAAGCTCCAACACCGCTGTGATGCCCAACTCTGAACACATTTAATTACACAGGAATCTTAGATTAAAAGCACTTTTTAAATTGTCCCTCCTCTCCAGTTTGTGAAAGTTGGCCAGTTTAACTGTTGGGGCTGGGGCCAGGCACCTGACCAATGATCTTGGCCAATGCAAGTATGAAAACAGGGTTAATTTAAAGAGTCTTTAGATACACAAATATTTTCCTCCTCTGACAAGTACAAAAAAAAGGACATTTTATTCAATCAGCGTGATCCATTTAAGTTCTCATTCTTACCCTTTCCCAATTTTAATCATATCCTGATTAGCGTTTCCAAAAATTCCACTGAAATCCGCTCAAGACTTGCCCCATGAGAAATCTGCTTCCACTTTCAAGAACTACAGAGCATCGTTCACTGGGCCAATCATTTCCCCTTCCCATCCCTCACAACGACCCTGACCATTTACCCTTTAGCTTCTTTCAATTAAACGTAGACTCCCATTCCTTGTTTTTCTGCTTCCAAAATGTATTACCTCACACTTATCCACCTTAAATTATCTAAAGACTCTTTAAATTAACCCTGTTTTCATATTTGCATCTGCCACCTGTCTGCCCATGCCACTAACCAATCTTCCTGAAATCTTTTACAGTCCTCTGCACTGTTTGCTAGCCCCCTCCCCATTTAGGTGATTAACAAATGGAGATTAGTTCCTTATATGCAAGTCTGACTCATCTATATATAAAATCAAAAATAAAAGCAGACTACCACTGGCTCTGGGGTAAACCACTTTCCAACCCGTCTCCAGTCCAAGCAACGCCCATTTACTCCAACTCCGTTTCCCCTCTGCGAACCAGTGTTCTATCTACCCTGCTACCTCTCCTCTTGTTAGAAAAAAATTAAGGTATATGGTACAAGTCTTGTGACACCTTATCAAATGCCTTCTCAAAATCCAAGTACGCTACATCTCAATGTTCCCTCTTATTTTCTCTTTGTACTGAGCGGGCCACAAATTCCTTTCAGCGTGACATTTTCGTCCGTGGGCAAATTTTACAACAACAACAACTTGTATTTATATAGCGCCTTTAACGTACTAAAACGTCCCACGGCGCTGCACAGGAGTATTTTAAGACAAAAAATTTGACACCGAGCCACATAAGGATAAATTAGGGCAGGTGACCAAAAGCCACGTCAAACAGGTAGGTTTTAAGGAACGTCTTAAAAAGGAGGAAAGAGAGGTATCGAGGTGGACAGGGAATTCCAGAGCTTAGGGCCCAGGCAACAGAAGGCACGGCCACCAAATGTTGAGCGATTATAATCAGGGATGCTCAAGAGGGCAGAATTAGAGGAGAGCAGATATCTCGGGGGGTTGTGGGGCTGAAGGAGATTTCAGAGATAGGGAGGGGCTAGGCCATGGAGGGATTGGAAAACAAGGATGAGAATTTTTAAATCGAGGCGTTGCTTAACTGGGAGCCAATGTAGGTCAGCGAGCACAGGGGAGATGGGTGAACGGGACTTGGTGAGAGTTAGGACACGGGCAGTCGAGTTTTGGATGACCTCAAGTTTACGTAGAGTAGAATGTGGGAGGCCAGCCAGGAGTGTGTTGGAATAGTCAAGTCTAGAGGTAACAAAGGTATGGATGAGGGTTTTAGCAGCGGATGAGCTGAGGCAAGGGCGGAGACGGAGGTGGAAATAGGCGGTCTTAGTTATGCCACGGATACATGGTCGGAAGCTCAACAATGACAGCAACCACTTAAAAGCATATATACAGTAATGCCATATTGCCACCCCACCATCTCATATCATGAGACAATCAGACAAGGTTCTATACAAGTTTAACGTAAATTCTCTGCTTTTGAATTCTATGCCTCTAGAAATGAACCCCAGTGCTTTATTTGCACTTTTATGGCTTTTTTAACCTGCATTGCTAGTTTGAATGATTTGTGAATCTATACCCCTAGATCCCTTTACACCTCTACTCCATTTAGACTCTTATTTTCCAAGGAGTAGGTCGCCTCCTTATTCCTCCTACCAAAAATGCACCACCTCACACTTATCTATATTGAAATTCATTTGTCATTTACATGCCCATTCTGCAAATTTGTTTAGGGTAGAATTAATCAAAACCTTTTTGTTCACCATGTACAAATTGTATTTAAAAAAAATACTTGTCAGAAATGACTGGGATATAAAAGAACTGCATAATAATGCATTAACACTTCAGAAACATCACTCAGTTACACGGTTATGCATCGACAAACAATCCAAAAGCCCAAGGTGAGCTGAAAGAGGTATATCCATTCGTGCAATTAGTATTCATTTTAAAGTTTTCAACGTATTGGCCCATCCCTCATGTCACTATAGCAATGGCTGCTCAAGCAGCTGGTGCTGTACGTCCACATAAGTAATTAGAATATTAAATCACAATGCAACCAGACAACCAACAAATGGCTGTAGTTCTTTAGTTCACAGCATTAAAAAGAACTGAACAAAAACAGGTATCCGTTTTTCCAACTTCAATCACTTCCATTAATAAACGTCTTCTTGAACCAGCACCTCCCATGTAACATGTCAGAAATGCAGCACTTATTCACAAGTGCAGAAAAACACATACACAATTTGAGTCACCAAATTTTAAAAAAAGGCAGGAAAAGCTATGATTTAACAGAAATAAACATTCATCTTTCTTCCTGGACAGGAGAACCAATCAGACGGACTTGGAAATGTTTACTAATATGGTGACGCAAAGATGTTAATTTACGAATTTCGCTTCTATTATTTTTCTCTCAAACATTCTCCACAATATTAATCCTTGCTCTTATCACGAAAAATGTTGAATTGTTTTAGGTACTTTGTAATTAAATAGATAGAAACAAACTTCATTGTATGCTCACTTTTTAAATCTCCTATTTCAAACATTTATACCAAATCAAAATTGTGCATTATCGGTTTAATCAAGTATTTTCTGTGTCTTTAGAAGGAACCACTTGTTTATTAAGAAAGTAGCTTCCTGCAATTTTTATACATCATTACATAACTCTCATTTCTATTAATACTCCACTAAACATTTAAGAAGAAATCTATATTTACATTATTCCTGGAAAGTGTTCGGACTATGGAACAAGTCAAAATAAAATGGTTTATGTTTTTCCCTTTTTTTGGTTCGCTTCCGGTTAATGATGATTTTAAAAAAAGTCAATAAAAAGTAATATGCAACGCCTACAAATCCTCCCCTCTCCTCAAAACCATGGTTGCATGTTTGTGTAAAGCTACTCACTTCACACGATCACTCAAAATCAAATATTGAGAAATTTCAATGTTAAAATGTTTTGAGCATTTCCGAGCCTCTTTAAAAGCATTTGGACTTCAAGACCTGGTTGAAACTTGTTTAGATGAGGGGAAAATTAATTTTAACATTTGAAATTTCAGGGGAAAAGTGTTGACACTCATTTCTTGTGAAAGTTCATTAAAAATCTTTTAATTCTTTCAAGTCTCATTGCAGCTTTGACAGAAGAAGTTGCTCCAAGTTTCTCTTTCCCTCTACAATGCTGTCAAACATACAACAAAAAAAACTCTAATTCAAAACAGAGCTCAAATAAGAAAGTGAATAAAGTGGTTAAACTCCCCAATCCTAAGAAGGCGATGAGGTTATCTATCCCCAGCCTTGGCGATGAGTTGGGATCAGTTTTGGAGAAGTTGTTTCCTCTTTATCTGCTGCCGTTCCCTCCGTCTCTCACAGACTCTGAGGTACAAACAGGGGCACAAACTTTTTCCCCTCTCACATGATTTAAATAACCCTGATAGACTCTTTCAAAAAGGGGACAACACCTGGCAAAATTTAACTGGACATTCAACAACACTTTCTCGTATGTTATTTTTGGCTTTAAACAATTTTCCAAATTTAAAATAAAATTCTCTCTCATTTATGTTTCACCAGGGGCCTAAAAATTGTTTGCTTTAGCCTCCTTCTAGCGGCCATTGTACATGTGCTGGGCCGCCACCTGTGTTGTTCCAAAGTGCGGCCGCTGCTCAGTCCCTGGCAATGGACTACACGTGTCTCCACAGAAAAAAGTACTGACAGAATCCCAAGACAACGCTCGCTGGGTTCCAGGGCTCTATCTTAGCAAATGCTGTTCCAATTCAGATCAGCTCCGAGGTCACAAACAACTCTCTCTGAGGATTCCTCCCCCCCCGCTCCAGCTCACTGCGTGGCCTTTGTAATTAAGTGTGCGGGACCTTACAGATCGCTGCGTGGCCGCAGACCTTTCACGGAACAGTGCCTACAACCCTCCGAGATTTCTGCGCTCCTTCAATTCGTGCCTCTTGCGCATTCCCGATTTAAATCGCTCCACCATTGACGGCCGTGCCTCCAGCTAGCCTCACTCGCTCTACCATCCAATACAAGAGGCAACCTTTGTTGCCCCCAGGTAGTTTGAATTCTTCAGCAGACAGTTGTGCTAATTGGATTGCCTAAGGCGGCCTGTATAAAAAGTGAGGTGCCTCAACGTTTCTAGAAATATAAACCGGACGCCAGAATTCTGATTTTCAAAAATAAACTCCAATTTCCCCCACTTTTTGTGTTATTAAGGCTTTTGTTAATTTTCATCAACAAGACTAAAACCATAAATCCACCCCCGGTGCAATATTGGATTTAGTAAAATGTATCAAATAAAAGTTAAACGTGTGTTAATCGCTCTTCTTCCTTCTGCTAAAATGCTGCCTCGTTTCACCTAATGATTGAAAGCCTGATCTTACAAACCCATCTGCAGTAGGATCATTTTATTTTAAAAAGCGGATTCATGCACAGCTCAAAATTCGCACAAACTCGTCTCATTTCCTCTCCTAAAACACGTCACTGCCGTCTGACAGCAACAAAGTCCCTTCTTACTCACCTGTTGCGGGGAAAACTCGGCGACTCACTCACCTGTAACAGGTTTAAGAAGATGATGAGGTGCGCGTGGTTATCTACCGCGCTCTCCCACCGATGTTTAAAAGCTTCATCCAGCCCCTATGGCGGTGGCCGGCTGCACTGAGCTGGCCCCCTGCGGGTGAGCGCAGAGTTTGTGTAACACAAACCCCCAGAACCCTGGCGCCAAAAGGAGAAGGAGGGAGATGCTGCCCTCATCACCATGGGAGCCGGCTGAGCTCGGCTCCTCTCCAGCTTCTGCCTACAGCACGTGGAACACCTCAAGAGGGCGAGACGACCGACACCTCACCCACTCCCTTATGCGGCCGCTGCCCCAACTCTTTTGATCATTTCCAATAGGGTCTGGATACCCGGGCCATCATGTATTGGGCCCCTCGCCCCGCCCCAACTGTCCCACTCTTTGCACGGCCTTTGAATTGAAGTGCGCGGGAGCTGAGGGAACAGAGCTGCATCCCCTTTATCTATCCAATTGGTCACTTCTTGGGAAAAAAAAAGCTCTTATTAAATTTGTTTCCAACAAATGTTTGTGCCAACCTCACCCAATATAATCTTCACGTTTCAGGGTAATTCACAATATTTGCAGGATGGGCATACTTGGCTAACAAGGTGCAGCTGGCTTAATCGGACCCGCTATTCTTACCTCGACTGTTGGAGGCCAGGTCTCCTGCTGTTCCTCGCGTAGATCCATTGACTTGTCACTGACAAAGCACAGCTTCTTCCCTGCCAACAATATGTAAAAAAAAAAATCAGAAGCTCAAAAGGCATCTTTAAATAATGCTGGCCAAAATCTGACCCTTCCAAAATCTTGACGACGACAAAACAAATTTGAAAATGACAGACTGGAGATTGATTTCAGAAACAAACTGGCCACATGACCTTCAAAGGCAATTCTTTAAGCAACAGGGCAATTGAGTCATTCATGGATGTGGTGGGTTTGGCTGCCAGTAAAAAGTCAAAAAGACAGACACTCAGGAACAATTGCTGTGCGTTTGCACTGGAAGTTCCTGTAGAGATGGAAATACATGTGAAACCAGTAAGTTTAAGGGTCCATTAAGAAATGACGCCATGGTGATATATACTCAAAAGAAACAAAACGAGGGATGGGTTTCATTCTTGTAACATCAGAAGCTCTCGCTACAAAATAGCATATTTACTGTAAGACAAAAGCGAAATACTGCAGATGCTGGAAATCTGAAATAAACACAGAAAATGCTGGAAACACTCAACAGGTCAGGCAGCATCCGTGGAGAGAGAAACAGGTAACGTTTCAGGTCGGTGACCCTTCCTCAGAACTGGAAAAAGTTGGAGATGTAACAGGTTTTTAAGCAAGTGTAGGGGCAGGGAAAGGGGGGGGGGATTTAATGGTGTTCAACCCTTTGGGATCAATTTAAATATGCAGAGAAGGGTTCTGCACCTGTTTCAGGAGCTTTCTACAAAGTGCATGAAAAACTAGCTGCAGCATGTGCTGTGCAAGCTCTGACTAGTTTGTTCCGATCTACTGCGGCCCTTAAAGGGACCACTGAAGGAACGGTAGGGAAAGAGCGCCTCTCCCAGCTCCACAGCATCAATGTGCGTCGCTGTTGGCCGGCGCTCAGCACCCCTCCCAGAGTCCCAATCTCCCCAACCCTCCTACCCCCGAAAACCGCCCCCCCCATCCCAGAGTCCCAATCGCCCCAACCCTCCTTCCCCCGAAACTGCCCCCCCCTCCCAGAGTCTGAATCTCCCCAACCCTCCTTCCCCGAAACCGCCCCCCACCCCCAGAGTCCCAATCTCCCCAACCCTCCTTCCCCCGAAACCCCCCCATCCCAGAGTCTGAATCTCCCCAACCGTTCCAGAGTCCCAATCTCCCCAACCCTCCTTCCCCCGAAACCCCCCCATCCCAGAGTCCCAATCGCCCCAACCCTCCTTCCCCCGAACCCCCCCAGCCGTTCCCGAGTCCCAATCTCCCCAACCCTCCTCCCCCCGAAACTGTCCCCCCCTCCCAGAGTCCGAATCGCCCCAACCCTCCTTCCCCGAACCCCCCCAGCCGTTCCCGAGTCCCAATCGCCCCAACCCTCCTTCCCCCGAACCCCCCCAGCCGTTCCCGAGTCCCAATCTCCCCAACCCTCCTCCCCCCGAAACCCCCCCCATCCCAGAGTCTGAATCTCCCCAACCTCTCCTCCCCGAAATCCCAATCTCCCGCCACCTCCCAGAGTTGCAATCTCCCCAACCGAGTTCCAAGTCCCTGTTCAACTTCCAGTCCAGTCTAGCCCAACCCCGCAGCGCTCCCCTCCACAAGCTGGTCCTATTTCTGGTTACCCGAATCTTCACAGTCTCTGCTCTCGAGCGGTTAAAAGCAGTGCCCGGGAGATCAGGGTCCCAGACTCGGCAACCTTAAGTGCAGGACGCCGCAGGCCGTACGTTGGATACCCCGGCTCTAGGGACTCCATAGGCATAATGTTTGAAATACCCAGACAGAAAACAGCTCTATCATTCCAGAGAAACATTTTTATTCGTGTGAAGCATCTCCTCAGGAAAGTTCTGCAGAATGTCGCTGTAATTTCCATCGGTAATTGAGTGAAACTCCACTCCATCGAGCTGCACTTACAGCCCCATCAATCAAGGCTGCAACTACACATTTAATAAATGAAATTTTCAGTCTCAGCAGAACATGTAATATTCCATATACTCTTCAAAACAAAGGGCTGACTGAATAAATATATGGTTAGGAATGGATTGATGGAGTTAATTGTCACATCAGTTTTTAAACACATCTCTTTTACATGGTAAAAAGGCCAGGGTGGAGAAGAGGAGAATTTTTTTTTGATGCAGCGAGTTGTGATCTGGAATGCGTGGTGGAAGCAGATTCAACAGTGACTTTCAAAAAGGGAATTAGAAAAATACTTCAAAAAAAGAAACATTTGCAGGACTAAGGGGAAAGAGCGGGGGAGTGGGACTAAGGGGACCGCGCCTTTAAAGAGTCGGCACAGGCACGATGGGCCGAATGGCTTCCTGCGCTGTTCCATTAACAGGTCCAGGCAGCGGGCGGTCGAGGGGGTCGTTCGGCCAGATTGCCTGCCTCTCTTCCGTGGCTATGTTCGCGCCCAGGTGGCCCTGGAGATGGAGCACGTGGTGTCCGCCGGCACGCTCGAGGCCTTCCGAGACAGGTGGGCGCCGCGGGGACTGGAGTGCATCGTCTCCCTGACCGATGAAATTTTAATTAAATTTGATATGGTTTATTTGAAGTTCCACTAAGTCACAGCTAACCGGTTCAACAAAAAAGAGGCCTCCTGCGCTGTTTAATTCCATGATACAATTATGACGGGGGGGAAAAAATCTTTTTATAGGCTCATTAAGTTTGCACTTAACACAAGCAAATCTGTTCCTATTTAAACAGGTGTGGATTTATAATTGGAGTGATAATTGAAGGCTGTGCCATATTGTCAGAAGAGGAAATGCAATAACTCACTGACAGATTATAGACCAGTTTATACTAACACTGTCGACTGGAAGCATGAGTGTAAGTGTGCAGAATAATTCAGTGCAGTTCCATCCAAATTGAATCATGGCGAGCAGTGTGAGCCCAGATTTGGTTTCACCCAGGCTGGAGTATAACAAACTGCGAGACCACCACCTATAGAAAGCTCCCACCTCGTTCAAACGACTGGGAACTTTTTTTTTTTAAAAAGGTGAAACATTAGGCCAGCAAAGAGGCCACATCCCCATTGGCTCTTGTGTTGAGAGTAAAATGTAAGCCAATGTTAGGATGTGAAAAGTTGTTACAGATGGGTGGAAAGTTTTCTAGAACTTTGCAAGGGTGATCGCGCCTCTTCAAATTCAAGTTTTTTTTCCCACCCCTCCATTCTATGTTTTTGTTACTGCAATCACTGTCCTGCATAACAAAAGTCTATGCAAACCAGATTCAAATGCAAATCAGCACCTTTCCATTGATGCTCATTTGCCTCCTGCTCAAATAACACTATTTATTCAAATTTAATTTAGAAAACCAGCAGCATTCTGAGGAATATTTTTTTCCCCCTTAAAGTACCACTGTTGCTCCCCTAGAGTTGGGGTGAGGGTTAGACTCCATTACTGCCCTGGTATTTGGAAGGTCCTCCCTGACAAAGGTAGTTTTCCTCCCACAGGTACTCTGCATGCAGCCAAGGTGTTTTTTTTTTTAAACAGTCACCAGGTGGCGGTCTAGCCTTCCTCCTCACGGAGTTGAAATTCAGACCCATTGCACAGCCTCCTACTCTAGATCATTCGTTCCCAGAGCCTTCAAATTGTGGAGCTCCTGACCTGCCTCCCACTCACCTTTCGCCTATAATCTTTGGGGCTTAAAAACCTCGACGTCTGCCAACGACTACCTCCTGGCCACCTGGGCCTAAACTTTTCAAACAGTCGCTGAAACACTCGGGAGTTACAACCATCCCTCTGCAATACAAAGTTATCTCCCTCAGACTTTAGAACTGCGTAACCATTACAGAAGAAAAAAAAAGTTAACTTTAGCCCATTACTTCGCAACAAAACAATAACCGGAAAACAAGGGATAATAAAAAGGGACATGAAACAACACTTACCACCACCGTAGACAGTCTACCGCATTGTGGATTACGCCCCACCCATTCAATTTCCTCAGAAGAGCCGATACCAAGGTTCTCCCTGCCCTCCAAATGTAAATCAGTTTCAGTTTGCCTCTTGAGCTAATTTTTACCGATAAAGTCCTCAGCAAAGCACATTAAAGACCATCACCGGAAACAGAAAATAGCTACCTGTGTGCGCCGGCAGAATACAGCATCTGCAGTATTTTGCTATCAGAATTACACAATCTATTGACCATATATAGAATTCTCATTGGTCTCAAATGCACGTGCCGAGCCGGTTGCCCAACCCACGCACGCAACACAAATCAGAGGTAAACCAAAGGCCTGAAGAGTGGACTCATTGCCCGTAGGGCTAGAATTTGGGGCAGATTCCCGGGGGTGTTGGGGGCAAGGAGACACATCTGGAGCAGTTTCTGGGCTACCCCAGGAATCC
This sequence comes from Squalus acanthias, assembly GCA_030390025.1. Taxonomy (NCBI): domain Eukaryota; kingdom Metazoa; phylum Chordata; class Chondrichthyes; order Squaliformes; family Squalidae; genus Squalus; species Squalus acanthias. The sequence goes on from CM059445.1 coordinate 33,664,417, forward strand.
TGCCCATTCTGACCGTGCACCGCCTTACTGAAACTCTTGGCAGTTGAGGGTTGGGTCTGTTGAGTCAGTGGGAAAGGCCCCAAATGGTAAATTGATTGTGGAGGGGATCAATTACCTCAGTCAACATAGCCCTGAGCTTCCTTAGAAGCGGGAGGGGAAACCTGGCCATTTAATCTGGAGCCAATGCTTCTAGTTCCCTCCGAGTCCTTATGGCCATGCACCCCTCCTGATTATTGGGGATGGGGCCTGCATCCCGTCCTGTCGGCAGACGGGAATTCCTCTGCAATACACTAGCACCGGAAGAGCAGGCTTGGGATCTTGGGGCTCCTAATATTGTCGGCTTGGCTCGGCTGGTAGCACCTTGTTTCAGTCAGTAGACCCACTGCACATGAGCACCTCCTCTAGGCTGACATGTCAGTGCAGTACTGACAGAGTGCTGTATTGTCTGAGGTGCATTTTCAGAAGAGACATTAAAAGGAGGCTAGGTTGGATGTAAAACTTCCCATGACACTATTCGAAGAAGAGCAGGGAGTTCTTGTGTCCTGGCCGATATTCCTCTTTCAACCAATGCCATAAAAAACAGATGATCTAGTGGTTTGCTCATTTGCTGTTTGTGGGATATCAACTGTGCACAAATTGACCTTCTTCGACTACATAGTGGTTGCACTTCAAAAGTTGACTGAACACTTTATAGTATGTTTGAATGATGTGCTATATAAATACAAATCCTCTCTTGCCAATGCTGATGGCCTCTGGCATTCTTTCTGGCACACAATCATCTGACTCCAGTTTACATACACCCCCCCCCGGTAAGCAGTCACATTTTCTGCCACACTTTTCTGATCCTTAGCACAGAGTGGTTAAAAGAATAGGGCCCATTAGAGATGCAAATGGAAAGTTTTGAGAATGAAGGAATGGTGAAGTACTTTACTTCAGCTTTCGGAGACTACAGTAGTGGCAATTAGGTAGTATTAAAATAAAATTTGCAGAGCTCACAATTGGAAGAGGCAGCAGGGCCTGATGGCATGCACCCTAGAATGCCGAGTGAAGTCCTGGAGGAAATAGCAGAGATATTGGCCGTCATCTACCACAAATCCTCGTTGTGCCAGAGGACTGGAGGGTTGCCAATATACCCTCTCTTCTAAGCTTCTAGAGGCCATAGAATTAATATTTACTTAGCAAGACAAGAGTTAATTAAAGCTGGTTTGTAAAAAGCAAGTCGTGCCAAACGAATGTAATAGAATTCTTCGAAGAAATAGCAGAGTATATAGATAAAGGAGAAGCAGTGGATGTTGTGCACGTGAATTTTCAAACGGCCTTTGATAAGGTGGCAGGCTTGTTGATAAAATTAATGCACATGGTAAAGGGAGTGTGATAGCATGGATATGAAATTGATTGCAAGGCAGAAAACAGTAGTGATTAGCAGCTATTTTTTGGACTAAAATCCTATAGTTCGCAATTCTGCCAGCATATCCAAACTGTTTGCGTTAGATGAGGTGCTCTTTGTTCAGGGAACAGCACGGGGGCGTCTCAGTGACACGACAGTGTTTCGAGGAAATAACAACAGAAAACGCTGGAAAAACTCAGCAGGCGAGGCAGCATCCGTGGAGAGAGAAACAGAGTTAACGTTTCAGGTCGAGACCTTTCATCAAAGCGGAGTAGTGAATCGGATTTCACATTTACCACTTGCAACACTCCTGCCTGCTTCGGCTCCCCCGCCCTCCAAACACCCCCTCTAATAAAACTGTCCTTCTGTAACCACAAGTGGTCCCCTATGGTTTGCCACAGACTGCTGCAAAGAACAATGATGCGGAGATGCCGGTGTTGGACAAAACTGAGAAGTCGCACAACACCAGCTCCGAAAGCTTGTGACTCCATGTGTTAAACAAAGCAGAACAGCATAGACGGAAGCCCTTTTCCATTCATACCTCTGCAATAATCAGATGCAGAGTCTCCATTAACAGACAAAGGGGCACTTTTTGTGCATATTTTGCTGAGGAATGTTTGCTCATTTTTGCACTGTTAGCATCAAGCACTCTCAAGTCAAATATAGCACGTTAGCTATTGGGCAAAGCCCCCTTTATGCTGCACCACTAAGCACTCTTTTAGCTCCAGCTATTTTGATCGTGTTAACGTGTTTTAAGTGTCATTTTCCGTTGATCTAAAGCAGCACAGGAATTTGGCTCACCCAATGCGCCTTAAATCCAATTTCAAAAGGTGAACTCTACTCTACCAAGGTGCTATTTAATTTCCAATACTGTACCAGCTATCTTTATGCCCTCACAGGGTATCATTGCCAGTCTAGTGCTAATTATTAACACTTTATGCTATGGAGCCATATTCACTGGGTGCTCAGTTAAAATTGCTCCAAATTAATTTTTCATACATCGGAAAATACTTTGCCGCATGGAGTTAAAATGCACATCCAATTCCACACAGCTCCATTTTCTCCTCCATTCCACATAGCAGGTCAACTTCGATTTAAGAACGCACTTACACTACAGCTGAACCCTACTCCAGAGCAAGTTTCACTCTACTTTGTTTGAGAGTCAGGTTGTGAATAACACCACCAACTACCTAGTGTTGGTGAAGCTACTTTCGTTGCAGTGTAAATGCAGCCCGAGTTTGCTTCACTTGGGGGCGGGTCAGAATAACTCCCACGCCTTATGAAATAACAACAGAAAACGCTGGAAAAACTCAGCAGGCCAGGCAGCATCCGTGGAGAGAGAAAGAGAGTTAACGTTTCAGGTCGATGACCTTTCGTCAGAGTTCTGACGAAAGGTCATCGACCTGAAACGTTAACTCTCTTTCTCTCTCCACGGATGCTGCCTGGCCTGCTGAGTTTTTCCAGCGTTTTCTGTTGTTATTTCAGATTTCCAGCATCCGCAGTATTTTGCTATCCCACGCCTTATGTGCAGGTTTGTGTTGCAACATGTTCAATTACTGTACAGCCTTCCCTTCTTCGAGATTTTTTTTTAATTTAAAAAGAAACTCAACAGGAGTAGACATCGGACAACATCAGTAACCACACTCGTGTGTCTGACGCTGCATCTATATTTAGTGCTGCTACTGCCATTGGCACGGGGCCTGGCTACTGTGGAGCAGCATAGAATCAGTGGCAAGTAATGGAGTTTCTGATGGGGTGGGGCACAGACAATGGATTCAATCTTTAGTCTGTTAACATGGAGCCAAACAGGGGTCAGGAGACCTGGCAGAGCATCATGGGAGAGCTGACCCTGGGGCAGCAGATGATGTTGCCAAGGGGCAGCATGTAGAGGAGGACGAGGAGGGAGCCAAAGGGGATTCCATGGAGGTGACGGTGCAGGAGAGGGAAGAGAAGCCATTGCTGGAGATGCACCATGGTATTCGGATAAGTAAGAATGAAACAAGCAAGGTTATTCCCATGGAGCTGGATTACAGAAGAGGAATTGGAATGGATGGCATGGTCAAAACACTGTAGAAAGGTTGAGAAAGGATAACTCACCATGGTCTGAGTCACAGTGACTTTGGCTAGGGGTGTTTTTGGGGCACTCAGCAAGGCAGACTTTAGACTGGAGGGATTCAAACAGTGAGAATTGGGATGGGAGTTGATGTCAGGTTCGAGTAACGAGAGGAAATGCAGGTCGGAGATGGGGCGATAGTTGGAGTTTTTTTAAGTGAGGGAGATGATGATTGGTTTTGAAGGCAGAAGGACAGGACCCGAGGAAAGGAAAGCATTGGCTATATCTGTTGGCATGGGGGGTGGGGGGGGGCCACGACTTGTAATTGAGCTGAGAGAGTTTGAGTGGGGAGGGGATCGAAGGAGTAGGAGGTAGGTCTCATAGCCAAGATGAGCTTTGAGAGGGCAGGGAAATAGGTGAGAAACTGCAAAAAGTTGGGGTCTTGGGTTAGAGTAGGTGAGACACAGGGGAAGGGAAGTAAGGGACAATGGGCAGGAGGAAGAGGTAGAGCAACCACACCGATGGTCTCACTGTTGGAGAAGAAGTCCATAAGCTCCTTGAATTTGTTATTTGTGGTGAGGGTCGAGGGGATAGAGAGGCAGTTGGTCATGGGAAAAGAAAAAAGGACCTTACCTTCTGGAGAAATAGGTGGTTTTGCCTGAGGAAAGCAAAGCACAGTAGTGCTTGATGCAGTCAAGCCAAATCTGACAATCAATGACTAGGCCAGTTGTACATCAAATACATTTAAGCTTGCACCCTCTGATTTAAGAAAGCAAAAGACAGGGACTCTTCCAGGGGGAATAGCATGGGCAAGACAGAGATTGAATGGCTGGCTTGAGATTGAGAGAGTGAATAAATCATGTGAGATTGCATCATACTTTCTTTTTATAATCGATTTCCTGGATCTGGTTTTAAAAGTCATAAATTCTCTATTACAAGTACTTGTTTTGCAGATACATAGTGATTTAAATTTTATGTTCCTCAGTCGCAAATATTTACAAAATGAGTAACCCTTTAATGTTAAAACCAAAGTCAGAATATCAAGAGTATATTTTTCTTAGTTTTAGATTATAAAGTTTTATTGAAGAGTAGAATGCTTTTGCATCTTGGACAGTTCACATCAGCATCAAATACTCCCAGGGCAGGTAAAGCACGGGTTAGATACAGAGTAAAGCTCTCTCTACACTGTCCCATCAAACACTGAGAGGTCGCACAACACCAGGTTATAGTCCAACAGTTTTATTTGAAATCACAAGCTTTCGGAGCTATCGATTGCCCCTTCCTCAGGAGGGGCAATCGATAGCTCCAAAAGCTTGTGATTTCAAATAAAACTGTTGGACTATAACCTGGTGTTGTGCGACCTCTCAATTTTGTCCACCCCAGTCCAACACCGGCATCTCCGCATCATGACCATCAAACACTCCCAGGGCAGGTACAGCACAGGTTAGATACAGAGTAAAGCTCCCTCTACACTGTCCCGTCAAACACTCCCAGGGCAGGTACAGCACAGGTTAGATACAGAGTAAAGCTCCCTCTACACTGTCCCGTCAAACACTCCCGGGGCAGGTACAGCACAGGTTAGATACAGAGTAAAGCTCCCTCTACACTGTCCCGTCAAACACTCCCAGGGCAGGTACAGCACGGGTTAGATACAGAGTAAAGCTCCCTCTACACTGTCCCATCAAACACTCCCAGGGAAGGTACAGCACGGGTTAGATACAGAGTAAAGCTCCCTCTACACTGTCCCATCAAACACTCCCAGGGAAGGTACAGCACGGGTTAGATACAGAGTAAAGCTCCCTCTACACTGTCCCATCAAACACTCCCAGGGCAGGTACAGCATGGGTTAGATACAGAGTACAGAAGAGAAGAGTTTTGAGGAGGTCTTTGAAAGCAGGGAGGGAGGCGACAAGGCAGCAGGAACTAGGAAGTGACTTCCAGAGTACGATGGTTGAACAAATGGCCACCAATGATGGAACGGGGGGGTGGGGAGTGGGGTGACGCAGGCTGGAGGAGCTCACTCGTGTAGGGTGGGGTGATGCCACGCAGGGATTTGTAAGGGAGGATAAGAACTTTGACAGTCACTGTCCAGGCTCACAAAGAATGACCACTCAGGTGAGGTATTCGGAGGCTGACAGCACCTACGAAACTGGACCCCTGCTTTCATAGAGGAGAAAAATCAAAAACAAAATAAATTACAGACAACACATCAGTGAGATTGTAACATCAGAGATTCAGTGCCTGGCCTGTACGGATATCAAACCGAGTTCAAAGCATCAATTTATGCCCCCAGTCCCCACTCAAACACTGTGGTTTGTAATACAAGTTTGTTAGTTCTAGTGGTATACTGTGTTATGATATCAGGTGAGTCTGAGGTAACCTGAGCCCACATGAATAGAGGAAAAGTGGCAACAAATGTTACTGTTTAACCACCATCACTCGCTGGGTGACTCACCCAAAACACAGAGAGATGGGAATTCTGTTCAGCGGCAGAAAGGAGCTGATTGAAAGCTCTTCCCGATCACATCCTCAAATGAAAACTTGCCTGCTTCCTGGATGGTTCAATGGACAAGTTAGTTACATAGGGTACGGTAGCATAGTGGTTATGTTACTGGACTAGTAATCCAGAGGCCTGGCCTAATATTCCAGAGATGCGAGTTCAAATCCCACCACAGCAGCTGGAGAATTTAACCGTGGTGACTGTGAAACTACCAGATTGTCGGGAAAACCCATCTGGTTCACTAATGTCCTTTAGGGAAGGAAATCTGCCGTCCTTACCCGGTCTGGCCTATGCGTGACTCCAGACCCACAGCAATGTGGTTGACTCTTAACTGCCTTCTGAAATGGCTGAGCAAGTCACTCAGTTGTATCAAACCACTACAACAAAAAGTCAGCACTGTGGGAGTACCTTCACCACAAGGACTGCAGCAGTTAAAGGCGGCGGCTCACCACAACCTTCTCAAGGGGCAATTAGGGATGAGCAATAAATACCGGTTTTTTTTTTAGGTAAACATTATTTTAATTATCCAACACTATTAGCATTAGAGGAGACAGACAGCAAATGCAGTCATTTTAATATTTCTTAAATTTAGAGGAAACAGCTACCAGCTTACCATTGGAATCCATGTGACGTGAAGATCTGAAAAGTACCACATTGTCAGCGACGCCCACATCCCACGAACGAATGAATTAAAAAAAAGTTCTGAGCCAGGGAGAACAGGAATGTCGCACACTCAATTCCCAGTTTGTACTCAGCTATTTGGACAGTACAATTAACCTCAGCTCCTCCGTGCTAGAGGGAAAAAGTAACAAGGCACTTTCTCCCGATTCCTGTGCACGGCTCGAACTGCTCAAAGGCCAAGTGCCACCTAGAACTACAAAGTAATTAGATGACTGTTTAACAGCCTCGTTAAAATATAGCGGTCTAAAACTGTACTGTGTGTTTTCATTTCAAACAAGCTATTCGCTTGGGTATGCTAAGCATGTTTTAGCAGCAAACAGATGTAGTCATTTTAAAAGCCACTTGACAGGAGAGAAGTCAACAATCATCTTATCAGATGATTACGACAAATCTCAGAAACCATAATTTTGACAGCTATTGGGATATTTAAAAAAAAATGCAAAGTTGTGGTGATCGAGCAGCAAAAACACGTTACATATTGCAAGCATCTCTTTCTGGGGCGTCAGACTGCACCCTACCTGAAGCTTAAAACTTAAACCATTCAGCTCCATTCGAGTCTATTTACCAGCCAGCTCCTACCCAGACCTTTGTGCTACTTCAGCCAGGGAGACAGACACAGAGAGGTCATTTTAACCGTACTCGCTGGACGGGAAACCCACGGGAACGCCGGTTTTATTCCCCGACTTCAATGGGGAGTAAATCGGGCGACGTGTAAAACCAGCGTCGCCCCCGATCCAGTCGGTTTCCCCGACGAGCGGGTAGGGTTAAAATTGCCCCCCTCCCTCGTCTCTACCCCTCTTTCTCTCCTCTAGTGCTGTTACTAATGCACTTCCCGTTCTCTGCACAGATAAACTGTAAATTTTGTCTGATAACGCTCCCGTGAAGGGTCTTGGGATGTTTTGCTACATTTAAGGCGCTATATAAATGCGTTTTTGTATCAGCACCCGATGTTACATACCAGCTCCCTTAATTGTATTTTGCGGTTCTCTCATCTGATTGGTGGAAAATAACAGTGATGACAACAAGAATTTCTGCCTTTTGATTTGCTATAGTTTTAAGCAGCTAGGGTTTCAAGTGAAGTGACGAGTACTTTTTCCATTAAGTACGAAACAGTGGATGAGGAAAAACTCCTTGTTCGTAAATCAAGTAGATTTGCTGTCCACTAATTAGTGGATCAATGACTGTCTTCGATGGCAGGGAATCAGGTTTCTCTGGTTATGTTGGAGACCACCCTTTCAGACACTGAATTCCAGATCATAACTCACTGTGTAAAAAAAAAAAAAATTCTCTTCTTGCCTCTGGCACTTTTGCAAATTACATTAAATCTGTGACCTCTGGTTACCGACCCTGCTCATGATGCGGAGATGCCGGTGTTGGACTGGGGTGGACAAAATTGAGAGGTCGCACAACACCAGGTTATAGTCCAACAGTTTTATTTGAAATCACAAGCTTTCGGAGCTATCGATTGCTCCTTGCTCAGGTGAACCTGAGGAAGGAGCAATCGATAGCTCCGAAAGCTTGTGATTTCAAATAAAACTGTTGGACTATAACCTGGTGTTGTGCGACCTCTCAATTTTGACCGACCCTGCTGCCACTGGAAACAGTTTCTCCTTATTTACTCGATCAAAACCATTCGTGATTTTGAACACCTCAATAAATCTCCCCTTAACCTTCTCTGCTCTAAAGGAGAACAACCCCAGCTTCTCCAGTCTCCCCACATAACTGAAGTCCCTCATCCCCAATACCATTCTAGTAAATCTCCTCTGCACCCTCTCCAAGGCCTTGACATCCTTCCTAAAGTGTGGTGCCCAGAATTGGCCACAATACTCCAGCTGGGGTCTAACCAGCAATTGATAACTGTTTAGCATTTTGTACTCTGTGCCTCTATTTATAAAGCCAAGGATCCCGGATGTGTTTTTTTTAAAAAAGAACAGCCTTCTCAACTTATCATACCACCTTCAAAAGATGTGTGTATGTAAACTCCCAGGTCTCCCGGTTCTTGCACCCCCTTTAAAATTGTACCATATACACTTTATATTGCCTCTCCTCATTCTTCCTTCCAAAATACAATCACTTCACAATTCTCTGCATTAAATTTCATCTGTCATTTTCCTCATTTGATGACAGACACGAGGGCGCTGGGTGCCTGCACAGGCATTTTCTGCTCATCGAGTACTGGATATTGGACAAATCAGAGGCAGTGGAAGGGGTCGAGAGAGGTGGTGGCCAGGTAGAACCAGTGAACCGGGATAGAGCCCGGTGCACGATAGCGGCCCCGAGGCAGAGAACAGCCAGCGTGAGCTTTCTGCACGACCGGAGAGTGAGTGTAAAACAAGCACAACCTACTGACTGAAAAGGAGTGCGTTACAACTCGGGGCGGGGGTTTCAAACTGCACTCCCAAGGGGGAATCCAGGAGGTCATTATATTTCTGCCATGTGATTTCTGGATTTTGACTTACCGGCAGCACATTATTGCTGTTGCTGTGTCAATACAGGAAGTTTTTTTTTGTGATGACGTTGCTGGTTTCCTTTGGCTGGTGGCAATCGTCTTTCAGAGGTTAGGAGGGGGAATCCTCAGAATTGTGCAAATATTTATAAAGTCCTCGGGAGCGCGCCAATATCGCCAGGGATACACTCCTCACCCCACCCACACACACACAAACTTGAGACCACGATCCAAGTGGAAAGTGAAGGAAGTAACATTCTAAAATAAACTACTAAAGGAATTATTTTTAAAAAAAGCAGTGTTTACTTCCTCCACTTTGAATTTTTAAAAAAAAACTTATAGCCTCAAGTGATTTTCTTTTTTTAAAAAAATGTTAAGCAACAGGATTCTTAAATCTATGGAGAAACTTGTGGGTTTAAGTTCCTGTCAGCTATTCTGGCAAGCTTATCAATGTATTATGATAACCTTCTCTGCTATTTTAACAGACAGGAATGAACGTCATTGGATTTTTAAAATAGGTGAGAACAGCAGCGATGTGTTGACAATGTAAAGGTGCCGGTGGAATGCCACATCTATCGGTTCCTGACAGACTGGGGGCGGGGGGATCTTACAGTGTCAACCCCCAAGTAATCTCGCAGGCCTGGCCAACGTCGGCCAATGGGAAGACCTGCTTTTACTGATGGGAAGCGGTGGGCTTGCCGCTGCAGGGCAAGTGCAGCCCGGTCAGTAGAATAGAGCGCTGGACCTCGGTCTGCAGGCCGCCCTATAAAAACGGCACCGCTCGAATTTCAGTGCATTGTTTTATTTTGCGGTGTTTATTGTGACTTTGCTTTTCTGCTGTTTATTTGGAGTTTGATGTTAAATGCCTTAAACGTGATGTTACCTTGGTTTATACGTGACCTGTGTCACACAATTAAAGCTGCTTTGAAAAGAAAAGACTTGCATTTCTATAGCGCCTTTCACAACCTCAGGATGTCCCAAAGCGCTTTACAGTCAATTAAATACATTTTGAAGTGTGTCACTGTTGTAAGGTAGCAAACGCGGCAGCCAATTTGCGCACAGCAAGGTCCCACCAAACAGCAATGTGATAATGACCCGATAATCTGTTTGTGATGTTGGTTAACGGATAAATATCGGCCAGGAAATCAGGGAGAAATCCCCTGCTCTTCTTTGAAATAGTGCCATGGGATCTTTTACATCCACCGGAGGTGGGGGAAAGACGGAACCTCGGTTTAACGACTTATCCGAAAGCTGGCACCTCAGACAATGCAGCACTCCCTTGGAGTGTCAGCCTACACTTTGTGCTTAAGTGCCTGGAGTGGGACTTGAACCCACGGCCTTCTGCCTCAGAGGCGAGAGTGCAGTGACTGAGTCACGGCTGACACAGTTTCTATGTGACCTGCAGGTCACCATCCCACATCATCAAAGCTGCTTTTAGGCTGCATGAGATCCGGGACAGTGGCAATGGTTCCTGACGCAAGGGTGTCGAGCAACCAGTGGAAAAGCCAAAGTAAACTTGCTGGATTTGGGAAGCTCAGCCACTGGCAAGACTCGGTACATACCGGGTGTTCTCAGCCGCTTGCTGTGAGACCCCCAATATGGCACTTAACCCAATATCAAAGCACCATAGGTGGCAGACAAAGATTGGAGATCCCAGCTCCATGTTGCCCCCATCAAGCACTCCCAGGTCAGGTCCAGCAATGGTTAGATGGCTGTAAATAAACATCAACATCTCAGAAGGAGTCCAGAAAGCCGATTCCCTGGTTTATGTTGTCAGTTATCAACTGCTTAAGTGCCGTATGTGGAAGAGTGAAAGCCTTAAGACACGGGTGTTAATTGGGTAGCAACAGAAAATGCTGGAAACACTCAGCAGGTCAGGCAGCATCTGCGTAGAGAGAAACACAGTTAATGTTTCAGGTCGACGAGCTTTCAGAAATCATCGATCTGAAACATTAACTGTGTTTCTCTCTCCACAGGTGCTGCCTGGCCTGCTGAGTGTTTCCAGCATTTTCTGTTTTACTTCAAATTCCCAGCATCCGCGGTAGTTTGCTTTAGTGTTGTGTTTTGAGATTGCTTTTGACCCAGTCCCCCAGCCATACAGGGAGGGAGGGGCTGGAGCCTGAGGCGGGAGTTCAGCAGATCTGGGTCCCCTACCTCATGGAGAGAGGTTTGGCTGTCTGTTACAGTTCTTAATGTAATGTCCTATTTACAGTGTTTTAATAAATAGTAAAAAGACATCCTGTCTCCTTGACTAATGAATGTTAGGTCAAGATGTAAAACTGGCGACGAGGCGGTTGTCGAACTCTCTAGAAGGACGGAGATAGACGCGAACCTACGAATCTGATATTGGATATTGCGACGAGCGGGCCACCCAGCTAATAACATCCAGGCAACTAACGTGAGTTTAGCTATTGTAACTCTGACCACATGGATCTTAAAGGGACAGTGCACATTAACACGATGACGGCCTTGGGACGTATTGAAGAGTTCTCTGGGGATGAGGACAGTTCATGGGAGGAATACGCAGAAAGACTGGGGTGTTTCTTGGAGGCCAATGATATTGACAGAGAAGAGAAGAAGCGCTCAGTGTTGCTCAGTGTATGCGGAGCGGCTACTTACTCTGTCCTGCGTTCATTGGTGGTTCCTCGTAAACCTAGTGAGGTGGATTATGAGCACTTGATAGAAATACTGCAGCAACATTTCAATCCAAAACCCTCAGAAATTGTGCAGCGTTTCCATTTTCACAATTGTAAACAACAGCCTGGACAATCTATTTCAAGGTACATTGCTGAGTTGAGGAAACGCTCGGTACATTGTAATTTTGGTGACCATTTAGACAATATGCTCCGTGATCGGATTGTGTGTGGAGTGCTGGACTCGGCATTGCAGAAACAGCTGTTAGCGGACAAGGCCCTGACGTTCCGACTGGCCGAGGAGAAGGCTTTAGCAGCAGAGGCTGCGTCGATGAACACAGGTATGCTACGTATAGAAGCAGCGCCACCTCGGGCCGCCGAGGGTGTGCACAAGACCACACACGCAGCTGATGCTGCGAGTGACAGGGAGGCAACTAAACAGACAGGAAGAAAATGTTTCCGCTGTGGGGCTCTCCATGGTGCCACTACATGCAAATTTGTGTCAGCGGTATGTCATTTCTGTAAGAAAAGAGGACACATAGCTCGTGTCTGCATGAAGAAAGCTCAGGCTGCTGCAGCAGAGCCAACACAAGCATCGCAGACACACACCCTGACACGGGAGGACAACGATGAGTATATAGTGTATACCACGGAAGCTGAGCAGCGACACCACAGACGGTGGGGATACACAGCAAATGTGATCGTGAATGGGGCACCACTCGGCATGGAGGTGGATTCAGGCTCAGCGTGTTCGTTGATAAGTGAAGAGACTTACAATAGGCTGTGGCCAAGTGAACCCCCGGTGATGGCTCAGGTCAGTGGCGTGCTACGGCAGTGGTCCCAAGCCCAACTCCAAGTGCTGGGTATGATTCATGTGAAAGTTAAGTATCGGGCAGTCAAGGACACACTTCCGCTTTATGTGGTGGCGGGGCAGGGCACAAGCCTGCTGGGCAGAGATTGGTTTGAGCCCCTTGGTATTGGAGTGACAGGAGTACACACGGTACAGCGACAGCCCATAATGCCTATGTTGGAGAACTATGAAGAAGTTTTTGGTGAGCTCGGGGCCTGTCGGGGACCGCCAGTCTCAATCGAAGTGGACCCAGGGGTAGCGCCTAAGTTCTTCAAGGCGCGACCAGTTCCTTTTGCGTTGCGCAAGAAGGTGGATGAGACCCTGGATAAGCTGGTGAACCAAGGGGTTCTTATACCAGTGAAGAACTCCCGTTGGGCCACCCCTATCGTGCCCATTGCAAAGAAGGATGGGGGCCTGCGAATCTGTGGAGATTACAGATGGACGGTTAATACTGCTGTGCTACCAGATGTGTATCCCTTACCAACAGTTACAGAGCTGTTTTCAACACTGGCTGGAGGCACCCTGTTCACCAAGCTGGATCTCAAGCAAGCATACCAGCAACTGGTCCTGGATGAAAAGTCAGCCGAGCTATTGACAATCAACACCCACAGAGGACTTTTCCGAGCCGCAAGGCTGCAGTTTGGGGTGTCGACGGCTGTGGCAATCTTTCAGAGGTTCATGGACACCCTGTTGGCTGGTGTTCCGGGAGTTCAGCCTTACCTGGATGACATACTGATTACAGGCAAGACACAGGAAGCCCATGATGAGCGGCTGCAGGAAGTACTACGCCGGCTGGCTGAGGTAGGACTACGCCTTCAGAAGGAGAAATGTGTGTTCGCTGCCAATGGGGTGGAGTTCTTGGGATTCCGAGTGGACAAAGACGGTGTGCATCCGACTACGGAGAAGGTGGAGGCTATCAGGACCGCTCCCAACCCCAAGAACAAGACCGAACTGCAGGCATTCCTCGGACTGTTAAACTTCTACAGTTGTTTTCTCAAGGGCAAAGCCACAATCTTAGAGCCACTGCACAGGCTGTTAGACCAAGCAACAGTGTGGAACTGGACCTCAGATCATGAAACAGCCTACAGACAGGCAAAGGAACTGCTACAAGCAGATAAGGTTCTGGCACACTATGATGAAAACAAACCATTGGTGTTGGTGTGTGATGCCTCACCATACGGGCTGGGAGCTCTATTGGGTCACATAGAGCCAGATGGCCGGGAGGCGCCTATCAGTTTTGCCTCAAGAACACTCTCAACAACAGAACGTAACTACGCCCAGATTGACAAGGAGGCCTTAGCCATCATATTTGGGGTAAAGAAGTTCAGCCAGTACCTGTTAGGGAGACAGTTCGTCATCTACACGGACCACAAGCCACTCTTGGGGCTCCTGCATCACTCCAAGCCCATGCCCCTGATCATATCACCGCGTATACTTCGGTGGAGTCTGATGTTGGGGGCCTACAGTTATGAACTTTGCTACAGGCCTGGGAAGATGCTGGCTAATGCTGATGCTCTGAGTCGCTTGCCTTTGAACCGGCCGATGGCTGAGACGCCACCACCCCTGGAGGTGCTGCTACTGGAGCAGGTCCCGGAGGCCCCACTCCATGCCCAGCGGATTGGCAGCCTCACACAGAAGGATCCAGTCTTATCACGGGTGCTACGCTGGCTGCTGCACGGCTGGCCCTCCGAGGTCCAGGAGGAGCGTTTCAAGCCCTTCGTTCAGAGGCGCCATGAAATGTCTGCACACAGGAACTGCGTGCTCTGGGGAAGCCGTGTGGTGGTTCCTGCCGCCGCAAGAGAGGAGGTGCTGAAAATGCTGCATGACTCACACCCTGGGATTGTGCACATGAAGGCGTTGGCGAGAAGCTACGTCTGGTGGCCGGGGTTGGACCAAGACGTGGAGGAGGTGGTAAAGAGCTGTGAGACATGTCAGCTGACCCACCATAGCCCACCCAATGCTCCCCTTCACCCCTGGGAGTGGACCACTCGTAAATGGTCAAGACTCCACGTTGACTTTGCAGGGCCTTTTCAGGGGAAGGTCTTTTTAATAGTGGTTGATTCGCATTCGAAATGGCTGGAGGTGGCTATTATGAACTCCATGACATCCAGGGCAGTGATCAACACGTTGCGTTTGCTGTTTGCCACACATGGGGTCCCCGACGTGCTGGTTTCAGACAATGGAGCAGCCTTCACGTCAGCGAAGTTCAAGGCTTTTGCAAGCAGAAACGGGATCCGCCACGTGACCACAGCGCCCTATCACCCCTCCTCTAATGGGCAGGCAGAGAGGATGGTGCAAACCACAAAAGAGGCACTGGTGAGGATATCGGTGGGGGACTGGCAAACCAGATTGGCCAGTTTCCTGTTATCACAGCATACCACACCAAACTCAGCAACGGGGAAGAGTCCTGCTGAGATGCTGATGGGTCGCCGGCTGGCGACTGCACTGGACCGGCTACACCCGGACTACAAGGACGAGATGCACACAAAACAAGAGGTGCTGGCTAAGAAGCACCAGGGCACCGCCAGGCAGTTCGAGCCGTCAGAGACTGTGTTTGCCCGTTGCTATACAGGAGGAGACAAATGGATGCCTGCCGTGGTGGAGCAGGCCACGGGTCCCCTGTCGTACAGCGTCCGTACACCTGATGGCCAGCTACACAGACGCCACGTAGACCAGCTACGGGGTCGTACTCCAGCGAGAGTAACTGAGACATCAAAGGCTAGACCATTGTCTCCGCCACCTCTGCCAAGCAGTGACGGCCTGCTTCCTGCAACAACGACGGAAGCCACGTCCACAGAGGGTGTCATAGAGTCATCAACCACGGAGGAAGGTTTTCCTGCGGCTAACAGTGACACCCCGAATATGCCTGTCCCGCGGCGCTCAAGTCGAGTTAAATTCCGTCCCAGACGTCTGGAGGACTAAGGGGTTTTATCTGGGGGAAAGGAGTGTTGTGTTTTGAGATTGCTTTTGACCCAGTCCCCCAGCCATACAGGGAGGGAGGGGCTGGAGCCTGAGGCGGGAGTTCAGCAGATCTGGGTCCCCTACCTCATGGAGAGAGGTTTGGCTGTCTGTTACAGTTCTTAATGTAATGTCCTATTTAGTGTTTTAATAAATAGTAAAAAGACATCCTGTCTCCTTGACTAATGAATGTTAGGTCAAGATGTAAAACCCAGCATCCGCGGTAGTTTGCTTTTGGTGTTAATTGGGATGTCTGATGCAATCGTGTAGCTAATACGTAATCACAGCAGAGGGGCAGTGTTCACACCCCTGGCAGTGGTACAGCTCAGAGTACCTTAGATGGAGCTTCCCTCAAAACCATGGTTATTCATTCACACAGCCCAGGCCAACACCACAAATCTCTCTCCTTGGAGTTCAACTATTTCAGACTATAACCTCTGCCCCTATTTTCCCCAAATGGCAGCTGTTGATGATTCTGCCATCCCCATTTGCAACATTTAACCACTCCTGCCTTCCACCCTATCACACACCCTCCCTTTTGTTCTTTCCCCGCCTCTGCACCCGCTTAAAAACCTGTTCACATCTCTAACTTTTCCCAGTTCTGACGAAGGGTCACAGACCCCGAAACGTCAACTCTGTTTCCCTCTCCACGGATGCTGCCTGGCCTGCTGAGTGTTTCCAGCGTTTTCCTGTTCTTTCTCTCCTTTTGTTCCTTACTGTGATTTATACAGCTGGGAGCTGGAGAGTGAACAGATATTTTAAAAGCCAGACCTGGACATATGCAGCATCTAATAAATCAGACTGGAACAGCAGTCACATGCCTTTCACACTCCCATCATGGACGAGTGACTATGAAGCGTGCCCTTCCCCGGCCACTCCAGCTTTTATCTGATCCATTTAGGCGAAGAGTCACTGTTGATGCAACACCTCCACCCAGTTCGTATATGGAGTCATTTCTAATCTCAATAGAGTGAAAGAAAGTATCATACAAGCATATAAAAAACACCCACAGGCTACCTTTGTGCAGAAAACCTGCTGGATTAGGTTGAGGCATTATAAGCCTCAGTATAAATCCTACTTTAAAAAAAATGAAGTGCTGGATTACCATCAGATAAAGGCACTGTTACTTTAGCAATGCAGCAGGCAGTCTATTCACCGCTTGATTATTACAACACACGTTTGAGAATTAGGCATGTCTTTAATGGTTTATAACCCAGCAAGGTTGTGTATACAGATTGACAGAAGCTACCAGTGTCAGGAAATATCAGAATATTAAAAAAGGTAATAAATATTAGGCTTTTATAGACAGTTTTACTCACTGTGAAAGAGCGCACAAAACCGTATGCTGATTATTTTTCCTTGCTGTGCAGAGTAACACCCAGAATGCTTTGGGGGCAGTCGTGATCCAAGTGCTTGGGCCATTGTCACATGGGCCCAGAATTTGCTGTAACGGTTCAAAGAACGCCACCTGCTGTTGGTTAGACTTGCCCGCACCAGTTTAATCTCCCTGATATTTTGCATGGCAAGTTGCTGGAAGCACGAGATGGAAACGGCGCCCTTAACCAGAGTGAAGGATTGGGAAATAAACAGTTGCAAGGATGAGAAGGAAATGGAAGTTAGAGTGGGTGAATTCAATGTCAAATCAGGTACAGAAAGAAAAAAGAGAGAAAGATTGGATTAAGAGAGAGGGAGAAAAAAAAGAAAATTAAAAAGTGCTAATTTAATTTTTTTTTTAAATCTCCATCTCCAACAACAATTAAAAACTGAAGGAATGAGACTCTAAACTTGATTTTCAGTGCCAGAGAGGTTAACTGGTGGTAATTAACACTTATCACGTCGTTAAAAGATTACTTAGACGGAAATGGTCAAGCCCTAACTTTCTATGGCAAGTTTAGTTCTACTGTGCAAATACAGCAACTTCATGGCATTTAATGCATTGGAATGGTGAGGCAGCCAGCGGGATTCTGTTTCTGCAAAGCTAATGGCGGAGTGGCGCATCTCGGACAGCAACTTTGTATTTCCCCATTTAACCGCCCTCGCCTGAAGTTACTGTGCGATTTGTGCATAAACAACAGCGAGCGCCGTTAGCCTCACTGATAGTTTGACAGCAAATTCTGGGCCATGATGTCTGGCTTGTTGAAGAGGAATAAGTGATGGAGTGCGTGTCTGCACATGTGTGGGCCTGCGTTGGTTACTAGGGAGAGGAGACAGTTACAGTGTGCACTGGTTACTGGGAGAGGGGTACATCCCCACCGACACCTGGGAATCCCTGGCCCAAGACCGCACAAAGTGGAGGAGAAGCATCCGGGAAGGCGCCGAACACCTCGAGTCTCTTCGCCGGGAGCAAGCGGAAGCCAAGCGCAGGCAGCGCAAGTCAACCCAAGCACCCCACCCACCCGCCTCTTCAACCACTGTCTGCCCCACCTGTGACAGAGACTGTAGGTCCCGTATTGGACTCATCAGTCACCTGAGAACTCATTTTTAATGTGGAAGCAAGTCATCCTCAGTTCTGAGGGACTGCCTAAGAAGACAACGACAGTTACATTGTGCACTGGTTACTGGGAGAGGGGTACAGTTACAGTGTGCACTGGTTATAGGGAGAGGGGTACAGTTAGTGTGCACTGGTTACAGGGAGAGGGGTACAGTTACAATGTGCACTGGTTACTGGGAGAGGAGTACAGTTACAATGTGCACTGGTTACTGGGAGAGGAGTACAGTTACAATGTGCACTGGTTACTGGGAGAGGAGTACAGTTACAATGTGCACTGGTTACTGGGGAGAGGAGACAGTTACAATGTGCACTGGTTACTGGGGAGAGGAGACAGTTACAGTGTGCACTGGTTACAGGGGAGAGGAGACAGTTACAATGTGCACTGGTTACTGGGGAGAGGAGACAGTTACAATGTGCACTGGTTACTGGGGAGAGGAGACAGTTACAGTATGGGCCTGCACTGGACGGGCTACAGTGATGGAGGATACACACCTCTGTTGTTCAAACTTGGCCTTGCTAGAAAGCATCTTTAATTCTATTTTACAATCAACATTAACTAAGCATATTGCACTTTCCACGTGGGTGTGACAGCGACCAACTGCAGTGCATGACACACTCTGTGTGCAAGTATTTCCATCCACAGTAAACGATTACTACCATTGTGCCTGTAGAAATTCACACTTTCGAGCATGCCAGATACAGAAACCACCTCATACTAGACCACACTGTCACAGTCCAAGCAGTGCACAGATCGAAGAACGAGAGCACATGCTTTTCCTCACTTCCTGCTCAGTTACTTTTGCAGCTTTTATTTATGGGGGATATTCAGTTTACGAACCACATACACCCCGATACCAAACGTGTTCACAGCGCTTACCAAGGATACCGAGGGCGGCAGAATATCACCCTTGAAGAAACGCTTTCTCCTTAAACTGGATATCACTAGAGTGAGTGGAAACATTTATAAAGCACCTAGAAAACTTCCCACTGCACTTCCATAAGGTTTAAGTTAAAAAATGGACCAAAGAAGGGGGTGACCTAAAGCTTGGTCAAAGGGTTTGGTATGAAGGAGGATTGAAGGTGGAGAAAGAGGTGGAGAGAAGGAGGCGTTTTACAGAGGGAATTCAAAAGCGTAGGGCCTAGACAGCTGAAGGCATGGCCGCCAATAGTGGGGCAAAGGAGGTGGGGGTTGGGGGTGGGGGGGTGAAAGAGAACACACAACAAGCCAGTCAAAGGTATAAAGATTGCATGGGGTGGTTGGGCTGGAGGAGGTTACAGGGAAATGGAGGAGTGAGGCCATGGAGGGAATTAAATGCGAGGTGCTCTTGCAGAGTGCCGGCACGGGCTCGATGGGCCAAATGGGCTTCTTCTGTGCTGTAACCATTCTATGATTCTATGACCAGGAGACTAGAAGCCAATGTAGTTCAGCAAGGACAGGGGTGATGAGCAAGTGTGAGATAGGATATGGGCAGCAGAGTTCTGGGTGAGCGGAGATCTTCCTTTATCATGTACAAGATCCTACACTGATCACTACTTTGAAATCTACCCACAGATTTAACATTCCTTCAGCCATAATTTAATGGGGAACATATTCATAGAAATTATTTTGAGGAAAGAAAATTACTTTTCAATTGTTTGGAAGTACAGTGTGATAGAGTAATCTAGAGCAAGGCTTTAATCAACATGTGTTGTCTATAATGTTATAGAATCATACAGCACAGAAGGAGGTCATTCAGCCCATTGTGACTGTGCCAGCTCTTTGAACGAGCTCTCCAATTAGTTCCGCTCCCCCGCCCTTTCTCCACAGCCATGCCAATTTTTCCTGTTCAATTATTTATCGAATTCCCTTTTTGAAAGAATCCGTTTCCACCACCCTTTCAGGCAGTAAATAACAACTTGCTGCATAAAAAACAAATTCTCCTCATCTCGCTTCTGGTTCTTTTTCCAATTACCTTAAATCTGTGTCCTCTGGTTACCAACCCTCCTGTCACAGGAAACAGTTTCTCCTCATTTATCAAAGTCCTTCATGATTTTCATGAACACATCTATTAATCCCTTAATCTCTGCTCTAAGGAGAACAATCTCAGCTTCTCCAGTCTCTCCATGTAACTGAAGTCCCTCATCCCTGGTACCATTCTAGTATTACAAAGTATTTACAGCACAGAAACAGGCCATTCGGCCCAACAGGTCTATGCCGGTGTTTATGCTCCACACCAGCCTCCTCACACCCCTCTTCATCTCACCCCATCAACATATCCTCTATTCCTTTCTCCCTCATGTGCTTATCCAGCGTTCCCTTAAATGCATCTATACTATTCACCTCAACTACTCCATGTGGTTCCACAGTCTCACCACTCTCTGGGTAGAGAAGTTTCTCCTGAATTCCCTATTGGATTATTAATTAGTGACTATCCTATATTTATGACCCCTACTTCTGGTCTCACCCACAAGTGGAAACATCTTCTCTACGTCTACCCGATCAAACCCTTTATTAATGTTGAAGACCTCCGTCAGGTCACCCCTCAGTCTTCTCTTTTCTAGAGAAAAGAGCCCCAGCCCATTCAATCTTTCCCGATGGGTACAACCTCTCAGTTCTGGTATCATTCTAGTTCATATTTTTTGTACCTTCTCCAGTTCCTCTATATCATTTTTATAACATGGAGTACTATGAACAGTACTCCAAGTGTGGTCTAAGCAAGGTCTTATACAAGTTTAACATAACTTCTCTTTTTTAATTCTATCCCTCTAAAAAATTAACCCCAGTGCTTTGTATGCTCTTTTTGTGGCCTTATTAACCTGCGTCACTACTTTTAGTGACCTGTGTATCTGTACCTCCAGATCCCTCTCTTCCTCAACCCCATTTAGACACTGATTTTCCAAGGAGTATGTAGCCTCCTTATTCTTAATACAAAAATCTATTACCTCACATTTATCTATATTGAAGTTCATTTGCCATTCAGAGTAAATCTCCACTGTACCCTCTCGAAGGCCTTGACATCCTTCCTAAAGTCTGGTGCCCAGAATCGGACACAACTCCAGCTGGGGCCTAACCAGGTGATTATTAAAGGTTTAGCATAAATTCCTTGCTTTTGTACTCTACGTATAAAGCCAAGGATCCCGTACACGATTTTAACAGCCTTCTCAACTTGTCCTGCCACTTTTACAGATTGGTGTACGTACACCCCCAGGTCTCTCTGTTCATGTGCCCCTTTAAAATTGTACCATTTAGTTTATCTTGCCTCTCCTCATTTTTCTTACCACTTCTCTGCATTAAATTGCATCTGCCACATGTCTGCCCATTTCACCTGTCTGTCTGTCCTCCTGAAGTCTGTTACTATCCTCCTCACTGTTTACTACATTTCTGAGTTTCGGGTCATCTGCAAACTTTGAAATGATGCCCTGTATGTCCAGGTCATTAATGGGCCAGATTTTGCTGGAGCAGGGCATCTAGTGGCATGCCCCGTTAGTTAAACTTACAATTGCATGCTTAGGTTTTAAAAAAATTTTGTGCACACAGTTGCTGGAAGTGCGAGCTGATAACATCGGGGACCTTGGTGAACAACAGGACAAACAGTGCATCTCCTTAACCAAGGAGATTAAAGGATTGAGGAATAAACAGGAAGGAAGGTGGATTAGAATGGGTGAATTCAATGTCAAATCAGGTACAGAAAGTGAAGGGAAAGAAAGATTGGATTAAGAGAGAGAGAGAAAAAAGACAAAAGGAAAATTATTAAAAATGACATTTTTATAATCTGAAACAATTCACAACCTGAAGGAACTCCATACTTTTAATTGTTCACTTTCTGGAGGAGAGGTGATTGGCAGTCATTACAAAGGATTACATGGGATATACGGCACAGAAACAGGCCATTGAGCCCAACCAGTCCATGCCGGTGCTTATGCTCCACTCGAGCCTCCTCCCGTCTTTCCTCATCTAAATCTATCAGCATAATCGTCTATTCCCTTCTCTCTCATATGCTTGTCCAGCCTCCCCTTAAATGCATCTATCCTATTCACTTCAACCACTTCCTGTGGTAGCGAGTTCCACATTCTCCCCACTCTTTGGGTAAAGAAGTTTCTTCTGAATTCCCTATTGGGTTTCTTGGTGACTATCTTATATTGATGGCCTGTAGTTATGCTCTTCCCCACAAGTGGAAACATTCTCTCTGTATCCACTCTATCAAAACATTTCATAATTTAGGTCACCCCTCAGCCTTCTTTTTTCAAGAGAAAAGAGACCCAGCCTGTTCATCCTTTCCTGATATGTATACCCGTGCATTTCTGGTATCATCCTTGTAAATATTCTCTGCACCCTCTCCAGTGCCTCTATATCCTTTTTATAATATGGCGACCAGAACTGCATGCAGTACTCTGTGGTCTAACCAAGGTTTGATACAGGTTTAGCATAACTTCCCTACTTTTCAATTCTATCCCTCTAGAAATAAACCCTAGTGCTTGGTTTGCTTTTTTTATGGCCTTGCTAACCTGTGGTGCAACTTTTAGTGACTTGTGTATTTGTACGCCGAGATCCCTTTGTGCCTCTACTCCACCTAGACTCGTACCCTCCAAGTGATAAGTGACCTCCCTATTCTTACTACCAAAATGTAATACCTCATAATTATGTGTTGAACTTAATTTGTCAATTATTTGCTCATTCTGCAAGTTTATTAAAGTCCTCCTGTAATTTGTTGCAGTCCTCCTCAGTATTGACTATCCCCACCAATTTGGTATCATCTGCAAATTTAGAAATTGTGTTTTTGATTCAAAAGTCTAAATCATTAACATAAATTGTGAACAGCAGTGGTCCCAGCACTGATCCTTGTGGAACACCACTACCCACCTTCTGCCACTGTGAATAGCTACCCTTTACTCCCACTCTCTGCTTTCTGTCTTGAAGCCAGCCAGCAATCCATTCTGCTACTTATTCCCAAACTCCGCATTCACTGACCTTATTCATTAATCTATTATGAGGTGCCTTATCGAAGGCCTTTTGAAAATCTAGATAAATTACATCTACTGCATTACCATTGTCTACTCTCTCTGTTACCTCTTCAAAAAATTCATTAAGGTTGGTCAAGCAGGATTTTCCCTTTTGAAAACCATGCTGACTATTCATTATTATACTTTTTGTTTCTAGATGTTCTTCTATTCTTTCCTTTAGTAGGGATTCCATTATTTTTCCTACCACCGATGTTAAGCTGACTGGTCTATAATTCCCTGGACATGCTCTAGCCCCCTTCTTAAATATAGGTATTACGTTAGCAATCCGCCAGTCCTCTGGAACGACACCATTTTCTAACGAATTATTAAATATGTGTAGTAACGCCTCTGCTATCTCTTCCCTAGATTCTTTTAAAATGCGTGGATGCAATCCAAGGATTTTATCCTCTTTGAGTTTGATTAGTTTATTTATTATATCCCCTTTTTAAAAAAAAATTAAATGCACTTATCTCGTTACTAATCTCATCATCCAATGTCATGTCCACCTGTTCTATCTCCCTGGTAAATACCAAAGCAAAAATAATGATTTAATATTTCTGCCATCTCCCTATTGTTACCTGTGGTATTGTCCTGTCTATCCCTTAATGGCCCTATTCCCATCACAACCTTCCTTTTTTTATTGATGTGCCTATAAAATATTTTACTATTTTGTTTTACGTTCCTTGATAATTTAATTTCATAGTTCCTCTTTGCCTTTCTAATTGTTTTTTTGACTTCTCTCCTAATCCCTTCGTATTCTCTCTTATCATGCACTCCTCTGCTGTCTATTTACTTAATCTATGCCTCTTTCCTTACCCTCAATTGTTTCCTTATGTCCTTATTCATCCATGGAGCCTCATCATTGTTTAGTTTGTTCTTTCCTTTTAGCGGAATATATTTCTCCTGCACTCTGTTGAACACCGTTTCAAATGTTTCCCATTGTCGTTTGCCAATATTGTTGCCCATTTTATCTTCCAAGTTCTATTCTCAGCCCCATAAAAATCAGCTTTTTTCCCCAATCTATTAACCTGGTTTTTGTCATACTTATGTCCTTCTCTATTAGCATCTTAAAGCGTGTTATATTATGGTCACTATTGCCTATATATACACCCCTACTTTTACTTCTCTTATCTGCTCTGGCTCATTTCCCCACAACTAGATCCAATAGCGAATCCTCCCTTGTTGGGCTTTTTACATATTGGGTTAGAAAGGAGTCTTGTATACATTGTAGGAACTCCATTCCCATATCCCCTTTACCTACCTCCTGTGTCCAATTAATAATCGGGGTAGTTGAAATCCCCCATGATTATTATTCTATGTTTTTTACTCATTTCTCTAATTTGTCTGCTTATTTCTTCCTCCACCTCCCTTCCACTATTAGGTGGTCTGCAGACTACGCCTATTAGTGTGATTGATCCTTTATTATCTTTTATCTCTATCCATATGGATTCTATTTTTGTCTTGTTGATAGCGGTGTCCCTTTTTTCTACTGGCATTATGTTATCCCTAATAAGTACAGCTACTCCACCTCCCCTTCTTCCCCTCTCTATCTTTTCTAAATAGGTTATACCCTGCAGTGTTTAATTCCCAGTCCTGATTTTTCTGTAGCCATGTCTCAGTAATCTTTACTATGTCTGGTTCCTCCCAACGCATGATTGCCTCCAGCTCCCCTGTTTATTACAGACACTGTGTGCATTGCTGTACAGACAGTTTAACTCATTTTTAATAGGATTTCCTCTCACTTTATGTTTAACCATCTTTTTAGTCTCCTGCTCCCTTGCCGTCAATGTCCTCCCTTACTTTATTCTTTCCTATGCTCACTTTTCCTGTTTTGTTTATATTTGGGCTGCTTATGTTTCTTGTAGATCCCTCCCCCCATCTTACTAGTTTAAAGCCTTTGCCACCTCCCTATTTACCCTTTCCGCTAGGACACGGGTCCCATCCCGGTTCAGGTGGAGCCCGTCCCATCGGTACAGCTCCTTCCTGTCCCAGAACTGGTGCCAGTGCACCGGCCCTTTAGCCACATGTTAATTCTCCTGATCTGTCTGCTTCTATGCCAATTTGCATGTGGTTTGGGCAATAATCCAGAGATTATTACCCTCGAGGTCCTGCTTTTGAAATTTAGAGCCTAACTCCTGAAACTCTTTCAGCAGGACCTCCTCCCTTTTCCTACCTATGTCGGTTGTTCCAACATGGACCACGACAACTGGATTTACCCCCTCCCTTTCCAACTTCCTCTCCAGCCGCTGTGAGATATCCCTTACCTGTTAGTCAACACACCCTTTGGGATTCTCGTTCTTGGCTGCAGAGGACGCTATCTATATCCCTAATTAATTAGAGTCCCCTATTACTACCACATTTCTATTCTGCGCTCTCTCCCTCCACCCCCCCGGACAGCCTTCTGAGCCATGGTGCCTTGGTCTGCATTGTTGCTGTCCTTCCTGCTTGTCCTCACAGGTAGCAAGTACATTGTACCTGTTGGACAGGACCAGTGTCTGCGGGACCTCCTCCTCCTCAACCTCTCCTAAATCCCCACTACCTGTCTCCCTAACAGTCACACCCTCCCTTTCCTGAACCTGTGCTTTCCTCTGGGGTGTGACTGTATTCTGGATAAAACTGTCCAGAATTTCCTCCCCCTCCCTTATGTGTCGGAGTGTCTTCAACTCGCACTCCAGCTCAATGACTCTGAGCCGGAGAGATTCGAGACGGAGACATCTCCTGCAGACGTGTTCACTCAGGACAGTCTCACCGTCCACAAACTCCCACATACTGCAGTCCAGAACACAACCTTACTCTAGCCTTATTTTATTTATTTAATTAGTTAAAGTCTTTATTCAACAATTATTTATAGTTATATTAAATAGTTTAACTAGTTAAGTTATAAATTTAATACAGTACGTTATAGTTTCCTGGTCAGAGTTTAAACCACTGTCCTAGGTTAGAGAAAAATAAACCTTAATACTCACCAACCAATCACCTACCTGCTGTCCTGTGACGTCACTCTTTGTTTTTTTTGGAACACTGTGGAAGGTTCCGCCGCCGCTGGTGTCTCCAATCAGGTCGGCGCTGTTTCCCCCGCTGTTTCATGCTCCACCGCTACTGGGGTCTCCAATTAACAATTATCACGTTGTTAAAAGGGTACTTACGCTGTTAATTACTAGACAGCTTTTTAGGGCCAGTTTAATGGGGCAATTAATGCACAAATGCAGCAACTTCATGAAAATCACGTGAAGGCTACGGGTGAGAAGCCGTTTTCACAAAGATAATGGCAGAGCAGCTCAAATCGGCCAACAACTTGTGGCGATTCGTAATTCACAGGGTACCTCTTCCTCGCTGCCAGTTTCTGGATATTTGTGCATTAATAATGGCGTGCGTTGTCCAGACCCTGTTATTTTTTTCAGCAAAGATCTGGCCCAATATATATCAAAAAAAGAGAGCAGTGGTCCTACTACCAACCCCTGGGGACATCACTGCACACTTCCCTCCAGTCTGAAAAACAACCGTGCATCACTACTTTCTGCTTTCTGTCCTTTAGCCAATTTTGGATCCATGCTGCCACTGTCCTTTTAACCCCATGGGCTTCAATTTTGCTAATCAGTCTAATATGTGGGACTTACCTGGGTATTCACCCACCCACCATTTTTTTTTTTTTAAAAAGCTTGTCAAATACTTTTTATATAATCATATGGTTTCCTTTAACACTGGACAATGCAGAAACTCAGAACTTTGAAAAATCCTCACTATTATCAGTCAACGTTTCTAAGAGCCCGTATCCGCATCAAACCTGTGCAAACTCCATAACGTCTGCCCATCAGATGCAACCGGAAAACACAGCCAGCAGGGAGACTGCCGATTCGAGCGCCAAACAGAGAACAGAAAATAGCCCAGAACCGTCTTCAAAACAGAAGTGAAAACGGCTCAAAAATCACAAGTAAAATAAATCTTAGAAAGTTTCTTGCAGATTGGATTACTTACAGCTGCAGGAGACACGTGGGACACTTTTATACTTCCTCTCCCAAGTGCAGGTTTATGGCCTCTCCCCTCC
Organism: Squalus acanthias; assembly: GCA_030390025.1. Classification (NCBI taxonomy): domain Eukaryota; kingdom Metazoa; phylum Chordata; class Chondrichthyes; order Squaliformes; family Squalidae; genus Squalus; species Squalus acanthias. Next base: position 33,691,441 of record CM059445.1, read on the forward strand.
GACATAATCTTGGCCCACTGATATCAATAACGGTTTCCAATTATTTCTTGACACAAATATGTCAGAATACAATTCAGACATAACAGGGGTGATTATGTCAATGGGGAGCTTTTGGAGGCGGGACTCCCACTTGTCTGGTTTTAGTCCCGCCTCCATCGACTTCTGGCCAACCCACGCTATTTTCCCTTGATTGACCTTGTTAAGCCCGCCCAGCGGGCTTAGCAGGCCAATTAAGGGGAAGCCGGTTACAGAGAACATCAGTGTGACGTTTCATCTGTCAAAATTTTTTGACAGATGTATTGTCATCGTTTGACAGCTCTGAGAAGTTGTCAAACACTGACATTCTCTGTCAAGACCTCATCAAACCTCTTTCTTTTGCAGAAATGAGATGGTTGTTGCATTGGAGAATGCAACGGCCATCTGTCATCTCTGCCGCAGAGGTGCGAGACTCTCCGCATACCCACCGACTGAAGCCTGCAGGAAGAAACAAAGGTAAGTACACTTTTTCTAAGACTTTCCACTTACCTCAGATACTCACCTCTACACTCTTGCGCCCATCACTTACCTTCACAGCGCACTTTTGCACCCCTCCGACCCCCACAGACCCACTACTCGCCTCGGTGACCCTGGCGGGTTTCAGAGCCTTCGGGAAGCCCGCACTTGTGTGGGCAAAATGGTGATAAGCCTATTTTCTGCCTGTTAACAGGCAGTTAAGTGGCTGTAATCCCTTCCCGTCTCCAAGGAGACGGCACCCTGGCGCGGGACAGCTGCCCGCCTCCTGGCAAGATGGCACAGAGGCGGGTTGGGGGCGCGTTGGGCACCCACCCCCAAATTCTGCCATTTTCTCAGCAGTCCCGCCTCCATACCCGCCACCCCAGGGCTGGCAAGATCGCGCCCTACGAATCTGATTACAATTTTCCATTGGTAATTCAAGGAGGAAAACAAATGGCACCTTATAAACCAGTTGTCAAGTGCTCGCTTTCTCCGAGCGTGCTCAGAGTTCCAACTCCATCCATGCCACCCATGCAGTGACCCGTACGTTTACTTATTCACTTTACCAGTGATCTGTGCAGAAGAAATAAAGCGCAATGCATTGTAGCTCGCAAGTTAGTCAGTCCCTAAAGTTCCCATATGGGATTAGAAAACTGCATCACATCCTGCCTGGGACAGGAGTGTAGAAAGTCAGTGTGCTTGGGGAGTTCTTTATCCTGGGAACAAAACGGAATGAGAGTCAGCAGACGGCTTGGATACTTGAAGGGGAAAACTTTGCAGGTCTATGGGGAAGAGCAGGGGAGTGGGACTAATTAGAGAGCTCTTTCAAAGAGCCGGCACAGGCACGTTGGGCCGAATGGCCTTCTTCTGTGCTGTATCGTTCTATGATTCTATGGAGATCAGTTGAGAAATAGCACAAGGTGGAGGGAGAGCTAGTTAGTCAATGTCTGAAGATACACAGGCTGTAGACATTTCCTCAGTTCTACAAGGCTGTTCATTTTATTTTCTAATCTAGGTCCAGGATACTAATTGACCAGCTCCTAGCCTTGCATAAACCTGGCTCACTTTTAATAGTGCACGATTAAGACATGACAAAGCAGCCAGCTTGACTGGCACCCCATCCACCACCTTAAACATTCACTCCCTCCACCACCGGTGTACCGTGGCTGCAGTGTGTACCATCCACAAGATGCACTGCAGCAACTCGCCAAGGCTTCTTCGACAGCACCTCCCAAACCGGCGACCTCTACCACCTAGAAGGACAAGGGCCCCTTGGATCGGAGCCCCCCCCCCCTCCCCTCCCGCATCCTCCCCACCCCAATCAGGACCATTGTTTTAGAAGGCATGCATGGTAGATGGACGAGAAACAAAAGCGGAACGCGATTGCAAGAGGCAGAGACTCCGAGCAGGATATATTCTCCACTTCCTTGCCTTCTGTGGCTAATGCAGACACACCTCACTCCTCTTTACACACTTCCAGTGCTACTACCCACAACTGTCACCATACTAGACGGGACTTCCATTGTAACTAATCTGTATGTTATACCTGGGGTCAAGTGGGTTTCAGTTTTCACAGAAACAAAGGAATCGGAAATGTGGAATATAATCCGTAAACACAAAAAAAAATCCTGAAATGCAGTGTAATTAAAAAGGACAAGTCACCTTGAAGCTGTTCAGTTTTTCCAAGTTTTGTAGGTTGGTATGGATGATAAAATCAGGCTCAGTATAAACTAGTCATAGCGATTTACTGAGAGCAGTGGGTGGTTGCAGTACTTAACACAGTTCAGTGATTTATGTTGAGTGGAACTCAGGGCGGAGTAGGTCGTCGCTGGCAAGGCCACATTTATTGCCCATCCCTAGTTAACCTGAGAAGGTGGCTGTGGGCCTTCTCCTTTAAACTTTAAAGCATCTTGGGACATTTTACTACGTCAAGACACTATAATAACTGCAAGTTCTTGATTACTGCAGTCCACAATGGTGTTCAGTGGGGAAATCCCACAATTCTGACCCAGTAAAGGAACAGATATTTGTCCAGGCCAGGACGGTGTGTGACTCGGAGGCGATGGTGTTCCCAGGAAAGTGCTGCTTTTGCTGTACCACGGAGGTAGAAGACCCGAAGGAGGTAGAAGGGGAGGGTGGTACTATCGGTGAGCTTGGTGAGTAACTGAGTCACAGAAAGACACCAATGAGAAGATGAGCCACCTGACCTCCATTAATTAAGTTTCTTTTCCACTTCCTGTGTGTGGCAGCCACTTTCCAGTGCCCTGCCCGAGCGACCATCATTTGTGTCAATCTAACCCATGGTTCCACCATAATCATGTCTAGACTAACGCTGGCATTTTGTACAGTAATATCAGCGTGGGCGAATCGGGTTTTGTAAAGGTACACGCCCCGTGACACTGAAACAAACATTACGGATTACAGTAATGGAATCTCCTCACGCATCAGGGCGTGCTTAATCAACACAGGAGAGGAGATAAATCGGGGGTGGGGGGGAAAATCAGTTTTGGTTTAAAAAAAAGGAAAAAAAAAACTCGGCCCCAAAATTCGCAACACACCAGCAGTGTGAGAGAGGTGGAGCAGGGGGCTGAAGTCACCAGTGTGGAGGAAGGTGTTGACGGTCAGATTTACGATGTGCGTCGCCGTTACATTTATGTCTGCCGGACTTTTATCACACAAAGGCAAACGAAGAGAGTTTACCTGCTGGAGCCTCACCGAGCAGAAGCACAGGTTGGAGAATCAGGCTGCAAATAAGTGTTTTAAACTTAAATTTCAATCTCTGCTCCCATATAAGTGGGAGGCTGTGCATCAGAAAGCTGCACAATTTGCTGCATCATGTATACTGACGGAGACTTACAACCTAGTCACACAGGTTTCATGCCCTACGGCAGCACAACTCTTCAATGGTAAACAAGTTGCCAACAGACTCCTGAGCTCCCAGACAGATTAAACAATGTATTGTTAAACAAGGTATGTTGCAACTGTGACACATCTGCAAAATTAAATAATTAAATAAATTCTCTGCCGTAACTGAATAGTAATGGTCACATGTTGGATCAAGTTTTCTCCTATACATACTGCGGGCTGGTGTGACAGAATTTGTACAAGGGAATAACATCCTAAAGCACGTCAGCAGTGAATCCAAAAATAAACCGGCACTGAGCGTGTTGCTTAATTCCGTGTTTTTAAATGTCAAGAGCTATATCGTTAGCAGTTTCACAAGTTCTCACTGAAAAGCATTTCCTGTCTTTTTGGAATTTAACTTTATCTGGACATGCAAGGATGCAGTCAGTTTCAGCATTTGCTAATATTCACATCATGGAACCATCCAGCACAGAAGGAGACCTTTCCATTAGGCACTTTACAGCCTTCTGGACTCAACATCGAGTTCAACAATTTCAGACCATAACCTCTGCCCCTATCTCTCTCTCTCTCTGGCTCACATGGCAGCTGTCAATCATTCTGCAATTTACACTTCATCTAGAGCCATCTTTTGTTTCTTAACTTGTCCCATCTCATTTTACCTCGCACCATCATCCCTTTTGGGGCAGAAATTCCGTTCCCCACGGGTGTATACGCGCTGTGCCGGTTTTTAGACATGCACTGCGCATGCGCTGGAAACCGGCATTTCCGATCTGTCAAGAAAGCTATTGACAGATCCTCCGCCTGCCCTGGAGAAGGGCCTCTGCGGGCAGATAGTTCCGTTTTTTGGAGACCCTCCGCCCGCAGAAAACACTTACAATTCTTACGCCTTACTGCTCCTATTTCTTCCAGACAGCAGGTGCTGGTAATGGTTCTGCTGTTGCCATTTGCACCTCCTCTAGACCCATCTTTTGTTTCTTTACTTATCCCATTACCACCCCCTTTTGCCTTGCACCATCATCCCTTTTGTCTCTTAATCTCTCCTGCCCTCCACCCCATCACAGACCTTCCCTTTTGTTCTTTCCTCCCCTCCCCCCTTTCCCAAAATCTCTGTTACATCTCTACTTTTGCCACTTCTGACAAAAGGTCATCGACCTGAAACGTTAACGCTGTTGCTCTCTCCACAGATGCTGCCTGATCGGCTGAGTATTTTCAGCATTGAATGCCATAATAATGAAACATAAATTAAGCAATTGCTTCCAAGAATGATTTAAAAAAAAAAAATCAAACCTCAGGACTGTTTGTAAATGATATAACAAAACAGTTAAGCGAACAAGAGGATTATAAAACATCAATCAACAGAATGGAAACCGTATTCTATATTGGAACTAGCATGGAAACTCCTCCACTATTAATAAAGATACTGATTACATCAGATTGTCAGAAAGATAAACTTGTTCCTTCAAATGCCAAAAAAAACCCACCATTTCAACACAGTTTATCTGCAGTTGCCCGTTCTGCTTAATATTCCTTATGCAAAGATCTCAAACTGGAGTGGGAATAGGAAGAGGCCAAGATTACTCGTACAGCAACATGCTGGAGGTCTGAATCAGCTGATTTTCAGTTACAAAGCGCACAACATGCGGGAAGTGGAAAAATCTGCAGGCTGACGTGCTCTATGGTCCTCAACATTCTCGCCTCTTCAAACTGAAGCCCTGGCAGCTTTCTTTGCTGCACAGAGCAGGCGCACGGGAACACCACCACCTCCAAGTTACACACCATCCTAGCTTGGAAATATAATCGGCCGTTCCTTCATCGTCGCCGGGTCAAAATCCTGGAACTCCCTCCCTAACCGCACTGTGGGAGCACCTTCACCACACGGACTGCAGTGGTTCAAGATGGCGGCTCACCACCACCTTCTCGAGGGCAATTAGGGATGGGCAATAAATGCTGGCCTTGCCAGCGACGCCCACATCCCATGAACTAATAAAAATAAAACACAGACGGTTGTGTTGAATTTCTAAATGGTTCTCTCGATCTCCCCAACTTCAGCAGTGGAAACCTTGCATAAAATGGTGGAAGCAGCCATTTTGACCCATTTATGCCATTTCTCTGGTGGCTTTGCTGATCCAGCTTTTTCCAGTTCTGACGAAGGGTCATCGACCTGAAACGTTAACTCTGTTTCTCTCTCCATAGGTGCTGCCTGACCTGCTGAGTGTTTCCAGCATTTTCTGTTTTTATTTCAGATTTCCAGCATCTACAGTATTTTGCCTTTGTATAAAGAGATTTAGGTATCCAGGTACACAAATCACTAAAGGTTAGTGCGCAGGTACAAAAAGCAATCAGAAAGGCTAATGGAATTAAGAGAAATAATTTCCTCTGGTGGGGAAATCCAGGAGGCACAATCTTACAATCACAGCAGAATTTCTGGAGTTAAAGTATTTTTTTCCCCCCACAAAAGGTAGTGGAAATCTGTAACTCTCTCCCCTAGAAGGATGTGGATGCTGGGGGGTCAATTGAAATTTTCAAGACAGATCGGTGGGTTTTTATTAGGTAAGGGTATCAAGGGATCAATGGCAGGTAAATGGAGTTGAGGCACAGATCAGCCAAAAACTAAAACAGGGGGGTCAAACTCATTTAACGTAGCGGGCCTGATCCGACATCCCGGCACTTGGCATAGGCCATATTCAGCAAAAGTTATTTGGACAGAGTTGGGTAGAAGCTGGTATGTGTTTCGCCCGTTCTTTGGGCATAAATTGAGGGCAATGTAAACCAATTTCTGGGCGCAAGGTCTTGCCCCCTAATCTGCGGCAGAAGCACGACTGCCGCCATATTGGTCCTCACTGTCTTTAGACGTCCCTGGCGGCTGCCTGAAATCAGCATCGGACCAATTTAAAACATGCAATGATGGGTCCTGTTCCCGTTAAGCCGCGCGGTCTGGAGCTCCTGCGCAGGCCGCGCACCGGCTTTCAAATGGAAAAAAAAAACCCCGCACATGCGAAAGATATTAAAATGGACCCTGCAGCCCGTTAAAGGGGCCGCGCACCCACAAAAAAATTAAAGGGAACATTGCTCCTGCGCCTGTTTCAGGATCCTTCTGCAAAATGCGAGAAAATCTAGGTGGAGCCTTGCAAGTTCCAACTAATTATTCCAGCTCTACAGCAGCCTAAACAGCAGCCCTTAAAAGGGACCGCTGCAGAAGTGGCGGGGAAAGTTTTTCTTATTGCTCCTTCAGGGAGTGTTCTCCTCCCCGCACCCCGTACCTCCCTCCCCCAGCTGTACTGTGGGCCACTCCCGGCCCTCCTGCATTTTCCATCACACCACCTCACCGGACTTACCGGTGAGGCAGCAGGCCCCAATTCTATCCCCGGGGCCTCTATTAATAAATTGAGGCCTGAGCCTGAGGCCCAATTACTGATGTGCACTTGAATTTCCACCCCCGCCCCCACCCAAACTAATTCTGCAGCTTTTAGCAGCGGGTCTGAAAATATTTTCCCTCAGAAGGTTGAGATAACACATCTAGTTCATGGGAAATATCACAGCATCGGAACAGCAGCATTACTTCTATGGCAAGCATGAGCAAACATTGATTGCTGCTTTTTAAACAATTGTGCCAATACAGAAAATCGATCTTTGATGCAAGTTTCCTATTTGTCACTGTGGTTTGCTGCACAGTGTCTCCGAACTTTATATTCGTTCACCACAGCTACCAGTTGCTCACAAATCAAGCACGTGGGCTCTCCATTCATGTCCACAAAGAAATACAGAATTAATTTCATAATTCATGTGAATCTTCTGGTAATTTAGCTCATTCGTACCAAATCCATGCTGAGTTGCAAACTGTACAGTGTATGAGGGGAGGAGTATAAAAGTTAGTAATATCCCCCCCCCCCCCCCCCGTGCGCGGGCCCTTTAACTGGCCGCGTGGCCCATTCAAATCTTCGCGCGTGTGCGGTTATTCGCATTGAAAAGCCGGTGAGCGGCCTGCACGGGGCCTCCAGACCTCTGCGCGGCTGTGCAGCTTAACGGGAACGCTGGTGAAGAGTATTTGTCAGAGCTTAAACAATTATTTTTGCTTTTGAAAAAAATGAGATTTTCTTTTGTAACAAAAGGCTGGTTGGTGGTAACGGTTTTGCTCCAGTGGATTGGTAGCACGGGTTTGACCGAGGCACAAAAAAAAAACTACTTTATTTTGAAATTACATCATTGAATTGTTAGATTAATCATCACCGTTAGCAAAGTAAATGATGGGAATAAAAGCAGATCACTGGGCTTAGGCATGAACACATCGACATCTCCATTGTTAGTATCCCAGCCACCAGGACAGTCTCCCCCTCCAATCCCATCTTTCAGCTGGCCCCCATTAGCAGAACCTATACCACTGTCCTGAAGTCATAATAACTGGGTAGTTGTAACAAAAATCACCAATAAATCTGCATTTTTCTTTCAAAGGACAGCATTCTGTATATTCATTACTTGTTAAGGTTTCTGCTAACCGCTCTCTCTGGATTCTGTTTCAAAGGCTGGGCTTATTGGGTTCAGGGTTACCAACTCTGGTTGGACATGTTCCTGATGGTGTCATCACATGACCTCCCGCCCCCACAGCCCCGCCATTGGTCGCCCGACATGCCCATCCTCACGGAGCCCCGCCATCTGGAAAGCCAACAGACTCTTTGTTGTCCGATTGGATGACGTTTGACTGTCAAGTCAAACAGCCTTTACCCCCCCACCGTGTCCAATAATTTTATAACTATTAAACAAAAAAAGTGTTCAAAGAACATTTAAAAACAAGCTCAGTGTAAGCTCGAGGAACAGCACCTCATCTTTCGTTTAGGCACTTTACAGCCTTCCGGACTCAATATCGAGTTCAACAATTTTAGATCATAACCTCAGCCCCCACCACATATATATATACATTTTATCCACCCTATTTGGTTTGTGCCGGTTTCCTTTTTTTCCTCTCCCCCCCCTACGGCAGCTGTCTCTCATTCTGCCAGCATTTCACACCTCACCTTTTGTTTCTTAACCTGTCTCATTACCATCTCGTCTTGCCTTGAGCATCTCTTAATGTCTCTACTTACCACAGTTATTCCTCCCCCCAGCATTTTTATCCGTTTTATTTCCTGCTCTTTTCTCAGTTCTGACGAAGGGTTTCGACCTGAAACGTTAACTCTGTTTCTCTCTCCACAGATGTTGCCTGGCCTGCTGAGTTTTTCCAGCGTTTTCTGTTGTTGTTTCAATTTTCCAGCATCCGCAGTATTTTGCTATCCCATTTAAAAACAATTATTGTCCCTATGATTTTTCTCCCGGGTTGCTCGCAGCAGGAGATTAATCTTTAATCCTCGCGACTCCAGGACAATCCTAATTGGGTTGGCGACCCTAATTGGGCTACAAGGCCCAAGCTACTTTAGCTCAGCCTGTTATGGATGGTACAGTTTATAAACTCACTGTTTGCTTATCTTAGTCCAAATCTAACAAAGAAGGGACACGCCTGGGCATGTAGTGTGCTGCTACTCAGCCACAGCTTGCTATGTTACTGTACTGTGGGCTCCAGATCTCATCACCTCCTCCAAAATTAATACTTTAAATGTCAGGACACTTTTAAAATAAAAAATACACTGTAACCCTCCACGGAAAGACTTTAATCCAAATAAAGAGCTTTTATTTCATCTTTGTACTGGATCCAACAACACAACAGCCTAGAATCCAGGCTAATTTGGCCTTCTAAATAGGATATGCAGGATTGACATACAAAATTTAATCCATTCACATTATATTTTTGAAAAATGTATTGGCCCATATTTTCCGATGCCTATGGGTGTGTACGGGCTGTGTACACACCCGTAGGGACGTCGGAAATGCCGGTTTCAGGCACGCGAAGCGCATGCGCTGAAAACCGGTATTTCCGATCTGTCAAGAATGCTCTTGACAGATCGGACGCCTGCCCTGGAGAAGGGCCTCTGCGGGGGGAGAGTTCCACTTTCTGCAGAACCTCCGCCCGCTGAAAACACTTCTTTTACCAGCATAAGAGTTAAAAAAAGTTTCCCCCCCCCCACTCATTTATAATTTAAAAATACTTTAAAAAAAAGGTAAGTTTATTTTTAGCCCTGTAAAAAACTTGAATTGTTTTTTCAAAAAATTAAATTATATTTTAAACAAAAATTTAATGTAACTTTAACTCATTTTAAAAACGTGATGGTTTTTTTAAAATGTATTTAATGTTTTGATGTGTTTTTGGGGTGATCTCCACCATTTTTGACGGTCTGTCAAGTGTATGAAGGGAGATTCCCTTCTCCTATTGGCTGGCCTGGCCCACGTGATCCCAGGGATGCTTGCGAACCGCCTGCGCCCCTGGGATACGTGGGCCCTGCTCGTTTCGACTGTGGAGAGGCCCAGGAGCGGAAGTGTCCGGACCTCGGGAGCCCTCAGGTAAGGGCGTAGATTTTTTTTCCCCCCCCGACAGGAGGCGTCCACACGCAGGAAGCCTCCGATCAGAAATTACGGGCCATTAATTCCATCTCACTATTGTTCCAAACATTTAAAAATAAAATAATACATGGAGGTGTGGCAGGCTCTTCAAAACAATATTATAAATATATTACTCAAAATTAATTTAGAAAAATAATCTTCGCTACAACTCTGGTTGAACATATTCTCTGGAGGTTTCATCACATGACCTCCGGCCTCCAACCACCCGGCCCGGTCAGACAGCCTTTCCCGCCGCCCCCCACCCCCATCTCCAATATTTCTTATAACTAAATAAACAAAAGAGTGTTCAAAGAAAATGAAAAAAATACTCGGTTTTTAACGTCCCTGTGACTTTTCTCCCAGAGTTGCTCGCAACACAGTGTCCAGGTGATTAATCTTTAATTCCAACCTTCCCCCTACCTCGATCTCCTGACTCCCCCTAGCCCCAACTTCCCCTTTATCCTCTCTTCCCAAGAACTCATTACAAAAAGACATATCAAGAAGCAACACAAAATATCAGAAGAAGTGTGAAGTGATGCACTTTGGGAGGAATATTATGACAAGACAGTACACTATAAATGGCACGTTTTTGCAAAGCACAGATGAGCAGAGAAAGCTTGGTGTCCACATACACAAATCCTTAAAAGGTGGCAGGGCAGGCTGATAAAGTGGCCAAAAAAGCATACGGGTTATTGGTTTTATAAATAGAATATAGAGAAATAGAATATAAAAGCAAAGGGATCATGCTCGAACTTTATCAATCACTGGTTAGGCCTCAGCTGGAGTATCAGGGATAATTCTGGGCCCCACACGTCAGGAAAGATGGAAAGGGCTTAGAAAGGGCGCAGAGGAGGTTTCCCAGGATGTTACCAGGGATGAGGGACTTCGGTTATGAGGAGAGGTTGGAAAAGTTAGGACTGTTCTCCTTGGAACAGGGAAGGTTAAGAGGTGACCTAATGGAGGTTTTCAATCTGAGGAGAGGTTTTGATAAGAGGACATGGGGGTAAAAAAATCCCTCTGGTGAGTGGGTCAATAACTAGAGGTCATAGATTCAAAATCATTGGAAAAAGATCTAGAGGGGAAAAAAATTTTTCACTCAGAGTTGGCGGGGTCTGGAACGCTCTGTCTGAAAAGGTGGCGGAAGCTGATTCCATTAATAATTTTAAAGCAGAGTTGGACAGGTGCTTGAGGATGAGCAACTGACAGGGTTACGGACAAAAAGCCGGGGTGTGGGACTAAGCGTGACTGCTCTTTCAAAGAGCCACCAGCACAGGGGCCGAATGGCCTCCTTCTGTGCTGTGAGTTTTCTATGATTCTACGGGAGATGTGGGGAATTTCTGTGGGGGGCGGGGGGGGGCGTGATGCTCTGAAATCAAGCAGCGGGAAGGGATTGAAAGATACCCAGATAACTGGGGCCCCTCGCCGATTAAACAGGGACAGTCAAAATATGCTGTGAATGGATAAAACAGAAACAGTACAAAAAAGGTTGAGTTAAAATAAATGTAATTATTTGTGGGGGCAGGGAGTGTATCTTTTTGCCCCTCTATATACTTCTCAAGCGCCCGGATTTAAATCGGGCAGTCCCGAAATAGTACCTTTGAATGAAGCCATTGCCTTCGGCCCCAGCCACTGATTCCGTCCCCCTCCCCAGCCACTGTCTCAGGCTATTCGCAGCCTCAGCACTCGACTTGACCCCGAGCTGAGCTTACGACCCCGTACCCTCTTATTACATTTATGTAACCCTGCAGATGCTATCCTGTACATTATAGCTCTCTATATTAAATAGCTGCAAAATGAAAACAGGCATACACAAATTAGAGAAGTCGCACAACACCAGGTTATAGTCCAACAGATTTATTTAAATTTTAATTTTAATTTTAAATAAATCTGTTGGACTATAACCTGGTGTTGTGCGACTTCTCATTTTTGTCCACCCCAGTCCAACGCCGGCATCTCCACATCATCACATACACAAATTACACAGCTAAAGTTTACAAACTCCGATATAAATCAACCTTTGCAACATCGCCGGTCTCCACCCCTGCCTCATCTCTCATCTGCTGCTGAAACCCTCATCCATGCCTTTAACACCACCAGACTTGACCATTCCAATGCTCTCCTGACCTCCACGTGGTTTAAAATGAGTTTTCGGATACGATCATAGAAACTTCCTGCTTTCTGTTAACTGGAGCTGATCCAAAACTCGGCAACTTTGCTGCCTCTCTCTAAACTGCAGCAAGTCAAGTTCACTCACTAACAGCCTGAACTCCAAACTCTGGAATTCCCCCTAAACCTCTCTCTCTTTCTTTAAGACACTCCTTAAAAATCAATCTCTTTGGCCGAGCATTTGGTCGCCTGTCCCAATATCCCCTGAAGTGGCAAGGTGTCACTTTCAGCCTTGGCATGGGCATTGCAGGGAGAATTTCCGAATGGAACGGAAGGAAGACTCCCTGCAGAGAAATCTGCCGCACTTTTTAATAAAACTCCCATACACAGTCAATTCAACACGATTTATTATTTAGCGAGTGAATAAAGGGCACTGCGGCTGAATAATTTCTAATAAGCATCGTTAAAACATTCAAAGAACGACCGAAATGCCGAGCTGCATCAGAAAGCAAATTTTTTTATTTTATATTTGTTCCTGGGATCTGGGCGTCGCTGCCAAGCCCAGCATTTATTGCCCATGACTAATTGCCCTCGAGAAGGTGGCGGTGAGCCGCCTTCTTGAAGCGCTGCAGTCCGTGTGGTGAAGGTACTCCCACAGCGCTGTTAGGGAGGGAGTTCCAGGATTTTGACCCAGCGACGATGAAGGAACGGCCGATATATTTCCAAGTCAGGATGGTGTGTGACTTGCCTAGCCTCTGACCTGCTCTTGTTGCCACAGTATTTGTGGCTGGTCCAGTTAAGTTTCTGGTCAATGGTGACCCCCAGGATGTTGATGGTGGGGGATCTGGCGATGGTAATGCCATTGACTAGCAAGGGGCGGTGGTTAGACGCTCTCTTGTTGGAGATAGTCATTGCCTGGCACTTCTGTGGCGTGAATGTTACCTGCCACTTATCAGCCCAAACCTGAATGTTGTCCAGGTCTGGTTGCATGCGGGCATGGACTGCTTCATTGTCTGAGGAGTTGCGAATAGCGCTGAATACTGTGCAATCATCAGCGAACATCCCCACTTCTGACCAAGTGATGGAGGGAATGTCACGAAGCAGCTGAAGATAGTTTGCAGACGGCCGTTGCAGGGAGAATTTCTGAATGGAAATTAAGGAAGACTCTCTACAGAGAAATCTGGTACACTTAAAAAAAAACCTCCCATTTACAGTCAATTCAACACGATTCCCTTATTTAGCGTGTGAATAAAGAGCACTGGGGCGGAATAATTTCTAATAAAGATTGTTAAAACATTGAAAGAAAACACAACGAAATGCCGAGTCGCAGCAGAAAGCTAATTTTCAACAACACGGTACAAACACCCTGCACAAAGCTACAAACAGCATACATATCAGAAAATACCAAATTAAACAGCAACCCAAAGATTTATTCTTCCCTCACCCCCCCGGAAAAAAAATTGCAATAAATGATTTAAATATACCTTCCACCTGTATCAATTAGACGGTCTACTAATTGCATTGAAACTCACAGCCCAAATAACACATCGCAACTCCTCAACATCAACTCCATTAAACACACAAGAAAACGACAAACCTCTTTAAAATGTATCAGAGAACCCGAGTTCCTTACCTCTCCCGCTCACTAACACTGGCGAATAACTCTTGTCTTTTTAGAGATTCGCATACTTCCGGTTTTGGAATAGAGACGCGGTTATTCGCGTCCAGCCTCTAAAATTCTTAAAGCGGCAGTTTTAAATTAAGAAGCGACCAAACTACCCTCAGCAGAAAAAACACGCGAGGTCCACAGAGCAACAGATGAGATTTTAGCAACCAAAATCTTCAGATCATCTTCATTTGTTTTCATCAAGCACAATCCATGCCTCTTTCAGGTATGTTTCATTTTTCTTCCCCTCCACTGGTGAAGGCACCTGGGTTGGTCCTCAAGTGAGCCGGGACACTTAGAGCTGGCTTGCTATTTAACCGCGTGGGGCTGCACCACAGCCAGGCTCATTCCTGCCCTCACTTGGTACCCACAAACTGGCACTTTCACTGGGTGGCGAACACCAGCCTCTTTACCCACAGATGTCACCCTGTTTATAACATGCACTCAGTATCATACAGCGCAGTAGGAGGCCATTCGGCCCATCGTGCCTGTGCCGGCTCTTTGAAAGAGCTATCCAATTAGTCGAGCTCCCTAATAGCCCCGCAAATTTTTACTTTCCAATTGTTTATCCAATTCCCTTTTGAAAGTTACTATTGAATCTGTTTCCACCGCTCTGCCTGAACTATGCCCCTCGCCCCCCCTACAGAGTCTCACTCACTGCCCACCCAGACGGGAAAGGCTTGCAGGGCTTGACAGGATAGATGCTGGGAGGATGTTTCCCCTGGCTGGGGAGTCTAGAACCAGGGGACGCAGTCTCAGAATAAGGGGTCGGCCATTTAGGACTGAGATGAGGAGAAATTTCTTCACTCAGAGGGTGGTGAATCTTTGGAATTCTCTACCCCAGAGGACTGTGGAGGCTCAGTCGTTGAGTATATTCAAGACAGAGATCGATAGATTTTTGGATATTAAGGGAATCAAGGGATATGGGGATAGTGCAGGAAAGTGGAGATGAGTTGGAAGATCAGCCATGATCTTATTGAATGGCGGAGCAGGCTCGAAGGGCTGAATGGCCGACTCCTGCTCCTATTTCTTGTGTTCTTATGTCCCTAAGGGCTGAATGGCCTACTCCTGCTCCTAATTCTTATGTTCCTATGTTTCTCTTTCAGCCAGTGCATTCCAGATTGCAACAACTTTGGTGGAAAGTTTCACCTCGTGCGTAAAGATCAAGCCTCCCACAAATGAACCCAAGCAGACTTCTTGGGGAGCTGGCAAGTGAAGAGGGGTTGAGGTAGGGTCATCTTCTGATGCTCCGCCATGATTTGAGACTGGAGATGGGGATTTTGGCATTGGGACATGAAGTCTTGTTTATGCCTGTGTGGCAAGTGACTTAACTGAGATAAGCCAACTCGGCGCAGACTGGGAGCCAACCCTGTATGGCTTAGTCTTGTACTGGCCAGTACCTCTAGCCACAAGGCCATTAAGAGCTGCCCTTATAGGTTATTAATACTGTTACTATTAGTGATCATTTGAAGTTTCACTCATTAGGAATGGGAGTCATTGTTTTGGTTGAATCTGTTTTCATTATGTCACTTACAAAAATATTTGAATGGTGAAAAGTTAGGAACAGTGGCGGTCCAAAGAGATTTAGGGGTCCATGTACACAGATCACTAAAATGTAGTGGTCAGGTACAAAAAATAATCATAAAGGCTAATGGACTGTTAACCTTTATATCTCGAGGGCTAGAATATAAAAAAGGAGGAATTTTTGCTACAGCTATACAAAACCCTGCTTAGACCACATCTGGAGCAGTTCTGGGCACCACACCTTAGAAATGATATATTGGCCTTGGAAGGAATGCAGCGCAGATTCACCAGAATGTTACCAGGGCTCCAAGGGTTAGACTATAAGGAGAGATTACATAAATTAGGCTTGTATTCCCTGGAATGTAGAAGGTTAAGGGGCGATTTGATTGAGGTTTTCAGGATTTTGAGAGGAATTGATCGGGTAGATAGAGAGGAACTTTTTCCACTGGTGGGGAGTCTAGGACAAGGGGACATAACCTTGAACTCAGAGCCAGGCCATTCAGGAGAGAAGTTAGGAAACACTTTTGCATGCAAAGGGTGGTAGAAGTTTGGAACTCTCTCCCACAAAAAGCAGTAGATGCTCGCTCAATTAATAATTTTAAATCTGATCGATAGGTTTTTGCTAGCCAAGGGTATAAAAGGATATGGAGCCAAGGCGGGTGGATGGAGTTAAGATACAGATCAGCCATGATCTCAATGAATGTCGGAAAAGGCTCGAGGAGCTGAATGGTCTCCTCCTGTCCTATGTTCCTATTTCATAAATGTTTCTTCTTAAATTTCCCCTGCTCTGGTTGTGATTGACTACATGGAGGGTGTTTGATCTGATGCAAAGTGTATGTCGATACATTGGGTATCTCTAGTACATCACTGACTCCCACACAGATACCTCTGAAGACACCAAAGTCCTTGCCCCCCTCCTATTTCTCGTCTACATGCTCGGCGACATCATCCGAAAACACAATCTCAGCTTCCACATGTACGCTGACGACACCCAGCTCTAGCTCACCACCACCTCTCTCAACCCCTCCACTCCCAGTGATTTGTCACGCTGTTTGTCCGATATCCAGTCCTGGATAAGCAGAAATTTCCTCCAACTAACAACAGCAACAACCTGTATTTATATAGCGCCTTTAACATCGTAAAAGATCCCAAGGCGCTTCACAGGAGCGTTTTCGGACAAAATTTGACCCCGAGCCACTTCCCTTCGAAAAGCAATTGTGGCTCCTGCTTCCTCTACTGTTTCTGGTCGGACATTCCATGCCCCAACAACCCTTGGTGTAAAACAAATTCTTCGAACCTCTCCTTTAGTCCTTCTGATGCTGGACCTTAAATTCATGCCCTCTTCACTCCTCAACCAGGGGAAAAGATTTCTTTTCCTTCTTTAGCTGATTAAAATACCTCAGAATTTTGAAGAGCTACACGAGGGCAGTAGGGAAAGAGGAGGCAGGTTCAGGCGTTGTGAAGGGTAAGCTCAAGACGTCAGGAAGCATTTCTTTGCACAGCGACTGATCGACAGTTGGCTCAGCTCACCAGGGCCCATGGTCGGCGGGCAGGGCCCATTTAAGAAATGGCTGGATGCTGCGTTGGGTTGAGATTCTGGAAGGATATGATCCAGTGGGCTGAGGGGGTCTTCCCCAGCCAGACTTATCCTGTGAGCACAGGTAACGTTGACAGCGGTTTAAGCATTGAGACATAGCTTTTAGCTCTTGGCCGCTCTCTGGCCTGTACAGTTTGTCTGGTCACTCAATCTTCTTGTGGCCAGAGAAAATGGCAGCACAGTGGAGGTAGGATAGGGACTCTTGTGGTGGCACTGTGTGTTGCTGGAGGCAGAAACAATGCCTGATTTATCACATAGTGTAGGCACCAAGTCAACAAAAACAGGTGCTGTTTAACACCGGGATCTCCTCTCTTCATTAATCACACCCCATTTGTAATTTAAGAAGACCTGTTGCCCTGATATTTACACTTTTCTTTTAGTAATAAACATCACTTAGTGCCAAAAAGCTGCAGGTTAGTCTTTCCAAACAAGGAAATGGCTGCTGTCAGGAAGTGAAAAACTGAAACCTGTGCCAGTCATAATAAGGCCTGGGGCCTGCTAATGGCCTATCTCTCCTTATTTGAAAGTATGTCATGATGTGGAGATGCCGGCGTTGGACTGGGGTGGACAAAAATGAGAAGTCGCACAACACCAGGTTATAGTCCAACAGATTTATTTAAAATTACAAGCTTTCGGAGCTGTCGCCCCTTCCTCAGGTAAAGTTACTGTGAGACAATCTATCAGAATTCACAGAATATAAACACAGAGAAAATGCATTCAACATCAAAGTAAAGAGAGACTTGCATTTCTATAGCGCCATTCAGGACCTCAGGACATCCCAAAGCGCTTTATATCCAATTAAGTACATTTTTTTTGAAGTGTAGTCACTGTAGTAATGTGGGAAACATGGCAGCCAATTTGTGCACAGCAAGCTCCCACAAACAGCAATGAGATAATGACCAGATCATCTGTTTTTAGTGATATAACAACAGAAAATGCTGGAAATACTCAGCAGGTCAGGCAGCATCGAGGCGAGAGAAACAGAGTCAAGGTTTTGGGTCGAACCCTGCCCGAAATGTTGACTCTGTGGGGGAAAAATTTGGTTGCTTTGTGCCTCCCGTTAGCGCCCTCTTAGGGAGCTAATGGGCCGCAACGCAACTAGCGCCCGGGCGCGGCGCCGCCAACGCCTCCCACGAAAGTCAGCGGGAGGTTAGTGGCGGCACTAACCGTTAGTGCCCCATGACGCTGTGCACGGCGATGACGTCATCGTCGTGCACAGCGCCCCACTCGCGCCCCAGCCGCAATCTTCAGGAGCGCCCCCCAACTTACCGCCGGACACTATGTCCGACGGGGTCAGGGGGGCCTACCTGCGGCCAGGGCGACGCTATTTAAAGGCAAGGTGCGTGGCGGCCATTTTTGATGCTGGCCACCTGCCAGCACCTGCCTCCGCTCCCGTCCCGGGCCTTCTTACCCGCCCCCCCGCGGAGTGCCAGCTGCGCTCCATGAGCCCAGCACTTCTCTTGAGTGCCGGGCTCTTTTGCTGGCACTCCCGATCCCCGCTGCGCAAGGCCCCTCCCCTTTAAGAAGGGGAGGAAGGCCTGCAATACCACGGCACGTAGCGCTGCGATATTCCCTCAGAGCGCCCCAAGAGGGAGGCGGGGCGCTTCCAGAAGTGCCCCGCTTCCCTCTTGGGGCGCAACCACTCAATTTCGGTTGCGGGGGTGTTAATTTTTCCGGGGCACTAAAAGTAGCGCCCCGGCGAAGTTAGCGACCCAAAGGGGGTGTGACTCAATTTTTAGCCCTGTTTCTTGCTCCTCGATGCTGCCTGACCTGCTGAGTGTTTCCAGCACTTTCAGTTGTTATTTCAGATTGCCAGCATCCCCAGTATTTTGCTATTGTTTTGTTGTTTTTAGTGAACCTGGGTGAGGGATAAATATTGGCCGGGACACCGGGGAGAACTCCCCCGCTCTTCTTTGAAATAGTGCCATGTGACCGTTTACAAGCATCCGAGAGAGCTGACAGAGTCTCGGTTTAATGTCTCGTCCAAAAGATGGCACCTCCGACAGTGCAACACTCCCTCAGTACTGCACTGGAGTGTCAGCCTAGATAATGGGCTCAAGTCTCTGGAGTGGGACTTGAACCCATGACCAGATTTCACAGGTGGCCTACAGTAGTCCTGCCGCTCGATGCGTTTTGCTTCCACATACAGGAAACTCTTTGGTATCCGGCACCGACGGGACCGGCGTGGTGCCGGTTGATCGAAAGTTCCGGATAACGGAGTTATATCTACCGAGGCTATTTTTAACAAAGAAAAATAAAAAAATCAAGAAATGTGCAGTATACAGTATTTGGGTACTCACCTACAGAATGTTGTGTTAAATGGATGGTGGAAGATGCTTGATTAAGTACAGTACTGCCAGTTGAGGGTAATCCATAACTCTTTAATTACTTAACAGTAAAACAAAACTTATAAACGACTGTCTACAGTACTGTAGTTGACTGTACACTTATTCCGAGTCATCTGGTTCATCAGAAATATCCGTGCCAGCTGGGTCATCAGTTACATGCAGTTCTACAGATGCCACAGATTCTTCAGGCACTTCCGCTGCTGCGACTCTTTTGGAAGCTTTCTTAAACATGTTGCGGATGTCGGTTTGCTTAGTGGACTCTTGCCTTTTCTGTAGAAAGGTGGAATGCAGAATATGGAGTTGCATAACTTCTTGTGCAGAGTAGCAAGTCTGCCTTTCAGCAAATTTGAGGATTGAAGAAAATCCTTCTGCAGCTTTAGCCCAAGAAATCTTCTCTTCTTCAGAAATATCATCCTCTTCACTTTCCATCTCACTTTCCTTTTCTTTCTTTGGATTCAAAACATTCTCAATTATTTCATCATCACTTAGCATATGCACAACACCAACTTCTCTATCTGCAGCAACCCACTGCTCGATATCACTTTCACTGAGGTGATGTAGAGGGTTTGCTGGGCCTGCATTTTTCACCATGCCAGCCATTTCCATTATTGTACTCTTCTTGGGATGAACATTGAACCCATGAAATTCCTCCTCTGAAGAAGAAGCTTCAGCAAACATTACAGAAGGCCACAATTTGCGCCAGGCTTGCCTCAGAGTGTGACCTTTCACAAAGTTCCAGGAACATGCAACATTACAGATGACATCTTTAATATTGTATTCCTTCTGAAATTCTTGAATATTGTCATCTCGGCTTATCAGTTTACGTAGGAAGTCTTTCTTGTAATGACACTTCAGATTTTGGATAACGCCCTGGTCCATGGGTTGGATGAGAGAAGTTACATTTGGTGGCAAATAAATGGTGAAAATATTTCCCGAAACCAACTCGGGTCCGGAAATTGGAACACCCTCTGAACGCTTAAGAGAAAACCATTCATAAAGCACGGTATCCAGCTCTTCAAGCTTAGGCTTACGAAGCGTACGCTGTTTCTCTACACTGTTAGATGTCTCTGAGCTTGAATAAAACTTGAGCAGCTTATCCTTCTGCGATTTGATGTCGTAGATTGTTGACGAACCGATTTTGAATTCATTCATAATGTTGATACGCTTCTCTCCCCTTTCTAGTCATTGGCATATCTCGATTTTCTGTTTTAAAGTTAAGACCACTCTCTTCCTTTTGCTTGGACCAGCTTTTGGGAATTCCATAATGCAAGATGGAGGAGATAATTGCCGATGAAGATGGAAAGACACACAGAACAATGGTGGCTAGGAAGAGACTACCAGCAGCGTGGGAGACACACAGCAAAATGGTGGATCAGAAGAGACTACTAGCAGCGTGGGAGACACACAGTAAAATGGTGGATCAGAAGAGACTCCCGGTAGCGCGGGAGAATCAACTCCTGCTACTGCAGTGTTCGGACTTCCGACAGCGCCAGGAGGCCGAGTAGTGGCACTTTTGAAAACTACCCCTACTGACTAAATCGGCGTTCGCGGACTCGGACTCGGACTCGGGATCGGCAACATTGCCGGTTATTTGAGAGGAGTTTTCGGAGTACTCGGCGTTTGCGGAGACTCGGACTGCGACTCGGCAACATTGCCGGTTATTTGAGAGGAGTTTTCGGAGGATGATTTTTGCCGGTTAAGCGAGAATACCGGATATTTGGGTGCCGGTTAAACAAGAGTTTCCTGTAACATGGAACAAATTAACTTTTAATTTAAATCCTTTTGTTTTGTTGTCTACTTTTGCCCCTTAGGAGTTTGCGGACAGGCCAATGAAATCTGGATTGGCCCAGTCAAAAACCAGACGACTGTGGGAAGGAAAAAAACCTGATGTATAAAAAAAAAATTAAGTTTGCGTCCTAATCGATCTGTGAGAGCGGCCCTCAAGCAAGGCCTTGCCCAGGTTTCTGGCCCTCAACAAAAAACTAGTGTTTTTTTATTCGTTCATGGGATGTGGGCATCGCTGGCAGGGCCAGCATTAATTGCCCTGACTTAAAAATATGGGTAGTTGAAGTCCCTAAAAATAAATGAATGAATGCTGGGAGCTCCGTACTGGGGCAGTGTTGCCTGTTGGTCGGCAGTAAGTTGCCAGAAGGCCTGAATTTCCTTTCAGAAATAGAATCATTGAATTGAACAACGGGGCCAACTGATGAGTTCAATTGAAACGAGATCGTCTGCCCCCTTCTCCAAAAAAAAGGCAGTTGCCCCCGCGCTTAGAAGGACAAAAATCAGCCAGGCTGCCAACTCCTGAGCAGGGCCCAGTGACCCACTGGGGGAGAGTGCTCATATATTGTCATTGGCTGAGGACAGTTGGCTGGCTGCTGGCACTCGATGGCTCTCTCCTCTCCTTCCTCTGATTCAAGCTACACTGTGGTTTTTGATGTTATCCCTGACAGCTGCTCGCTGACACTTTTAGAAACATAGAAAAATAGGAGCAGGAGTAGGCCATTCAGCCCTTCGAGCCTGCTCCGCCATTCAATATGATCATGGCTGATCCTCTATCTCAATAACATATTCCCGCTCTCTCCCCATACCCCTTGATGCCTTTTGCATCGAGAAATCTATCTATCTCCTTCTTAAATATATTCAGTGACTTGGCCTCCACAGCCTTCTGTGGTAGAGAATTCCACAGGTTCACCACCCTCTGAGTGAAGAAATTTCTCCTCATCTCAGTCCTCAATGTCCTACCCCGTATCCTGAGACTGTGACCCCTCGTTCTAGACCCCCAAGCCAGGGGAAACATCCTCCCTGCAGCCAGTCTGTCTAGCCCTGTCAGAATTTTATACGTTTCAATGAGATCCCCTCTCATTCTTCTAAACTCTAGTGAATACAGGCCTAGTCGACCCAATCTCTCCTCATACGACAGTCCTGCCATCCCAGGAATCAGTCTGGTGAACCTTCGCTGCAATCCCTCTATGACAAGTATATCCTTTCTTCGGTAAGGAGACCAAAACTGCACACAGTATTCCAGGTGTGGTCTCACCAAGGCCCTGTATAACTGTAGTAAGACATCCTTGCTCCTGTACTTTTCACCAGGATTTTAAGACCCACGGTGGGCGGGGGGGGAGGTGAAAGTGGTCCACGCCAGTAGCGGGAGATGGGCTCATAGCGATGTTCCTTTGTAAAGTAGTCGAGGCCATGTGTTTGTTGAGTATCCACGTTTTATTAATAATACCAGTTACACAACAGGAGTTGCAGGAGCCAGCGCTGAGAGCTCCAGGAGTCAGTAACCAACAGCCTAGACACGTGTGAGACACGTGACGGTGACACAAATGTTATGCATGTATAAAAAAAAAGCGCTTCGCGTCGCACTGGCGTAGACCAATTTCGCCTCCCACATGTTGGAATGTTTAGGCTCTATCCCACTTGGCAGATTGTTCCAAACATGTCTCACATTCTGCGTGAAGAATTCTCTCCTAATAGGTCTACTTTAAATTTACTTTTCAGCTATTTAAATTAGGCCCGCTTTCCTCTCTGAAAGAAAGACAGAATTTGCATTTATATTGCACCTTTTATACTGTTTTTAAGATTCTAAGGGAACCAGATAATATCGACCATGACAAGCTGTTTCTCAGTGTCAGCTGTGGCTCAGTGGGTAGCACTCTCACCTCTGAGTCAGAAGGTCGTGGGTTCAAGTCTCACTTCAGGGAATTGAGCACATAAATCTAGGCTGACACTCCAGTGCAGTGCTGAGGGAGTGCCGCACTGTTGGAGGTGCTGTTTTTCGGATTAGACGTTAAACTGAGCTGCCGGCTCCAGAAGGTAAGTGGTTTTTACAGCACTCCTCGTGGGCCAGGAGGAGCAGGAGTGCTCCCCCCCCCCGGCCCTCGGGCCTCCCTTCTGCCAATCGCGGCCTCTCTCTAGCTCCTGCCCCATGATCGGTGATCCCCCCCACCCCCCCACCCACAAAACACCGATTTGAAGCCTGACCCCGTGATCGCGATTGCCGGGCACCGTCCCCAAGGGTTCCCAGTTGCGGCCTCCAGCCGCTGGTTTTCTCGCCCGGCAGCTGGCCAGGCTGGCAATCTGTCCAGCTGCCAGGCAGGAAATGGTAGGAAAAAATGATAATGAGGTCCTGCTGTTAAATTCAGCAGGACCTCCGCTTCCCAGCTTTGACGGGTTTCACCCGCACCCTCGCCGTAAATATCGAGGTGATTATTTCAGTGAGTGTGTGGTAAATCTGTGGTAAATCTATAGAAGAAGCTCCCTAGGCAGACGGTGGAAGTAGAAAGCGTTGATGAATTCAAATGCAAATGAGATAGATTTACAGTAATTTAGAAAATAATACTTTGAGATTCTGCATATGAGTAAATTGAGACATGAAGTGTGGTAGGTCTGGGAATGATTGGAAGGAAAAAGTGACCTATCGTTCTCAAAGCTCTCCACCACTGTGGTTTTCCTTGCTTCCTGTTTGGGTCTGTTGTATACTAATTGATAGAGGCTGATCGCTATCATTAGTCAACAATTCCATTAATATTGTACCATTCGGGCGCTAACGGGAGGCGCAAAGCAGCCGAATTTTACCCCCCCAACTGCCTTATGGAACTGCTATTTATAATTGTTTATCAGAGGTTATTAACAGTCAGCCTTAGACTGCAGAGAATAATTATTGGGCCAGAAATTCGGCTCCCTGGCTTCCCGCGGGTGCAAGGATCCCGCGCGCACCTACCTACCGTGCCTGCCGTTGACCTCTGGGCCCACGGGGACTTCGGCTCCTGGGTCTCCCCCAACTGCCGGCGCGCAGTGCTTGTGAATCCCAGGGGCGTAGTTAGTGCGATGCGTCCCCTGGGATCACGTGGGCCGTGGAGAGCCAATGGCAGCAGACCATCTTTCATTCATAGATTTGACAACCTGTCAAATCTATGAGTACAGATCGGGCCCAAAACATCCCTAAATCGACAAATAAATTGAAAAAAAATATCACATTTTTAAAATAACTATAAATTACATTAATTAACTATTTTAAACAAAAATTTAAATTTTTGAAAAAATTAATTACATTTTTTAACAGGGCTAAAACTAAACTTACCTTTCTTTAAAGTAATTAAAAAAGATAAATCTGTGAAAAAATGTTCAAATTTTAATAAAATCAACACTTACCTTGTTAAAAGAAGGCCTTGCGCATCCTTTTTAAAAGTGTATCTTCTCCGTGCTTACCTTCACGGAGGAACCTGTAAAAAAAACCCGAAGTGCGAGGCGAATGCGCTGGCCCTCCAGCGTGCGTGTTCGACCTCTGAACCCCTTTCCTCAGGGGAACGGAAGTGCCGGTTTCCCGCGCATGCGCAGTGCATGCAAGAAACCGGCACTTTCGTTCCGTCCACGGGTGAGTACACAGTGTGTACTCACCCGACAACAGCCGAATTTCTGCCCCAATGTCTCAGACAGAATACCTGGAGAGGGTCAGGGGAGTGGGGGCGGGGGGGGTGGTTTAAAATGTCGGGATTGAGCAACCGGACCCCAACCTGACCCCCATTCCCGGCTGTTTTAATGAATAAAAACCCAAATCAGGCCATTGATGAGACTCTCGCAAAAGGCAGGCGGGGGCCTAATTAACATTCAAAAGTCGCGGCCATCATCATCAGCGCCACGACTTAATCCTAACTGCACGACCAGCGGAGGCCCGAGCTGTGGGCTTCCAAGCAGCAAACCAGAGGCGGGAGGAGCCAATTGCCGAAGATAAATACAAGATTTTCTCCTTTCAGCACTCCTTGTGGGCCGGGAGGAGCCGGAGTGCTGCCACCCCCCCCCAGGCCGCACAAGGAAGCCTTCGGCCTCACCCAGCCTCGATCGCGGCCCCGATCACTCAGCCTTCCGTAGGGGTGGCAGGTTTCCTTCCCTGAAGGATATTAGTGAACCAGTTGGGTTTTTAAAAGAATACCACAACTTTTATGGCCAATTTTATCTCGGGTGCCAACCCGCAAATGACCAGATTTATTAAATGGATAGTTTATAATTTACATTGGTGAGATTTGAATTTACAACCACTGGGTTGCCGGACTGATACCATAATCGGTGCACTCCCACACACCGTTCCATTCGGGTTGCCAACTCTGATTGGATGTATTCCTGGAGATTTCATCACATGACCGCTTGCCTCCGACCGCCCCACCCCCACACTTCCACCATTGGCCGCCCAACACGTCCATCCTTGCGACGCACAGCCTTCCTGTACCAAGTGTAAAGTATACAGACTCGATGGCCTAGAAATTCGAGTAGGCCGGAAACCTGCCAGTGTCAGCGCGGGCCAAGGCTCATTGCTGTCCGCAAAAAGAGCGCAGGCCGGCACCGGTATTTGGGTGCTGCCTGCTAATTTACAGGAGCAGAGTGGAGAATCTGCTGTGCAAAGTGCTCGTTCTGGCGCTCACCTCAGCAGGAGGCCGAAGGTTGCGTCTGAAGGATCGGTGCGGCATTCTCGGGCAATGTGCTCTGTCGATGCATTTGATGACGGCTCCTGGGTTTTGCTATCAAGTCCGCCGATGGTCCTTGTAGGGTTGGAGCATTGTGCGTTGTGGCATTTGTTTGTCTACGGGTCTCCTCATACTTACACTGTGGTTTTTGGTGTTATCCCTGACAGCTGCTCGCTGACACTTTTAGAAACATAGAAAAATAGGAGCAGGAGTAGGCCATTCAGCCCTTCGAGCCTGCTCCGCCATTCAATATGATCATGGCTGATCCTCTATCTCAATAACATATTCCCGCTCTCTCCCCATACCCCTTGATGCCTTTTGCATCGAGAAATCTATCTATCTCCTTCTTAAATATATTCAGTGACTTGGCCTCCACAGCCTTCTGTGGTAGAGAATTCCACAGGTTCACCACCCTCTGAGTGAAGAAATTTCTCCTCATCTCAGTCCTCAATGTTCTACCCCGTATCCTGAGACTGTGACCCCTCGTTCTAGACCCCCAAGCCAGGGGAAACATCCTCCCTGCAGCCAGTCTGTCTAGCCCTGTCAGAATTTTATACGTTTCAATGAGATCCCCTCTCATTCTTCTAAACTCTAGTGAATACAGGCCTAGTCGACCCAATCTCTCCTCATACGACAGTCCTGCCATCCCAGGAATCAGTCTGGTGAACCTTCGCTGCAATCCCTCTATGACAAGTATATCCTTTCTTCGGTAAGGAGACCAAAACTGCACACAGTATTCCAGGTGTGGTCTCACCAAGGCCCTGTATAACTGTAGTAAGACATCCTTGCTCCTGTACTTTTCACCAGGATTTTAAGACCCACGGTGGGCGGGGGGGGAGGTGAAAGTGGTCCACGCCAGTAGCGGGAGATGGGCTCATAGCGATGTTCCTTTGTAAAGTAGTCGAGGCCATGTGTTTGTTGAGTATCCACGTTTTATTAATAATACCAGTTACACAACAGGAGTTGCAGGAGCCAGCGCTGAGAGCTCCAGGAGTCAGTAACCAACAGCCTAGACACGTGTGAGACACGTGACGGTGACACAAATGTTATGCATGTATAAAAAAAAAGCGCTTCGCGTCGCACTGGCGTAGACCAATTTCGCCTCCCACATGTTGGAATGTTTAGGCTCTATCCCACTTGGCAGATTGTTCCAAACATGTCTCACATTCTGCGTGAAGAATTCTCTCCTAATAGGTCTACTTTAAATTTACTTTTCAGCTATTTAAATTAGGCCCGCTTTCCTCTCTGAAAGAAAGACAGAATTTGCATTTATATTGCACCTTTTATACTGTTTTTAAGATTCTAAGGGAACCAGATAATATCGACCATGACAAGCTGTTTCTCAGTGTCAGCTGTGGCTCAGTGGGTAGCACTCTCACCTCTGAGTCAGAAGGTCGTGGGTTCAAGTCTCACTTCAGGGAATTGAGCACATAAATCTAGGCTGACACTCCAGTGCAGTGCTGAGGGAGTGCCGCACTGTTGGAGGTGCTGTTTTTCGGATTAGACTGCATCTTTATTCACAACCCCTAAATAAGTCCAAGGTCTAGAACCAGGGGCGTGGGAGCGATTCGAACCGATCACTGAGTCAGAGCCGAAATCATCACAGCCCCAGGACATTGCTGCAGGAGTTCCTCAGGGCAGTGTCCTAGGCCCAACCATCTTCAGCTGCTTCATCAATGACCTTCCCTCCAACATAAGGTCAGACGTGGGGAGGTTCGCTGATGACTGCACTGTGCACAGCGCCATTCACAACTCCTCAGATAATGAAGCAGCCCATGCCCGCATGCAGCAAGACCTGGACAACATTCAAGCTTAGGCCGATAGGTGGCAAGTAACATTCGTGCCACATGCATGGGTGCGTGGTCCCACACATTCCGATCCCAGTTAACGCAACTGAACTCGTGGCACACACCCGAAAGCCCCTACCCACGACCCAGGTACCAATAACCCTGGAAGAAAAGTGTCCTACCACCACCAAGGGACCAGGGAATGGTATAGTCCTAGTACCAACCGAAAAGGTACTATACCAGGGGGTACACTATGCAGTAGCTTCAGTAATATTAAACCTTACCGAGGTATACTTACCTGAGTGGTGTCCTAAGGAGACGGAGCAGTTATACCAGGCCCTGCTCTAATAAAATTTTGTGTGTGTGTTGTGTCATTCTTATGATGTGTATAATGTGTTTTCCCAAGCAGTGCAGGGGTGTCGGACCCTCTCCGTGCTTGGATGTGAAATAAAGATTGATTTTCTTACCTGTATGTACCTGAAACATCACATTTAAAAGGGGAATGTATGTTTGGGTTTTTAATTTAGGTAATTATAGTGGAAGGTTGGTTTTCGGGGATCAGAAATTTTGCTTACCTGGTCATGACACTGATTCAGGTTCAGTATCACAGGGGGGAGTGTAGGCTTCGCAAAATCCCCCAGAAACTCAAACAGAACCCTAAAAGGGGTGATTTTTGGATTTTTCATACAAATTTGGGATGATGGGACCTGAGTGAAGTGATTTGAGGTAAAAACCTCAGTTTTGGACATTTTTAAGGATCAGGGAAGAAAAACCCTGAGGTAAATGACTTTGGATGTTACTATTGGGAAAACCTCACAGTCACAGAGACAAGACAGGCTGCGGAGGGGTGTGGCGAGGCAGTGGACAGCTTTTGGATATTGGGGCCCAGTCAAGCTGTCTGGGAAATGTTTGCACTGCAATCCAACCAGGGAGGAAGAGCCTCACCCAAAACCTCACATACACATCCAAATATGAATAATCCAAGTCCCCTTTTGAATATCCCCAGGCCCAAACAGGATGCTAGAAGCCTGAAAACAATAAAACATCCAGTACACCCATCAACCCATCAAAAACCAATCAGCCAAGTATCTACAGGGACAGATTAACAAGCCCGCCAAAAACCTAAGACAAAAGGGACGAGATTTGGCGCGTAGATAAAGGCCCTGCCTAAATGGGAGACATCGGAAGCCATCAGGATAATTTAACACCAAGTTAAAATCATCAAAACTTAACAAGCCCGCCAAAACCTAAGACAATGGAATGAACAGGCCTCAACTGAAACCTAAATCACTTCAACACGAAACCGATTTAGTAAAGGGGTTTTGGCGCGAAAAATACAAAGGGCCTGAACAGTATAATTGAGGGCCTATTCCCCCAGCAAGACACAGCAAGTTACTCACCACTACAGAGGGCCACACGACACGAGCAGGAGGAGGAGAGAAGCAGCAAGGCCACGAGGCAGACCCTGGAGCGAGATCGGAGGCAGGGACAGACAAGAGCAGGCAAGGGCTAGAGCTGAGACCACTGGGAGCGAGTCGGCATCGCTCAGTACACGGTCCAGCACTAACAGCCACTAGCCAAGGTCACTGGAGGCTGGGAGTGAGTCGGCATCGCTCAATCCACGGTCCAGCTCCAGGAGGTACCGCCCCGACAGGCCTCCAACGCAACAAACTAACAACCAGAGCCGCCAAGGGCTCCACGAGGTGAACCGACACTCGAAAGTACCGCGGAAACCAAGGCCCCACGCAACAACCAACCACCAGGCAACCATGACCAAGAACCAGACCAACACCAGGAAAAAACCGAAGACACGCAAGTTTACACTCTACAAACTATTCCTGACTTACCCCTGGGTAAGATTTTCCGTTAAAAAACTCTAAACCCTACCTCTAAGGGAGAAAAATCGGGTACTTACCTGATAAAGTCCAATACGCACCTTACCGCATCTGTGGACATTTCCAAACTGACCTGGAGTGCAGCTGGAGTCTTCTACCACGTCCGGGGTACGGCAGGTCCCAACAATCAAAAACCTCAGTGAACCCTGAAATCGCGAAATACCTCAACTGTCAAGAACTGTCATTGGTGAGCATTATCCCTGATCCTTTGGAATTGAAACCTAGCTAGACAGTGGTATTGGGAGGGATAAGGGTTTTTGTATATTGTAATTCTCCCTCGCCTGTACCGTGTGTTCCCCAACCTGTGTTTAAGCATTTAAGTGTGTTTTAAGTTTGTTACCTTTTTCTTTTAATAAAGTCAAAATTCTTTCATCAGAACCTGTTGCCTACTGCATCTTTATTCACAACCCCAAAATAAGTCCAAGGTCTAGAACCAGGGACGTGGGAGCGATTCAAACCGCTCACTGAGTCAGAAGCGAAACTGACCCCACACACCACCCCCTACAATGACCTTCCCTCCAACATAAGGTCAGACGTGGGGAGGTTTGCTGATGACTGCACAGTGTTCAGCGCCATTCACAACTCCTCAGATAATGAAGCAGTCCATGCCCGCATGCAGCAAGACCTGGACAACATTCAAGCTTGGGCCGATAGGTGGCAAGTAACATTCGTGCCACACAAGTGCCAGGCAATGACTATCTCCAACAAAAGAGATTCTAACCACCGCCCCTTGACATTCAACGACATTACCAACAAGCTTGGCATCCCACGGCCTCATCCCGCCTGAGTGAAAGGTGAAAGTGGGCGGGTTGGAGGCGGGTTGTGATCAGGATTCACATTTTTTAAACTTTCACTTTCCCCCCACGTCTCCAACCCACCCGCTCTTACCTCAGCAAATTCCGACCATCGTCTGAGCTCTCTATAGTTAACAGTTATCCCAGCAGCTTTTTACTGTATGGGTTCTAGCTCACGGCGGCTTTCTCCCGCCTCTCTGCGCTGTCAACAGCTGCACGCACGGGCGTTCTTTGGAGAGGGCGGTGAGAGGAGCGGCGAGCTCCAAAATGGACGAGCGTGCCTCAATTTGGTGTGGCACGCCGATTGACGTCACGCTCCTGCTAATTAAAATACCTGCCGTGAGCGCAGGCAACAGCAGCGCTGCCGACCTGCTGAAAATGGCGGCCGCCACAGGACCTGCCGGAAGCAGGTGGAAGTGAGGCGGCCTCTATATTTTCAACAAAACAGGCCTTAACGGCCAGCGCAAAAACCTCCAATTTCAAGGCCTTTGTTTCGCGATTGGATGATTCTTGACTTGTCAGTGAAACCGTCAATTTTCCCCATCTCCAATATTTTTACAACCAAAAAGTGCTCAAAGAAAATGAAAACAACACACAATTCTTTTTAACGCCCCTTGGATTTTTCTCCTGGGTTGCTTGTGGCAGCGTCCTGGAGATGAATCTTTAATCCCTAGAGACCCCAGTTCAATCCTGGAGGCTGGGCAACTCTAGATTCCACAGCAGAGGGATTGCCATTTAGCTTGGGATGACTGTACACATTGACGATCCTCCATTCATTTTCACAACGGTTCGAATAGGGGAGTCAGAATACATATTTGCCAACATTTCTAACCGATATTCAGTCCTTCCCCCTCTCCAGTCCAGCTGGCCGACGACTTGCTCCAGAGTAGGGAGAGGCCTGTTCATTCTTAGGGTTAAAATGCCGCAGCGGGACTTGGGTAAGGCCTAGTATAGAAGTGGTTGCAGTTTGTTGGATTTGATCTTGTCCCTCTGTAAGTTAAGGCCCCTGAAGGTCTGCGGCTTCTGCCGGTCTCCTGCTGAGTTATGGCAGGAGAACCGTCGTGGAATTTCAAGGCCTAGGTGCTGTAAGGGGTTTTCTCCGATACTGGTCCCCCGTTACACACAGTCCTGGGACATCAGGATTTATAAGAACAAAATACACACGGCACAGGGTTTTGGCTCAACCTTTGATTTGTGCGTTTATTGAACACACACACACAATTACTTCCCCAGTATAAATCCCAACGATTTATATTAGGCTAACAACCCCAAAATACAAACCCCTACGCAAGGGTCATTTGTTAAACCTGTCCGCGATTTGACTGTTACATATAAAGTTACTCAGACTCAATCACAAAGCCCCCTCTATGATTTGACTGAAACATACAATCACCACTCCCGATTGGCCGTCTCCTGGAGTTGATTGTAGGCCCGAATCTTTCTGCTCGCTGATCTTGAGTTAGCTCCCCACGCTGACTCTCTTGGAAGTGACTCTTCACTTTAAAACCAAACCAACCTGCAATATCTTGAAAAACATATCCTGGCCCCTCCTGTGCACATGATGGTCGTATCAAAATGTGTGAATGTCTCTAGCAGAGAACTCTTGATGGCTAATTGTCCCTCGTATTGACCATTGATTACTTGGGCACCGACTGTCTGTAATTGAGGTCCTTTCGGACAATGCAACCTTCCCAAGGTGACTGCATATGCTAGTTGTTGGTTTCTGTTAGCATTCGTATTCAAATGGTTCAGGGCCCGGCCCATTGTCTAGGCCTGCACTGATACCATGGTCCAAGGTGAACAATGTAATCCCTTAAGGTAAATGAATATGCGTAAATGTTCCTTTTCAGAAGCATTCATATTTTAGATTGTCTGTGATCATTGATATCCGGTCTCTTGATGGTTCGTAGCTTCGGCTGCAATGTTTGAATTAACCCTTTATTGCCCATCTCTTTTTGCGGGCTGTGCAGTTTTGGGTTTTTATATTTCATAGTCCGATTTTTACCGTTGGCGGGGGGAGGAACGGATCCTACAGTGCTTAGCAATGGGATTAGAATGTATTACATAGGATTGCATAGGATATACAGCACAGAAACAGGCCATTCGGCCCATGCCGGTGTTTATGCTCCACACGAGCCTCCTCCCACTCTACTTCATCTCACCCTATCCGCATATCCTCCCATTCCTTTCTCCCTCATGTGCTTATCTAGCTTCCCCTTAAATGCATCAATTGCTATTCGCCTCAACTACTCCATGTGGTAACAAGTTCCACCGGCTCACCACTCTCTGGGTAAAGAAATTTCTCCTGAATTCCCTATTGGATTCGTTGGTGACTATTTTATATTCATGGCCCCTAGTTTGGGTTTTCCCCACAAGTGGAAACGTTTAACCTATCAAACCCCTTCATAAAATGTTTCCGCCCTTTCAGGCCAACCCCCTCAACCTTCTCTATGCTCGAGAAAAGGGCCCCAGCCTGTTCAGTCTTCCCCGATCGGTATAACCTCAGTGTTCTGGTTATACCGATCAAAATATACAGTTCAAAGCAGACACTTGCCTTTTATCAACTATTTTGTATTTCAGCCATGCTAAATATCAGCTCCTTGTGAACCATTGACAATACTAAATGAGTTTAGACATGGGCTGCCGGGGGCACGTCTTTGCGTGGATTTGATGACATATTGAAGAAAAAGTGAATGGATTGTTTTACTTTCTGTCACTGTGTTAACTGAGTACCAGTGGCTGATTGTGTTGTTTTTTTGTTGTTACCTGCAGTGCTCTAGGACGTCACCACCGGCTGGGCCTTCGCTGAGTAGCAAAAGGCTCAAATTATTTTCACTGTTCTAGGTTTTCAGTCCTGGTTTCAATGTTTTCTTTCCTGTTTATTGCCTCGACCGCTGCTGTTGCTTCACTTCCCAGTCTCTTGTCACTGTCCCAGCCCACCCCCTGATATTTATGAGGTTTTCAGTGTTATTGCTTGGAGTACATGACTCATCTTCTACTGTATTTTGACGTTTTGCTGTCTCTGGGCTTCAGTTCCTCAAATGCTGCTGGCCCAATTGAAACCCGTCCAAAACAACGTCAGCTCTTTCAGTTTATAGTAGATTCTCAGTCCTCAGTCCTGCCAAAGCAGCTGTGCTGAAACTTTTGGCATATTGACATATTCTGCAAATCCATTGGCAGGATAGGCGCACCAACGTCAGTGTTCTCGCTCAGGCCAACATCCCCAGCATCGAAGCTTTGACCACAGCTCGATCAGCTCCGATGGACGGGTCACATCGTCCGCATGCCCGATACGAGACTCCCAAAACAAGCGCTCTACTCGGAGCTCCGACACGGCAAGAGAGCCCCAGGTGGGCGGAGGAAACGCTTCAAGGACACCCTCAAAGCCTCCTTGAAAAAGTGCAACATCTCCACTGACACCTGGGAATCCCTGGCACAAGACCGCTCAAAGTGGAGGAGAAGCATCCGGGAAGGCGCCGAACACCTCGAGTCTCTTCGCCGGGAGCAAGCGGAAGCCAAGCGCAAACAGCGGAAGGAGTGCACGTCAACCCAAGCACCCCACCCACCTGCCCCTTCAACCACCGTCTGCCCCGCCTGTGACAGAGACTGTAGGTCCCGCACTGGACTCATCAGTCACCTGAGAACTCATTTTTAATGTGGAAGCAAGTCATCCTCGGTTCCGAGGGACTGCCGAAGAAGAGACGAGATTGACATAACTGGATCGTTTTTTTCTATCTGAGGAGGAACGCCACAATGACATGTGATGCCAATAATGTACAAGGCAAGGTGAGGTAACATTTCACAGAAAAATAAAACAAAGCTAATGGTGGCTGGGTGGGCCTACCTCACTCGTTCATCTCATGGCCTCTTGAATTGTAGAGGATTGAAAAGAAAGAAGAGCTTGCATTGATATAGCGCTCTCCATAACTCGCAAAATATTCGACCGTGATTTGAAAAGTCCCAAAATGCGTGAACAGTTTAGGGCACCGAGTGGGCGGTGCGGGCGAGGACTGAAATCCTGAGCTGCCTGAGTTGAACGCGAGTGGCTGGAAACTATGCCCACGTGCCCGTTTGCCAGGTGGAACAGGGAAATCTAAAACAAATTGGTGAATATCGAAAAAAAAACATGTGGATAATACTTCAAAATTAACACTTGCAGGTTTGTGAGTAAATTGCCAAATTTGGGGGAAGAATTTCTCTGGTCACTATGAAATGCACCACGTGTTGTTATATGAGCCTCAAGTGCATATCCAAGTACTTTTTAAATGTGATGAGGGTTTCTGCCTCTACCACCCTTTCAGGCAGTGAGTTCCAGACCCTCACCACCCTCTGGGTGAAAAAGGTTCTCCTCAACTCCCTTCTAATCTTTCTACCAATTACTTTAAATCTGTGCCCCCTGGTTATTGACCTCTCTGCTAAGGGAAATAGGTCCTTCCTATCCACTCTATCTAGGCCCCTCGTAATTTTATACACCTCAATTAAGTCTCCCCTCAGCCTCCTCTGTTCCAAAGAAAACAACCCCAGCCTATCCAATCTTTCCTCATAGCTAAAATTCTCCAGTCCTGGCAACATCCTTGTAAATCTCCTCTGTACCCTCTCTAGTGCAATCACATCTTTCCTGTAATGTGGTGACCAGAACTGTATGCAGTACTCTAGCTGTGGCCTAACTAGTGTTTTATACAGTTCTAGCATAACCTCTCTGCTCTTATAATCTATGCCTCGGCTAATAAAGGAAAGTATCCCGTATGCCTTCTTAACCACCTTATCTACCTGTCCTGCTACCTTCAGGGATCTGTGGACATGCACTCCTAGGTCCCTCTGTTCCTCTAGATTTCTCAGTATCCTACCATTTATTGTGTATTCCCTTGCCTTGTTAGCCCTCCCCAAATGCATTACCTCACACTTCTCTGGGTTGAATTCCATTCACCACTTTTCTGCCCACCTGACCAGTCCATTGATATCTTCCTACAGTCTACAGCTTTCTTCCTCACTATCAACCACATGGCCAATTTTTGTATCCTCTGCAAACTTCTTAATCATACATTGAAGTCTAAATCATTGATATGTACCACAAAAGGCAAGGGAACTCGTACTGAGCCCTGTGGTACCCCACTGGAAACAGCCTTCCAGTCACAAAAACACCCGGCGACCATTACCCTTTGCTTCCTGCCACTGAACCAGTTTTGGATCCAACTTGCCACTTTCCCTTGGGTCCCACGGGCTTTTACTTTTTTGGCTAACCTGCCATGTGGGACCTTGTCAAAGGCCTTGCTAAAATTCATGTAGACTGCATCAAATGCACTGCCCTCATCGACCCTCCTCGTTACCGCTTCAAAAAATTAAATCAAGTTAGTCAGACATGACCTTCCCTTAACAAATCCATGCTGACTGATCTTAAATAATCCGTAATTTTCTAAATGATGACTTATACTGTCCCTCAGAAGATTTTCCAATAATTTTCCCACCACCGAAGTTAGGCCTGTAATTACTCTGTCTAACCCTTTCCCCTTTTTTAAACAATGGCGCAATGTTAGCAGTCCTTCAGTCCTCTGGCACCACACCTGTAGCCAGAGAGGATTGGAAAATGATGGTCAGAACCTCCGCTATTTCCTCCCTTGCCTCTCTGAACAGCCTGGGATACATTTCATCCTGGTCTGGGGATTTATCTACTTTCAAAGATGCTAATCCTCTTAATACTTCCACTCTCTCTATGTTTATTCCAGCTAATATTTCACACTCCTTCTCCTTAACTACAAGGTCTGCACCGTCCCTCTCTTTTACTTTATTCATTCCGGGATGTGGGCGTCGCTGGCAAGGCCAGCATTTATTGCCCGTCACTAATTGCCCTTGAAAAGGTGGTGGTGAGCCACCTTCTTGAACCGCTGCAGTCCGTGTGGTGAAGGTACTCCCACAGTGCTGTTAGGGAGGGAGTTCCAGGATTTTGACCCAGCGACGATGAAGGATCGGCGATATATTTCCAAGTCAGGATGGTGTGTGACTTGGAGGGGAAGTTGCAGGTGGTGGTGTTCCCATGCGCCTGCTGCCCTTGTCCTTCTAGCTGGTAGAGGTCGTGGTTTTGGGGGGTGCTGCCGAAGAAGTGGTGCATCTTGTAGATGGTACACACTGCAGCCACGGTGCACCGGTGGTGGAGGGAATGAATGTATAAGGTGGTGGATGGGGTGCCAATCAAGCGGGATGCTTTGTCCTGGATGGTGTTGAGCTTCTTGAGTGTTGTTGGAGCTGCACTCATCCAGGCAAGTGGAGAGTATTCCATCAAACTCCTGACTTGTGCGTTGTAGATGGTGGAAAGGCTTTGGGGAGTCAGGAGGTGAGACACTAGCTGCAGAATAATCAGCCTCTGACCCACTCTTGTTGCCACATATTTATGTGGCTGGTCCAGTTAAGTTTCTAGTGAATGGTGACCCCCAGGATGTTGATGGTGGGGGATTCGGCGATGGTAATGCCATTGAATGTAAAGGGGAGGTGGTTAGACTCTCGATGTTGGAGTGAGTCATTGCCTGACGCTTGTGTGGCGCGAATGTTACTTGCCACTTACCAGCCCAAGCCTGAATGTCATCCAGGTCTTGCTGCATGCAGGCATGGACTACTTCATTTTCTGAGGAGTTGTGAATGGAACTGAACACTGTGCAATCATCAGTGAACATCCCCACTTCAGAACTTATGAAGGAGGGAAGGTCATTGATGAAGCAGCTGAAGAGATGGTTGGGCCTAGGAAACTGCCCTGAGGAACTCCTGCAGCGATGTCCTGGGGCTGAGATGATTGACTTTCAACCACTACAACCATCTTCCTTTGTGCTAGGTATGACTCCAGCCAGTGGAGAGTTTTCCTCTTGATTCCATTGATTTCAGTTTTACTAGGGCTCCTTGATGCCACACTCAGTCAAATAATGCCTTGATGTCAAGGGCAGTCACTCTCACCTCACCTCTGGAATTCAGCTCCTTTGTCCATGTTTGGACTAAGGCCGTAATGAGGTCGGGAGCCGAGTGGTCTTGCCAGAACCCAAACTGAGCAAAGGTGAGCAGGTTATTGGTGAGTAAGTGCCGCTTGATAGCACTGTCGATGACACCTTCCATCAATTTGCTGGTGATTGAGAGTAGACTGATGGGCTGGTAATTGGACAATTTGGATTTGTCCTGCTTTTTGTGGACAGGACATACCTGGGCAGTTTTCCACATTGTCAGATAGATGCCAGTGTTGTAGCTGTACTAGAACAGCTTTGCTAGAGGTGCAGCTAGTTCTGGAGCACAAGTCTTCAGTACGATAGCTGGGATGTTGTCGGGGCCCACAGCCTTTGCTGTATCCAGTGCGCTCAGCCGTTTTCTTGATATCACGTGGAGTGAATCAAATTGGCTGAAGACTGGCTTCTGTGATGTGATGTGGGGACCTCAGGAGGAGGCCGATATGGATCATCCACTCGGCACTTCTGGCCGAAGATGGTTGCAAACGCTTCAGCTTTTTCTTTAGCGCTCACATGCTGGACTCCACCATCATTGAGGATCGGGCTGTTCATGATGGAGTGTGTCCTCAGTGTGAAAACGGGACTTCGTCTCCACAATGACTGCAGTGGTCACTTCTACCAATGCTGTCATGGACAGATGCATCTGCGACAGGTAGATTGCTGAGGACGAGGTCAAGTAAGTTTTTCCCTCGTGTTGGTTCTCTCACCACCTGCCACAGGTCCAGTCTGGCAGCTATGTCCTTCAGGACTCGGCCAGCTTGGTCAGTAGTGGTGCTACTGAGCCACTTCTGGTGATGGACATTGAAGTCCCCCACCCAGAGTACATTCAGTGCCCTTGCTACCCTCAGTGCTTCTTCTAAGTGGTGTTCAACATGGAGGAGTACTGATTCATCAGCTGAGGGAGAGCGGTAGATGGTAATCAGCAGGAGGTTTCCTGCCCATGCTTGACCTGAAGCCATGAGACTTCATGGGGTCCGGGATCAATGTTGAGGACTCCCAGGAACACTCCCTCCCGACTGTATACCACTGTGCTGCTACCCCTGGTGGGTCTGTCCTGCTGCTGGGACAGGACATACCCAGGGATGGTGATGGAAGTGTCTGGGATGTGGCTGAAAGGTATGATTCTGTGAGTATGACTATGTCAGGCTGTTGCTTGACTAGTCTGTGGGCCAGCTCTCCCAATTTTGCACAAGTCCCCAGATATTAGTGAGGAGGTCTTTGCAGGGTCAACTGGGCTGGGTGTGCCGTTGTCGTGTCTGAAGCCAGTGCCGAGGTCGATGCCGGGTGGTCCGTCTGGTTTTATTCTTACTATAGTTTTTCATAGCAGTTTGAAACAACTATGACAGGACATACCTGGCAGTTTTCCACATTGTCGGGTAGATGCCAGTGTTGTAGCTGTACTGGAACAGCTTGGCTAGAGGCGTGGCTAGTTCTGTAGCACAAGTCTACAGCACGATAGCTGGGATGTTGTCGGGGCCCGTAGCCTTTGCTGTATCCAGTGCGCTCAGCTGTTTCTTGATATCACGTGGAGTGAATTGAATTGGCTGAAGACTGGCTTCTGTGATGGTGGGGATCTCAGGAGGAGGCCGATGTGGATCTTCCACTCGGCACTTCTGGCTGAAGATGGTTGCAAACGCTACAGCCTTGTCTTTTGCACTCGCGTGCTGGGCTCCGCCATCATTGAGGATGGGGATATTCATGGAGCCTTCTCCTCCCATTAGTTGTTTAATTTTCCACCACCATTCACGACTGGATGTGGCAGGACTGCAGAGCTTTGATCTGATCCGTTGATTGTGGGATCGTTTAGCTCTCTTTATAGCATGCTGCTTCCTCTGTTTAGCATGCATGTAGTCCTGTGTTGCAGCTTCCCCAGGTTGGCACCTCATTTTTAAGTACGCCTGGTGCTGCTCCTGGCATGCTCTTCTACACTCCCCATTGAACCAGGGTTGGTCCCCTGGCTTGATGGTAATGGTAGAGTGAGGGATATGCTGGGCCATGAGGTTACAGATTGTGGCAGAATACAATTCTGTTGCTGCTAATGGCCCACAGCGCCTCATGGATGCCCAGTTTTGAGCTGCTAGATCTGTTCTGAATCTATCCCATTTAGTACGGTGGTAGTGACACACAACATGATGGAGGGTGTCCTCAGTGTGAAGACGGGACTTCGTCTCCACAATGACTGTGCGGTGGTCACTGCTACTAATGCTGTCATGGAGAGATGCATCTGTGACAGGTAGATTGGTGAGGACATTACAATTAGGTTTTTCCCTCATGTTGGTTTTCTCACCACCTGCAGCAGGCCCAGACTGGCAGCTATATCCTTCAGGACTTGGCCAGCTCGGTTAGTAGTGGTGCTACCGATCTACTCTTGGTGATGGACATTGAAGTCCCCCACCCAGAGTACATTCTGTGCCCTTACTACTCTCAGTGCTTCTTCCACGTGGTGTTCAACATGGAGGAGCACTGAGTCATCAGCTGAGGGAGGGCGATAGGTGGTAATCAGCAGGCGGTTTCCTTGCCCGTGCTTGACCTGAAGCCATGAGACTTCATGGGCTCCAGAGTCAATGTTGAGCACTCCCAGGGTCACTCCTCCCCTGACTGTATACCACTGTGCTGCCACCTCTGATGGGTCTGTCCTGCTGGTGGGACAGGACACACCCAGGGATGGTGATGGAGGAGTTTGGGACATTGGCTGAAAGGTATGATTCTCTGAGTATGACTATATCAGGCAGTTGCTTGACTAGTCTGTGGGACAGCTCTCCCAATTTTGGCACAATCCCAGATGTTAGTGAGGAGGACTTTGCAGGGTCGACTGGGTGTGCTGTTGTCATGTCCGAAGCCAGTGCCGAGGTTCATGCCGGGTGGTCCATCTGATTTTCTTCTTATTGTTTCTCGTACAACTGAATGGCTTGCTAACGCAGATTGGGTGACCGCTTTGCGGAACACCTCCGTTCAGTCCGTAAGGGTGACCCCGAGCTTCCGGTCGCTTGTCATTTTAATTCACCTCTCCACTCCCACTCAGACCTCACCGTCCTCGGCCTCGTGCATTGTTCCACGGAAGCTCAGCGTAAGCTCGAGGAACAGCACCTCATCTTTCGTTTAGGCACTTTACAGCCTTCCGGACTCAATATCGAGTTCAACAATTTCAGATCATAACCTCGGCCCCCACCACATATATATACATTTTATCCACCCTTTTGGTTCGTGCCTTTTTCCTTTTTTTTCTCTCTCTCCCCCTACGGCAGCTGTCTCTCATTCTGCCAGCATTTCACACCTCACCTTTTGTTTCTTAACCTGTCCCATTACCATCTCGTCTTGCCTTGAGCATCTCTTAATGTCTCTACTTACCATAGTTTTTCCTCCCCCCAGCCTCCCCCTTGCATTTTTATCTGTTTCATTTCCTACTCTTTTCTCAGTTCTGACGAAGGGTTTCGACCTGAAACGTTAACTCTGTTTCTCTCTCCACGGATGTTGCCTGGCCTGCTGAGTTTTTCCAGCGTTTTCTGTTGTTGTTTGAATGGCTTGCTAGGCTATTTCAGAGGGCATTTACGAGTCAACCACATTGCTGTGAAGACAGACGCAAAGTATTCATTAAGAACCGTACCCACGTCTTCCGCCTCCGCACATAGCTTACCTTTGTGGTTTCTAATAGGTCCTACTCTTTCCTTAGTTATTCTCTTGCTCTTTATGTATTTATAAAACATCTTTGGGTTTTCCTTGATTTTACTTGCCAATATTTTTTCATGCCCTCTCTTTGCTTTCCTACTATCCTTTTTAATTTCACCCCTGCACTTTTTATACTCTAGGCTTGCTGTAGTATTGAGCTCTCGGTATCTGATAAAAGCTTCCCTTTTTTTCCTTATCCTACGCTGTATGCTCCTCGACATCCAGGGGGCTCTAGATTTGGGAGTCCCACCCTT
The DNA here is from genome assembly GCA_030390025.1 of Squalus acanthias. Classification (NCBI taxonomy): domain Eukaryota; kingdom Metazoa; phylum Chordata; class Chondrichthyes; order Squaliformes; family Squalidae; genus Squalus; species Squalus acanthias. The sequence continues at coordinate 33,732,344 of CM059445.1, forward strand.
TTCCTTTGTGGGAACATATTTGCTCTGAACCCTCACTATCTCCTCCTTGAATGCCTCCCACTGCTCTGACACTGAATTACCTTTAAGTAGCTGTTTCCAGTCCACTTTTGCTAAATCACATCTCAGCTTAGTAAAATTGGCTTTTTCCCCAATCGAGAACTTTTACTCCTGATCTATTTTCGTCCTTTTCCATAACTACGCTAAATCTAACTGAATTATGATCGCTACCACTAAAATGCTTTCCCACTGATGCCCCTTCCACCTGCCCAGCTTCATTCCTAAAACTAGGTCCAGAACATAACATAAGAACATAAGAAATAGGAACAATAAAATCATGGCTGATCTTGGGCTCAAAGCCACTTCCCAGCCCGCTCCCCATAACCCTTCACTCCCTTATCTTGCAAAAATCTGTCTATCTCCACCTTAAATGTATTTAATGACCCAGCCTCCACGGCTCTCTGGGGCAGAGAATTCCAGAGATTTACGACCCTCTGAGAGAACAAATTCCTCCTCATCTCAGTTCTAAAAGGGAGACCCTTTATTCTGAAACAATGCCCCTGAGTTCTAGATTTCCCCATGAGGGGAAACATCCTCTCTGCATCTACCTTGTCGAGCCCCCTCAGTATCTTATATGTTTCAATAAGATCACCTCTCATTCTTCTAAACTCCAATGAGTATAGGCCCAACCTGCTCAACCTTTCTTCATAAGACAACCCCATCATCTCAGGAATCAACCTAGTGAACCTTCTCTGAACTGCCTCCAATGCAAGTATATCCTTCCTTAAATAAGGAGACCAAAACTGTATGCCGTACTCCAGGTGTGGTCTCACCAATACTCTGTACAGTTGTAGCAGGACTTCCCTACTTTTATACTCCATCCCCCTTGCAATAAAGGCCAACATTCCATTTGCCTTCCTAATTACTTGCTGTACCTGCATGCTAACTTTTTGTGTTTCATGTACAAGGACCCCAGATCCCTCTGTACTGCAGCATTTTGTAATTTAAATAATAATTTGCTTTTTTATTTTTCCTACCAAAGTGGATAACCTCACATTTTCCCACATTATAGTCCATCTGCCAAATTTTTGCCCACTCACTGAGCCTGTCTATATCCCTTTGCAGATTCTTTGTGTCCTCTTCACAACTTGCTTTCCCACCTATCTTTGTATCATCAGCAAATTTGGCTACATTACACTCAGTCCCTTCATCCCAGTCATTAATATAGATTGTAAATAGTTGAGGCCTCAGCACTGATCCCTGTGGCACCCCACTAGTTACAGTTTGCCAACCGGAAAATAACCAATTTAACCCGACTCTCTGTTTTCTGTTAGTTAGCCAATCCTCTACCCATGCTAATATATTATCCCCAATCCCGTGAGCTCTTATCTTGTGCAGTAACCTTTTATGTGGCACCTTATCGAATGCCTTCTGGAAATCCAAATACAGTACATCTACTGGTTCCCCTTTATCCACCCTGCTCGTTACATCCTCAAAGAACACCAGCAAATTTGTCAAACATGATTTCCCTTTCATAAAACCATGCTGACTCTGCTTGATTGTATTATGATTTTCTAAATGTTCTGCTACTACTTCCTTAATAATGGACTCCAACATTTTCCCAATGACAGATGTTAGGCTAACTGGCCTATAGTTTTCTGCTTTCTGTCTCCCTCCTTTCTTAAATGGGGCGTTACATTTGCGGTTTTCCAATCCGCTGGGACCTCTCCAAATCCAGGGAATTTTGGTAGATTGCAACCAATGCATCCACTATCTCTGCAGGTACTTCTTTTAAGACCCTAGGATGCAGGCCATCAGGTCCAGGGGACTTGTCCACCTTTAGTCCCATTATTTTACCGAGTACTTTTTCTCCAGTGATAGTGATTGTTTTAAGTTCCCTTCTCCCTATAGCCCCTTGATTATCTATTATTGGGATGCTTTTAGGGGGGAAAATTTGGTTGCTTTGCACCTCCCGTTAACGCCCTAAGAGTGCGCTAATGGGGTGCAAAACAACTAGCACGTGGGCACGGTGATTAATGCACTCCTTGCAAAATTGACCAGATATTTTGCGGCGGTGCTAAACACTACCACCACGATCTCCTGCGCCCGCAGATCGTGACGTCAGTCAAGCGTGCAATGCCCCAGTAGCGCCCCGGACCGGATATTGAGTGGCGCCCCCTGACTTTCCGCCTGCCGCTAGCAATGACAGGTTGAGGGGATCGTTTTGCAGTCAGGAAGGGACTGGGGGAGCGCTATTTAAAGGCGGCTGCTTCCTTCTTTTTTTCGTTGGTGACATTTTTGCATTCTGAGAGAGAGAGAGACTTCTGGAGAGATTCAACACTGTGTGAAGGAGTTTGGGGTACTGAGCAGCACTTTGCAGGTTCATTTTGATTTGACCTTCCTTGCATCGATTTAGAAGAGACTATGGGGGCTGCACTCTGAGCTCTTTCCCTGGGACTCTCCATTGTTCTTTCCAGCAGATTTGATGTACAGGTCTCTCTGCGCCTAGATTCAAGGCTGCAATGAGCAGGGTGTGGATGGAGAGCAAGATCGACCCTCCCCTTTAAGAACTGGCCGGCGCCAGTGTGTCTGTGTTCAATTGCTGACTGACATCACATGAGCTTCGCCAGCGCTCTGTGGTAGCGCCTCGCTCCTCGGCGTTAGCGCCTTAAGAGAGGTGTGTAGCGCCTGATTTAGCGCTCCAATCACCTCCAGGGACGATAGAAGCCAAGTTTGCAGTCGAAGGCGATAATTAGCGCTAGGCGCTAAACTTTGCGCCCTGCCAATAATTGCGCCCCAGACGGGTCGAAACTGAATTTCTCCCCCTTAGTGTCTTCTACCGTGAAGACCGATACAAAATATTTGTTCAAATTCTCCGCCATTTCCTTGTTTCCCATTATTAATTCCCCAGTCTCATCCTCGAAGGGACCAACGTTTACTTTAGCTACTCTCTTCTTTTTTATATACCTGTAGAAGCTCTTACTGTCTATTTTTATATTTCTTTCTAGTTTACTCTCATAATCTATCTTCTCTCTCTATTATTTTTTTAGTCATCCTTTGCTGGTTTCTAAAAATTTACCAATCCTCTGGCCTACCACTAATCTTTGCAACATTGTATGCCTTTGTTTTCAATTTGATACCATCCTTTACTTCCTTAGTCAGCCACGGATGGTTCATCCTTCTCTTAGAGTCTTTCCTTCTCACTGGAATATATCTTTGTTGAGAGTTATGAAATATCTCCTTAAATGTCTGCCACTGCTTATTAAAGTCTTACCCTTTAATCTATTTTCCCAGTCAACTTTAGCCAACTCTGCCTTCATACCTCTTTAATTGCCTTTATTTAAGTTCAGGACACTGGTTTGAGACCCAACTTTCTCACCCGCAAACTGAATTTGAAATTCTATCATGCTATGATCACTCTTTCCTAGAGGATCCTTTACTATGAGATCATTAATTAATCCTATCTCATTACACATTACCAGATCTAAGGTAGACTGCTCCCTGGTTGGTTCCACAACGTATTGTTCTAAGAAACTATCCCTAATACACTCTATGAACTCTTCCTCAAGGCTACCTTGGCTAATTTGATTTGTCCAATCTATATGAAGATTAAAATCGCCCATGATTATTGCAGTACCTTTCTTAAAGCCTCCATTATTTCTTGATTTATGCTCTGTCCTACAGTGTAGCCTCTGTTAGGGGGCCTGTAGACTGATCCCACCACTGACTTCTTTCCCTTATTATTTCTTATCTCCACCCAAACTGATTCTACATCTTGATCTTCTGAGCCAATATCATTTCTCACTACTGCACTGATCTCATCCGTTATTAACAGAGCTACCCCACCTCCCTTTCCTTTCTGTCTATCCTTCCGAAATGTCAAATACCCCTGAATATTCGGTTTCCAGCCTTGGTCATCTTGCAACCACGTCTCTGTAATGGCGATCAGATCAAACCCATTTGTATATATTTGTGCCGTCAACTCATCTATCTTGTTACGAATGCTGCGTGCATTCAGATATAGAGCTTTTAACTTTGGGGCAGAAATTTGGCTCTCCGGCTTCCTGCGGGTGCAAGCATCGCGCGCGTACTTGCCTACCGCGCCTGCTGTTGTGCTTTGGGCCCACGAGGACTTCGGCTCCTGGGCCTCCTGCAGCTGCTGGCGCGCAGTGCTTGCGTATCCCAGGGGCGCAGTTAGTTCGAAGCGTCCCCTGGGATCACGTGGGCCATGGAGAGCCAATCCTAGCAGGGCATTTTCATTCATAGATTTGACAGGAAGTCCTGTCAAATCTATGAATAGAGATCGGCCCCAAAACCACACTAAAACTTCAAATAAATAAAAAAAACCATCACATTTTTAAAATAACTATAAATTACATAAATTAACTACTTTAAACAAAAATTTAAATTTTTGAAAAAATTAATTATACTTTTTAACGGTGCTAAAAATAAACTTACCTTTCTTTAATGTATGTAAAAAAGATAAACCTGTTGAAAAAATGTTTAAATTGTAATTAATTAACCACTTACCTTGTTAAAAACAGGCCTTGCGCCTCCTTTTTAAAAGCGCAACTTCTCCATACTTACCCTCCCGGAGAAACCTGAAAAAAAAAACGAAGTTCGCTGCGTGCGCGCAGCCTCTCCCGCACACGCGTTCGACCTCTGAACCCCTCCCTTCAGGGGAACGGAAGTTCCGGTTTCCTGCGCATGCGCAGTGCATGCAGGAAACCGGCACTTCAGGTGGCCTTACGGATGAGTACACAGCGCGAACTCACCCGACAACAGACAAATTTCTGGCCCAATGTCTTTTTACCATTTCTCCTTGTTTTGGCCCCATTTTCTGTTGCACTCTTATTTTGAAACATTCTGTCCCTTCCTGTCACACTCTGGTTATTATTTCCCCCATCTCTATCCTGCTGTATTATTTTCTCCTTTCTCTTTGACTTTTTAAATTTCCGCTCACCTGAACCCTCCCCCCAACTATTTAGTTTAAAGCCCTCTCTACAGTCCTAGTTATTCGATTCGCCAGGACACTGGTCCCAGCAGGGTTCAAGTGAAGCCCGTCCCAACGGAACAGCTCCTTCTTACCCCACTACTGGTGCCAGTGCCCCATGAATCGAAACCCATTTCTCCCACACCAATCTTTGAGCCACGCGTTCATCTCTCTGATCTCATTTACCCCTTCTCTCCCTACTAAATCTACACTCAGATTCCCATCCCCCTGCCAAGATAGTTTAAACCCTCCCCAACAGCACTAGCAACGCCCCCTCCTCCCCTGCGAGGATATTGGCCCTGTTGAGGTGCAGGTCCCACCTCCCCCAGAACTGGTCCCAATGCCCCAGGAATCTAAAGCCCTCCCTCCTGCACCATCTCTCCAGCCATGCATTCATCTGTTCTATTCTCCTATTTCTGTACTCACTCGTGTGTGGCACCGGGAGTAATCCGGAGATCAGTACCTTTGAGGTCCTGCTTACTAATCTTTTTCCTAGCTCCCTAAATTCTGCCTGCAGGACCGCATCCCTCTTTCTACCTATGTCGTTGGTACCGATATGGACCATGTCCTCTGGCTGTTCACCCTCCCCCCTCAGAATGTTCTACAGCCACTCAGTGACATCCTTGACCCTGGCACCAGGGAGGCAACATACCATCCTGGAGTCATGTCTGCGGCCACTGAAACGCCTGTCTGTTCCCCTAACTATTGAATCCCCTATCACTATTGCATTATTGACCTTCCTCCTACCCCTGTACAGCTGAGCCACCCATGGTGCCGTGGTCTTGGATCTGGCTGGACTCCCTAGAGGAACCATCGCCCTCACCAGAGCGAGATGCACTCAGCGGACTCCTGCACTACCTGCCTGGCCCTCCTTGTCTGCCTAGTGGTCACCCATTCCCTCTCTGCTTGCATATTCTTAAGCTGCGAGGTGACCACCTTCTAAAATGTGCTATCCACAAAGCTCTCAGTCTTGTGGATGCAATGCAGTGACACCAGCCGCTGCTCAAGCTCCGAAACCCGGAGCTCGATCTCCTCCAGCTGACGACTCTTCCTGCACATGTGGTTATCCAGGACACGAGAAGCATCCTGGACTTCCCACATGGCACAAGAGGTGCAGTCGACGGGACTGAGATGCCCTGCCATGCCTCAATCTATTAGACTACTAACTAAACTAATTAGCTAACCCACTGACCTTACGTAGAGAAAGAAAGACAAAGGTAATACTCACCAACCATTCACCTACCTGCTGCCTTGTGACGTCACTCCTTGATTTTTGTTTTTGTTTCGTCAAGTATATCCTGCCGCCTCCGCTGCTGCCGGCTCCCGCTCAGGTCCGCACTCTGTCCTGATCAGGGAGAGGCCGGGGCTGGGGAGGTCCAGGGACTTCTTGCGGGGCAACTGTAAATTGTGTAACTAATTACATCCTCAAAAAACTCTAATAAATTTGTTAAACACGATTTCCCTTTCATAAAACCATGTTGACTCTGCCTAATCATGTTATGATTTTCTAAGTGTCCTGTTACCACTTCCTTAATAATGGATTCCAGCATTTTCCCAATGACTGATGTCAGGCTAACTGGCCTGTAGTTCCCGGTTTTCTCTCTCCCTCCTTTCTTGCATAGCGGGGTTACATTTGCGACCTTCCAATCCACTGGGACCATTCTAGAATCTAGGGAATTCTGGAAGATCACAACCAATGCATCCTCTATCTCTGCAGCCACCTCTTTTAGAACCCTAGGATGTAGGCCGTCAGGTCCAGGGGATTTATCGGCTTTTAGTCCCATTAGTTTCTCAAGTACTTTTTCTCTATTGATATTAATTACTTTAAGTTCCTCACTCTTATTAGCCCCTTGGTTGCCCACTATTTTTGGTATACCTGTTACATGTCTAACCTTTCCAGTTCTGACAAAAGGTCACTGACCTGAAACATTAACTCTATTTCTCTCTCCACCGATGCTGTCTGACCTGCTGAGTATTTCCAGCATTTTCTATTTTTATCACAAGTTTCCGCAGTATTTTGCTTTTGGAAAAGATGTGGTGACCCATTCTAGCATAATTTAATTTATGGTGCTGTAAACGAGGAAAAGTTTGATAAACACTTGGTCATGAAGATTCCGCTTCTTTAAAATCACTGAATTGCTGCACGAGGAATCTCGGGAACTTGTCCTCCGTGCTGTTTGTACAAAAGAGCCTACATTTATATATCACCATTTACATCCCCAGGATGTCCCAAAGCACATCACAGCCAGTGGATTACTTTAGGAAGTACGGCCACTGTTGTTTTGTTGGTAAACGTGGCAGCCAACTTGCGCACAGCAAGGTCCCACAGATTGCAATGCGGTGAATGAGCAGTTAATCTGTTTTTGGTGGTGTTTGTTGAGGGATAAATATTGACCAGAGCATCAGGAGAACTCCTCTGCTGTTCTTCAAATAGTGCCATGGATACCTGAGAGGGCAGCTGGGGCCTCAGTTTAACGCCTCGTCCAAAAGGCAGCACCCCAGAGAGGGCAGCACTCCCTCGGTACGGCGCTGGAGTGTCAGCCTAGAGTTATGTGGTTGAAGTTTCTGGAGTGGGGCTTGAACCCACAAGCTCCAACTCCGAGACAAGACTACCTGATCCACGGCTGACACTTTAACAGTAAGCACAGCAGCTGACTGGGGAGTTTGTAAAGAGAATGTCAGCTTGCTACAAAAACCCTGTGTTAACACTACCACCTAACCGCTGACTGCAAGTGCTGGATTGGATGCGCTATCTGTTGAGATCCAGCTGCCACATGGGTGCTGCAAGCTAAACTGCAGGCTTTGACCCAGCTAAGCACCCTCACCTTCACCAGAATATTAACCAGCGTACTGGTTTGTGCTGGTGCCTCCGTACTCTTGTGCAATGTGACCATACAAACGTACAATTGACGGGCAGGAAAAGACCAGCTGGTCCCTCAAGCCTGCCCCACACCATGATGGCCGAATCATCGTGACCGAACACTTCTACCCGCCAGCCCCCCCAACACCCGCCCCTCCCTGCATCCCCCCACCCCCCACACTAGCAGCCATGTAATCTCCTGGGAGGGGCAAAAAGCAGAGCGATGGAAACCAGTCCAGGAGATCACACGGACCAAGTGTTATCTAGAAAGACACGTGCCTTCTATATGATGTGATCTCAGCCCCAGTCAGGAACCGGTCCAGCTCCCACTTGAAGGAAGGCAGAGAGTCAGCACCCACCACACCAGCTGGTAACACATTCCAGAGGCTCACTACTCTCTGGGAAAAGAAGAACCACCCCACATCCAGTCTATTCCTACTCTTACACAGTGAACTCGTGTCCCCTGGTCCCTCGTGTCTCCTGGTCCCTCGTGTCTCCTGGTCCCTCGTGTCCCCTGGTCCCTCGTGTCCCTGGTCCCTCGTGTCCCATGGTCCCTCGTGTCTCCTGGTCCCTCGTGTCCCCTGGTCCCTTGTGTCTCCTGGTCCCTCGTGTCCCCTGGTCCCTCGTGTCTCCTGGTCCCTCGTGTCCTCTGGTCCCTCGTGTCCCCTGGTCCCTCGTGTCTCCTGGTCCCCCATGTCCCTCGTGTCCCCTGGTCCCTCGTGTCTCCTGGTCCCTCGTGTCCCCTGGTCCCTCGTGACCCCTGGTCCGCCCCAATCTATGAAACTGGAATAATCTATCAATAGGGACGCTATCCAGCCCTTTCATTATTTTACAGGCCTCTATCAGGTCACCTCTAAATCTACGTTGCTCTAAAGTAAATTGCCCCAGGTCCTTGAGCCTATCTGAGTAGCTGAGGTTCTTTAAGCAGGGAATCATTCCTGTAGCTCTCCTTTGGACCTTTTCCAAGCATGCTGTATCACCCACGATGTGGGGGGACCAAAACTATGCGCAGTACTCTAGATGCAGTCTGTCTAAAAATCTGTACAGTGTCAAAAATGCCGATTTTTGGTTCATACTGGCGGGTTTGATGATGACAACCAATACCTTGTTGGCTTTAGCCACAGTTTCTCTATGTTGGTTTCGCAACTATTTTCAATATTGTTTCTTGCAAATGCTGCGTGTATTCGGTAACAAAAACAGAAATTACTGGAAATACTCAGGCAGCACCTGTGGAGAGAGAAACAGAGTTAACGTTTTAGGTCAATGACCTTTCGTCAGAACGTGTATTCTGTGATTGGTGCTCTCTGTATGGATGACACTACATTTATCAAGTTAAATGCCATTTGCGGCCTACTTCCTTAGCACATCTAAATCTTTTTGCATTTGATTGCACTCCTCCACTTTCCTAACCCTTTCACAGATTTTGGTGGTTTTTTTGATTCATTCACAGGATGTGGGTGTTGCATTTATTGCCCAACCCTAATTGCCTTGCTGGGCCATTTCAGAGGGCAGTTAAGAGTCAACCACATTGCTATGGGTCTGGAGTCACATATAGGCCAGACCAGCAGATTTCCTTCCCTAAAGGACATTAGTGAACCAGATGGGTTTTTACAACAATCTGTAGTTACATGGTTACCATTACTGAGACTAGCTTTTTATTCCAAATTTATTAATTGAATTTAAATTGCTCAGCTGCCGCAGTGGGATTATGAACTCACGTCTCCGGATCATTAGTCCAGGCCTCTGGATTACTAGCCCAGTAACAGAACCACTATGCTACCGTATCCATCTGCAAACTTGTTGACCATACTCCCAACATCGCTCTCCTGGTCAATAATAAAGACAGTGAACAGTAGTGGGCTGAGGACCGATCCCTGGGGGGCACCAGTAGTAACCTGCCTCCAGGCTGAACCATATCCCTTAACATCGGCCGTCTCAATTTCTCTGCTCCCCTCTCTCACTCCAACCTACCTTCCTCTGAACTTGCAGTACTCTATTCTCTCAGATCCAACCCCGACATTCTCATTAAACCTGCTGACAAGGGTGGTGCTGTTGTTGTTTGGCGTACCGACCTCTACCTAGCGGAAGCTGAACGCCAACTCTCCGACACCTCCTCCTCCCTCCACCCGGACCATGACCCCACTACCGAACATCAAGCCACCATTTCCAAGACCGTCACTGACCTCATCTCCTCTGGAGACCTTCCCCCCACGGCCGCCAACCTCATAGTTCCCCAACCCCGCACAGCCCGCTTCTACCTCCTTCCCAAGATCCACAAACAGGACTGCCCCGGTAGACCCATTGTTTCAGCCTGTTCTTGCCCCACGGAAATTATCTCTTCCTATCTCGACTCTATTTTTTCTCCCCTTGTCCAGTCTCTTCCCACCTACATCCGCGACTCTTCCGACGTCCTCCGCCACTTTAACAGTTTCCAGTTTCCCGGCCCCAACCGCCTCCTTTTCACTATGGACGTACAATCCTTCTACACCTCCATCCCCCACCAGGATGGCCTGAGGGCGCTCCGCTTCTTCCTTGAACAGAGGCCCAACCAGTCCCCATCCACCACCACCCTCCTCCGCCTGGCTGAACTTGTTCTCACATTGAACAACTTCTCCTTTGACTCCACCCATTTCCTCCAAATCAAAGGTGTTGCTATGGGTACCCTGCATGGGTCCTAGCTATGCCTGCCTTTTCGTCGGATATGTGGAACACTCTTTGTTCCAGTCCTACTCGGGTCCCCTCCCTCACCTCTTTTTCCGGTACATTGACGACTGTATCGGTGCCGTCTCCTGCTCTCGCCCTGAACTAGAACATTTCATTCACTATGCTTCCAATTTCCACCCTTCCCTCACCTTCACATGGTCCATCTCCGACTCTTCCCTTCCCTTCCTCGACTTCTCCGTCTCCATCTCTGGGGATAGGTTATTGACTAACATTCACTACAAGCCAACTGACTCCTACAGCTACCTGGACTACACTTCCTCCCACCCCGCCTCCTGTAAGGACTCTATTCCATTCTCCCAGTTTCTCCGTCTCCGCCGCATCTGCTCTGACGATGCTACCTTCCATACCAGTGCTTCCGACATGTCTTCCTTTTTCCTCAACCGAGGATTCCCCTCTACTGTGGTTGACACGGCCCTCGACCGTGTCCGTTCTATCTCCGGCACTTCTGCCCTCACCCCTGCCCCTCCCTCCCGGAACCACAATAGAGTTCCCCTTGTCCTCACCTTTCACCCCACCAGCCTCCACATTCAACGGATCATCCTCCGCCATTTCTGCCACCTCCAGCGTGATCCCACCACCAAATGCATCTTCTCCTCACCTCCCCTTTCAGCATTCCGCAGGGACCGCTCCCTCCGCGACACCCTAGTCCACTCCTCTACCACCCCCAGCACCCCTTCCCCTTCGCCCGGCACCTTCCCAGTGCAAGCACAGGAGATGCAATACATGCCCTTATACCTCCCCTCTCCCCACTCTCCAGGGCCCCAAACACCCCTTCCAGGTGAAACAGTGATTTACTTGTACTTCCTGCAATTTAGTATACTGTATTCGCTGCTCACGATGTGGTCTCCTCTACATTGGGGAGACCAAACACAGATTGGGTGACCGCTTTGCGGAACACCTCCGTTCAGTCCGTAAGGGGGACCCCGAGCTCCCGCTGGCCTGTCACTTTAATTCTCCACACCACTCCCACTCTGACCTCACCGTCCTCGGCCTCTTGCATTGTTCCACAGAAGCTCATTGTAAGCTCGAGGAACAGCACCTCATCTTTAGTTTAGGCACTCTACAGCCCTCCGGACTCAACATCGAGTTCAACAATTTCAGATCATAACCTTGGCCCCTATCACATATATATATATATTTTTTCATCCACCCTTTTGTTTGGCCTTTTTTTTTCCCTCCCAGAAACTGTCAGCTGTCCTTCATTCTGCCAGCGCATTTCACACTTCATCTAGCCTCTACCTGTCACATTACCACCTCCTCTCGCCTTGATTATCTATGTCTCTTAATGTCTCTTAATGTCTCTTAATCTCTCCTGCTTTCTATCCCACCACTGACCTTGCCTTTTGTTCTTTCATCCCCTCACCCTTTTCCCAGCTTTATCCTTGCTTTAAATCTATTTCATTTCCTGCTTTTTTCCAGTTCTGACTAAAGGTCGTCGACCTGAAACGTTAACTCTGTTTCTCTCTCCACGGATGCTGCCTGGCCTGCTGAGTTTTTCCAGCGTTTTCTGTTGTTATTTCCCTTAACTAGAACTTTTTTGGCTGCAGGATTGGAGCCAATTCCTAATCCAGCGTTTCAAATTCCAACTGGTACCATAAGATTCTATCTAGTGAAGTAACCTAGAATGAGGTGCCTTATCAAAGGCTTCTAAAATTCCAGTGAGACAGTGCCAACCGGATTCACTCATCGACGATCCTAGTGACTTCTTCAAAAAAACTCTATACCAAATTTGTAAAACACAACAAATTTTTTTGGAAGCTGTGTTGTGAATTTCTAATGGCCCCTTCCCTTTCCCAGTGATCATAAAAGGCATCTCTTACGAGCCCTTCGAGCATCTTCCCAATAATGGATGTCAGGTTGATAGGCCTGTAGTTTCCTGCCTCTGATTTGCCCCCTTTTTTGAACATAGGGGCTAGCTTCCTGTCTAAGGGAAGGATCCCTGACTCTGTTGAAGGTTTGTGTTTCTACAAGATTCTGTTTCATAGTGCATGAAAAACATAAGAACATAAGAGCATAAGAAATAGGAGCAGGAGTAGGCCATTCGGCCCCTCGAGCCTGCTCCGCCATTCAATAAGATCATGGCTGATCTGATCTTGGCCTCAACTCCACTTTTCTGCCTGTTCCCTATAACCCTTGACTCCCCTGTAGTTCAAAAATCTGTCTATCTCCGCCTTGGATATATTCAATGACTCATCCTCCACAGCTCTCTGGGGAAGAGAATTCCAAAGATTCACGACCCTCTGAGAGAAGAAATTCCTCATCATTTCCGTCTTAAATGTGCGACCCCTTATTCTGAAACTATGCCCTCTAGTTCTAGATTCCCCCACGAGGGGAAACATCTTCTCAGCATCTACCCGGTCAAGCCCCGTCAGAATCTTATATGTTTCAATGAGATCAAGTTTGCGATTTACTGTGAGTAGTGCACAGAGGAAATCTTCCCTGTATTTGAAAAATTTAAAGTAGCCCGACACCACAAACTTGAGCACATAGCCTAGGCTGACACTTCAGTGCAGTACTGAGAGAGTGCTGCACTGTCAGAGGTGCTGTCTTTGAGATGATTAAAACCAAGCCTGATCAAGTGGACATAAGATCCCATAGCAGTATGAGAAAAAGAGCAGGGAATTCCCCATGCGCCCTGGCTAATATTTTGCCTTTAACCAACATCAAAGCACAGATTATCTGAGCATTCATTCATTTCCTGTTTGTGGGATCTTGCTGTGTACAAATTGGCTGCTGCAGCTGCACTTCCAAAATAAAGCACTTTGGGAGACACAGAGGGTGCAATAAGGTGCTATATAAATCCAAATTCTTTCTTCACTTGTTTTCTTTGTTTGTGAGACGCATTTTTAAAAATCTCTTCCCACCCTCTAGTCCCTTGTGATCTCCCTGTCCCATCCACCGTCCACTGCTGGGAGGCCAGGCAGGGAACTTGCTTCCAGGCAGTGTCCTGAGCCTGGCTGCTGGAGGTGAGTGACTGTGAGTGAGTGACTATTCCCTACCATCTTCTCTGTTTCCCTGTGAGCTGATCAGTAATTTAGCATGCCGGGGATTCAGGGCAGGAAATGCACTCCCTGGTATTCCCTGGCACAGTCCATTGATGTTCTGTGTCGCTGCGAGCCTCTTCAAACAGCATTCCTCTCTATTTTTATTTTTTCTCCTAACGCCTCCTTTTCCCAGGGCTGCTGACTCATTGCTGAACTGCAAACCTGTCAGCTGATCTTTGCTGTGTACAAAATAACAACAGAAAACGCTGGAAAAACTCAGCAGGCCAGGCAGCATCCGTGGAGAGAGAAAGAGAGTTAACGTTTCAGGTCGATGACCTTTCATCAGAACTGGGAAGAGCCGGAAATCAAATAGATTTAAGGCCAGGGTAAAGCTGGGAAAAGGGGGAGGGGATAAAGGAACAAAGGGGAAGATGAAGAGACATTAAGAGACATTAAGAGATATGCAAGGCTAGAGGTGGTGTTAATGTGACAGATTAAGGCTGAATGAAGTGTGAAATCCACTGGCAGAATGAAGGACAGCTGCCAGCTTCTAGGAGGAAAAAAAAAAGGTGGGGGGGACAAATAAAAGGGTGGATAAAATAAAATATAAATGTGATTGGAGCTGAGGTTATGATCTAAAATTGTTGAACTCGATATTGAGTCCAGAGGGCTGTAGCGTGCCTAAACGAAAGATGAGGTGCTGTTCCTCGAGCTTACGCTGAGCTTCTGTGGAACAGTGTAATAGGCCGAGGACGGTGAGGTCAGAGTGGGAGTGAAGCGGTGAATTAAAGTGACAGGCCACCGGGAGCTCGGGGTCCCCCTTACGGACTGAACGGAGGTGTTCCGCAAAGCGGTCACCCAATCTGCGTTTGGTCTCCCCAATGTAGAGGAGTCCACATCGTGAGCAGCGAATACAGTATACTAAATTGCAGGAAGTACAAGTAAATCGCTGTTTCTCCAGTCCTACTCAGGTCCCCTCCCTCACCTCTTTTTCCGGTACATTGATGACTGTATCGGTGCCGTCTCCTGCTCTCGCCCTGAACTAGAACATTTCATTCACTATGCTTCCAATTTCCACCCTTCCCTCACCTTCACATGGTCCATCTCCGACTCTTCCCTTCCCTTCCTCGACTTCTCCATCTCCATCTCTGGGGATAGGTTATTGACTAACATTCACTACAAGCCCACCGACTCCCACAGCTACCTGGACTACACTTCCTCCCACCCCGCCTCCTGTAAGGACTCTATTCCATTCTCCCAGTTTCTCCGTCTCCGCCGCATCTGCTCTGATGATGCCACCTTCCATACCAGTGCTTCCGACATGTCTTCCTTTTTCCTCAACCGAGGATTCCCCTCTACTGTGGTCGACACGGCCCTCGACCGTGTCCGTTCTATCTCCCGCACATCTGCCCTCACCCCTGCCCCTCCCTCCCGGAACCACGATAGGGTTCCCCTTGTCCTCACCTTTCACCCCACTAGCCTCCACATTCAACGGATCATCCTCCGCCATTTCCGCCACCTCCAGCGTGATCCCACCACCAAACACATCTTCCCCTCACCTCCCCTTTCAGCATTCCGTAGGGACCGCTCCCTCCGCGACACCCTAGTCCACTCCTCTACCACCCCCAGCACCCCTTCCCCTTCGCCCGGCACCTTCCCGTGCACGCGCAGGAGATGCAACACATGCCCTTATACCTCCCCTCTTCCCACTGTCCAGGGCCCCAAACACCCCTTCCAGGTGAAACAGCGATTTACTTGTACTTCCTGCAATTTAGTATACTGTATTCGCTGCTCACGATGTGGACTCCTCTACATTGGGGAGACCAAACGCAGATTGGGTGACCGCTTTGCGGAACACCTCCGTTCAGTCCGTAAGGGGGACCCCGAGCTCCCGGTGGCCTGTCACTTTAATTCACCGCTTCACTCCCACTCTGACCTCACCGTCCTCGGCCTATTACACTGTTCCACAGAAGCTCAGCGTAAGCTCGAGGAACAGCACCTCATCTTTCGTTTAGGCACGCTACAGCCCTCTGGACTCAATATCGAGTTCAACAATTTTAGATCATAACCTCAGCTCCAATCACATTTATATTTTATTTTATCCACCCTTTTATTTGTCCCCCCCACCTTTTTTTTTTCCTCCTAGAAGCTGGCAGCTGTCCTTCATTCTGCCAGTGGATTTCACACTTCATTCAGCCTTAATCTGTCACATTAACACCACCTCTAGCCTTGCATATCTCTTAATGTCTCTTAATGTCTCTTCATCTTCCCCTTTGTTCCTTTATCCCCTCCCCCTTTTCCCAGCTTTACCCTGGCCTTAAATCTATTTGATTTCCGGCTCTTCCCAGTTCTGATGAAAGGTCATCGACCTGAAACGTTAACTCTCTTTCTCTCTCCACGGATGCTGCCTGGCCTGCTGAGTTTTTCCAGCGTTTTCTGTTGTTATTTCGGATTTCCAGCATCCGCAGTATTTTGCTATCGTATTGCTGTGTACAAATTGGCTGCTGCAGCTGTACTTCAAAATTAACCCAGACAGTGGGTCATGACAGACGATTCAAACAGGAAGGGTGTGGCAGATATGTCAACTCCTGTCAGCCACCCAGCATCCACACACTCGCACTTTCCAGCAGGTTAGTGACCAATAGGGGGAAATCCCGGGTGGTTTTATCCCTTCCTAACCGAATGGCACTGAGGCCAGTTTTAGCCACCCTGGCAGAGGCCAGTTCTGGTTTTTCTTGTGTGAAGTGAAAGTCCCACTCTTTAAGCTTATTAAACAGCTTGGTTAACCTCAAGTCATGTAGCCACCTAACTGTTTCCATTGCAAGGGCTGATTGATCTTACTACAGTTATACAGGGCCTCGGTGAGACCACACCTGGAGTACTGTGTGCAGTTTTGGTCTCCTTACCTAAGAAAGGATATACTTGCCAGAGAGGGTGTAGGGTTTGGCCGGTGCCAACATCAGTGGGTGCATGTGCCCGAAGGATTTTTGGACTTTTAAAATGGATATGTACCCATTTAAAATGGAGACGCACTTGGGCTGCGTTTCAAAATGGAGTTTGGACTTTTGGACTTTAAAAGGGACTGACTGTTGGTTTCTGTGAAGATAGCAGGAACTGTCTGTCTTTTGGGTTGCCATGGGACCAGTCTCAACGCTGACGTCATGAAAGGCAGGAGCCTTTTCATATTCGAACTTGTGATTTGTGGAAAAACACCTTTTGTCCATGGAGCCGGGATGTCTGGATGGACAATGAGGTTTGCAGGCCAAAAGTAACACCTCTGGACTCTTTCAATGAAGGAGCAGACAAGAACTTAACAAACAGTTAGCAATTCGAGTACTGCTCATCTACAGTAATGGCCTACCATTGTTTTCATCAAGATAACCAATCCAGGACAGAGACGTCACCAGGAAGGCCAACTAGCATCTCTGCGACCATGGTAACCAGGAATCGCCCAGCCAGTTTTGCGTATTATACGGGGTATAACTATGCTGAACTTTGGGGATTCAGGGCTTGCTTTTCTCTACCATCTGGGATGGGGTTCTCCGCGTAACTACGTGTCCGCCAACTCTCCAGGAACGCCCGAAGTGAGTGCCTCGTCGTACCACCTGAACATAACTCTCTAGGCCTCATCGCATGCCTCTGTTAGGCACGGTTTTGTCTCTTGAGTCGAACGGACCCGGGACCGCGTGAATCAATGACAAGGGCTGGTAATTATATCCAGCATACACCTCTAGAAATCCCCAGGACCGCCCGTGTGTTTGGCTGCTGAGGAACTGCAAGTGTCCAAGACGCAGGCTAACACGTGTGTGTGTGTGAGGAGGCTTCCAAGTGTGGGTTCTGACCAAACCGGGAGAGGGGTTTAGTTAGAAGGGTTTTTCCATTATCTAGGCTTAGATTCTGGGAAGGGGTTGGTTCGGCGTAACCAACAGGGTGGGTATTTTAGACTAAAGTTATAAGCTAGTGTCCACGGTCACCTACTCGTTATGCCGTAGGTGAGAGGAGTAGGGGTTGTCGTTTTGTGAGTGTAATAAAATGAATCGATCTTTGACCAACCTGAACCATTTCGTTTTGTCTGAGTCAATTATAATCTATCCATAGTAACTCCTTGGGTCCGAACTTGGGGGTTATAAGAACATAAGAAAATAAGAAATAGGAGCAGGAGTAGGCCAATTGGCCCCTCGAGCCTGCTCCGCCATTCAATAAGATCATGGCTGATCTGATCCTAACCGCCAATCTACTATCACAGAACCATCTCCTGAACCTAACAGAATTGGACACACGAAATAGGAGCAGGATCAGGCTACACGGCCCCTGGGCCTGCTACGCTACCCACAGGGCCATGACCGATCCGAACCTAGACTCATGTCCAAATTCCTGCCCGCTCCCCGTAACCCTTAATTCCCTTTACTTCTAGGAAACTGTCTATTTCTGTTTTAAATTTAATTAATGTTGTAGCTTCTACAGCCTTTTGGGGCAGCATATTCCATGGACCTACCACCCTCTGAGTGAAGTAGTCCCTTCTCATCTCAGTTTTGAAAGAGCAGCCCCTTATTCTAAGACTATGCCCCCTAGTTCTAGTTCCACCCATCATCGGGAACATCCTCCCCGCATCCACCCGATCCAACCCCTTCACAATCTTATATGTTTTAATAAGATCGCCTCTCATTCTTCTGAACTCCAATGAGTAGAGTCCCAATCTACCCAACCTCTCCTCATATGTCCATCCCCTCATCCTCGGGATTAACCGAGTGAACCTTCTTTGTACTGCCTCGAGAGCAAGTATGTCTTTTCTTAAGTATGGACACCAAAACTGTATGCAATATTCCAGGTGCGGTCTCACCAATACCTTGTACAACTGAAGCAATACCTCCCTATTTTTATATTCTATCCCCTTAGCAATGAAAGCCAACATTCCATTGGCCTTCTTAATCACTTGCTGCACCTGCATACTAACCTTTTGAGTTTCGTGCACCAGGACCCCCAGATCCCTTTGTACTTCAGTACTTTCCAATTTCTTGCCATTAAGATAATAACTTGCTCTACTATTTTTCCTGCCAAAGTGCATAACCTCACACTTTCCAGTATTGTATTCCATCTGCCAAATCTCTGCCCACTTACTTAGCCTGTCTATGTCCCCTTGCAGATTTTTTATGTCCTCCTCACTCACTACTTTCCCTCCCATCTTAGTATTGTTGTAGGGGCTAATCGGAGACTTAAGCGGACCAACCGTGAAGGAGAGTCGACGCGTTACCCGACTTAGCCCGACTGAGCAGTAAAACTCAAACACCAATTTACACGGTTAAATGCGGGAGTACACTTTATTCAGAGCGCTCTGGGAGAGAATTGATGCACCCGCGTGCAGTCACCGACCTCTCAGATAATTTATACATCCATCATTGATCACATCGTGCTCACATGAGCGCGTGATAGTTATTAGAATCCAATCAATTTTATGTATACAATTGTTAAGCATGGTAAATAAATTCAATTAACGTCAGGGTACAGTTGATGTGATCATACTCGTCTATGTGACAGTGTTATCTCGAGCCCTGTATGTTGTAACGTTGTCTGACAAGGCAGACTGCCAACCCATTGCAGCATGTTAAAGTCCTGTGTCAGCGAATTTAAAGTTCATTAACTGGATGAGTTTTTCTTCTCCGACATTTCTTTAATAATTTTCTTCTCCAACACTCCCTTCTGTTGGTCCGGGGGCACGACCTTCTTGCCCCCAGGAAACCACTGCTCCGTGCCTCTTCACGGGGTCGACGCTACAGCCACTGGCTCATCTCTTGAGGGCTGGCTACCCCGACGACGGTGTCATGCGTTTCCTCCCTGGGCTGGAGATCGGTGTATCCTTCCTTTTCTTCGTCTTCGAGCAACGGCTCCTCTTCCCGTACGGCGCTGACTGACATTAGCTGGGTTGTGGCAATCTTACAACATGTCTTTAACAAGGTTATCAAGCAACATACAGCGACACATATCATCACTATCACAACCATTACGTGCATAATCCAGGGGCCCCATTCTGTTAGCCCCAACCATTCTAACCATGACTGTGTCGGTTCCCGGTGTAATTTCTTAATCTCTTCCTTCATGTGGTTTACCAAGTTGGTGATGTTTTCCGAACTATCAGGGATGTAAGTACAACACTCTTGCCCGATCACCGCGCAAGTGCCTCCTTCCTTTGCAAGCAGGTAGTCCAGTGCCATCCTGTTTTGCATGGCCACTGTCCTGAGGGCTACCATTTCTGCGCTTATTTCTGCAAGGGCTTCTGTGGTGTCGTTGGCTACCTTCTCGAGAATTTGGGCATTGTTAATGATTTCCCGTGCTAATTTACCCACCCTCCCAGTGGGGGAAGGCGACGGCGAAGAATCGCTCAGTCTCCGTAATTCCTCGCCTGGTTCGATAACAATGGTGCTCCGTGAGGGATTTGAGATGGTATACATAAGGCATAACGTATCCCAGGTAACATGACCCGGTCCAATCTCTGGGCAGCCATGGGTACGCCTTGTGCCCGCATATAAAATATGTTCCATTGTAGGCCGTCATATCCATGTTTGCCCGAAAGATAGTGAAACCCATCTGACTATCTGTGGCCCGTCGGGTCCCATTCCACGGTTGGTTACTCGTTAAGTTTAGCAGACCAGTGGTATTAAACCACCAGCTTTCAAATGCCGTGTTCCCCTCCTCATATGTCACAAAGGTTTGGGTGCAATTACTATTTCCTGCCTCTAGGTTCACCTTCACCCCTCTACTTACACTCCTATTCCAACATATTTCCCCGACGGGTCTTCCGACCCCGGTTGTGTTTGTTAGGGCGAAGAAGGGTGGATCTTTACTAGAGTTGTACTTGGGTTTGTAACATCCCTTAAATCGTTCCAATGGGTACCCTCCACCTCGGAACTCCTCCCTCGTGACGTCATGATAGCTGTTCTGGTCATTAAGCGCAAATTCTGCTAGTTCCGTGAGATTCAGGGGTATGGGCCGCAGTGGTATCCCACCCTTACTATGGATCGGAATATGGCTACACACCCAACAGCTACTTTGCCCTGTCTCCTTTACGTATTCATACGACATATATGGCATAAAAGGAAATCTAAAAAGGTGACTCAACCGTGGATAACAGGGGAAATTAGAGACAGCATAAAATCCAAAGATAGGGCGTAGAAAATAGCCAAAAAAAGCGCCAGAGCGGAAGATTGGGAACAGTTTAAGATAGAGCAAAGGAGGACAAAGGGCTTAATCAAGAGGGGCAAAATAGCTTACGAAAGCAAGCTGGCGGAAAATATAAAAACTAACTCCAAAAGCTTTTATAAGTATATCAAGAGGAAAAGACTGGTGAAAACCAAAGTTGGTCCATTGCAGTCAGATACGGGGGAATATATAACGGGAAATAAGGAAATGGCAGACCAACTAAATGCATACTTTGGGTCAGTCTTTACGAAGGAAGACACAAAAAACCTCCCTGGGATATCAGGGAAAAATAGGGACATTGGCAAAGGAGGAACTGACGCAAATCAATATCTCTAAGGATATGGTGTTAAGGAAGCTAAAGGGATTGAAGGCGGACAAATCCCCAGGGCCTGATAACATGCATCCTAGGGTACTGAAGGAGGTGGCCCTAGAGATAGCGGATGCACTAAGTATGATTTTTCAAAATTCATTAGACTCGGGAACAGTGCCCATGGATTGGAGGGTAGCTAACGTTACCCCACTATTCAAAAAGGGGGGTAGGGAAAAAGCAGGTAATTACAGACCTGTAAGCCTTACATCAGTTGTGGGCAAAATGCTGGAGTCCATCATTAAGGATGAAATAGCGGAGCACTTAGCAAATGGGGACAGGATAGGACAGAGTCAACATGGATTTACAAAGGGTAAATCGTGCTTGACTAATCTATTGGAATTTTTTGAGGGAGTAACTGGTAAAATAGATGGGGGAGAGCCAGTAGATGTGGTGTACCTGGACTTCCAAAAGGCCTTCGATAAGGTCCCACATAAAAGATTAGCAGGGAAAATTGAAGCTCATGGGATAAAGGGGAAAGTATTGACGTGGATAGAGAACTGGCTGTCAGATAGAAAACAGAGAGTTGGAATAAACGGCTCATTTTCTGAATGGCAGGCAGTAACAAGTGGGGTACCACAGGGATCTGTCCTGGGTCCCCAGCTGTTCACAATTTACATTAATGACCTGGATCAGGGAGTCGGATGCAGCATTTCAAATTTGCAGACGACACTAAACTAGGAGGAGGGGTGGGCTCAGAGGAGGAGACCAGGAAGCTCCAGAGCGATTTGGACAGACTGGGTGATTGGGCGGATAAATGGCAGATGCACTATAATGTGGACAAGTGCGAAGTTATCCACCTTGGGTGCAGGAACGGGAGGGCAAATTATTATTTAAATGGCAATAAATTGGGAGAGGGGGAAGTACAGAGAGACCTGGGTGTTCTTGTACACCAGTCACTGAAGGCGAGCATGCAGGTGCAACAGGCGGTCAAGAAGGCAAACGGTATGCTGGCCTTCATAGCAAAAGGGTTGGAATACAGGAACAGGGATACCTTGCTGCAGCTGTACAGGGCACTGGTGAGACCACACCTCGAGTACTGTGTACAGTTTTGGTCGCCTCATCTGAGGAAAGATGTTCTTGCCATGGAGGGGGTGCAGCGGCGATTCACCAGGCTGATACCAGGAATGGCGGGATTGACCTATGAGGAGAGACTATGTAGTTTAGGGATGTACACACTGGAGTTTAGAAGATTGAGAGGGGACCTCATAGAAGTGTATAAAATTCTGACAGGTCTAGACAGACTAGATGCAGAAGGAATGTTTCCCTTGGCGGGTGAGAACAGAACTAGAGGACATAATTTAAGGATAAGGGCTAAACCATTTAGGACAGAAATGAGGGGGAATTTCTTCACTCAGAGGGTGGTGAACCTGTGGAACTCATTGCCACAGAGGGCAGTGTACGCCAGCTCATTAAATATATTTAAGAGGGAATTAGATATATTTCTACAGGCAAAAGGGGTTAAGGGTTACGGAGAGAAGGCGGGGACGGGATACTGAATTGGAGGATCAGCCATGATCTCATTAAATGGCGGAGCAGGCTCGAAGGGCCGGATGGCCTACTCCTGCTCCTATCTTCTATGTATCTATGTATATACAAAGGTATTCACCTGGAGCTCTCTTCGCTTACGGGAGCCCCTTTCCATTCCCGAAACAATGCATGTTAACGCTATTAAACACAGTGGTATCCCCATTTTTACTTGGAAGCAGGCACTGTCTATCACCGCGTCGTTGCCGCTTCTGGTAGCACTCTTGTATTAACATACAAACATAAAAACACAGTAGTACACCAAATGCAATAAGCCAAAGCACGAATGCAAACAGGTAAGGTAATTGGACATTTACGGGTCGCTTGATCTGTAGGTAAAAGAAACACAAAGAAGCGCCCATTAGTTCATCTTTTCTCCATACATTTTTAATTGTGTCCAATGTTTCCAGACTCCATTCCCCCTTATGTCCAGACAGGCACAGGTATCACCACTAATTATAATTTCGTAGGGTCCGCTCCATTTTGGGGCGAAGCCTGGCTTGTCACTTTGCTGCCCGCTGACGGCACGGAGGGTGTCATGACCCCCTCCTGTGCCTGATCCTGAAGTTCCTGATTATCTCGTACGGCTTGGCGCATCCCCTTCAGTTGGGTGCTAAGCTCTAAGACATAACGCCGTAGTCTGTCCTTTAAGGGGCCCACATCAGCCCCACCTGTTATGATGCCTTTTGGTAATTGCATCGCCCTTCCTGTCATTAGTTCATAAGGGGTCAGGCCTGTCGTATGATTCGTGGTGGCTCGTAACTTCATTAGGATAAGGGGTAAAACCTCAACCCATGTTTTCCCAGATTCCTGTATTGCCTTTGCTAAAGCGTTTTTGAGTGTTCGATTCATTCTTTCAACCATTCCCGAGCTCTGGGGGTCGTAAGGGATATGGAACTTCTGTTTAATCCCCATCAGCTGACAAATATTCTTTACTACACTCCCTGTAAAGTGCGTTCCTTGGTCAGAGTCGATTTGCAAGGGCACTCACCACCGCGGGATTACTTCCTCGGCCAGGATTCTGGCTACCGTTAAGGCCGTGCAATTCCGCGTTGGGAAAGCTTCTACCCACCTTGTGAACTGGTCAATTATCACAAGGCAGTATATTTTTCCGTGGGACTGGGGAAGTGGTCCCGTAAAATCAATTTGTATGTGCTCCCAAGGACCTCGGGGTCTTGGCTGGTGGCCCATTCTAATTTTAATAGGCCGGCCAGGATTATGCTGAGCACAAGTGATACATCGCTGACAGTGCCTCGCGATGTCTCTTCCCATCCCCTTCCACCACCAATCCTTACTTATTAAGGAGCTCATTGCCTCTCTCCCTGTATGTGAAATACCGTGATGTATCTCTAGCAGAGTCTGTTGTATACACTCCGGTGCTACTACTTTACCTTCTTTTCGCCAGACTCGATCGGATCCTACTCCAGCTCCATTTCTTACCCATGTTTCCTTTTCCGTGTCTGATGCTTCGTCTTGGACTTCCCAGATCTTTATTTCATTCTCCGGGCTGTCTACGCTGCCCACCGGTACTTCGTTTATCTCCTCCTGTTCTAGAGCTGCCTGTGCTGCCCAATCAGCCGCCTGGTTCCCCTGGTGGCTGTCCCAGTCTGGGCTTGTCTTGTCTGGTTCTTTCTGATGGGCCTTAATTTTGATAACTGCCACCTGTTTAGGTCTTTTGCTTGCTTCTAGCAAGGCCTCTATTCGTCCCTGATGTTTGATGGGGTTACCTCCTGTGGTTATATACCCTCTACGTCCCCATGCTGTCATGTAGTCATGCACTACCCCGAAGGCATACCGGCTATCTGTGTATATATTGACTACCTGGTTCTTTGCTTCATTCAATGCTTGAGTCAACGCGACCAACTCTGCTACTTGGGCTGATAAGCTACCGTCTAACCGTCCAGATTTAACTACTTCCATCTTACTATTAACTACTGCCCACCTGGTTCGGGGTTGTCCATTAATATATTTACGGGATCCATCTACATAGAATGTTTCCTCCACTTCCTCTAGAGGGGTGTCTTTGATAATCTCTTCTCCAATGTCCTCGTCTATTTTTTTACAACTGTGTGGGGCTCCTGTTCCCAGGATCCCCTAGGCTGGGTTCTCCCCTATGTCTCGGACTATGATGATAGACTCGTTAGGGGGTAATAGAACTGCTTCCCACTTAGCTCTTCTCATGTTTGAGACAGATCTTAATTTTCCAGTATTTAGCATTTCCACCAAGGTATGCTTGGTGTGCAAGACTATGTTCCCGGTCATTACTATAGGTTCGCTCACCTTTACTGCCCATGCCGCGCAGTCCAGTGCCGCTATACATCGCGAGAGTCCGGAGACTACCGGTCCTTCTGCGGTCGAGTAGTATGCCACTGGTCTGCGCTTATCGCCATGGTCCTGGGTTATCACAGCGGTGTAGAACCCGCCCTCATTGTCACAGTGAATATGGAAAGGTTTGTTCATATCTGGCAGCCCTAGTCCCGGGGCTGACAGTAACTCCTTCTTCAACTGTCCGTAAGCTTTTTCCTGTTCTGGGCCCCACTCTATGGACTCAAGGGCAGGCCTTCCTCCCTTTACTAACCTTTGGATAGGCTCAGCTATCTTAGCGAACCCGGGGACGAAGTTCCTGCTGTAGTTAAAAAGTCCTAAGACCTTCCTAACTCCCCTTATTGTCACTGGTCTGGGCATATCCCGGACTGCAGCCTTCCTATCCGTTGGCATCTCCTTTGTCCCTTGGGAAATGAGATGCCCTAGATACGTGACTTTGAGCTTTCCAATCTGGGCCTTCCTAGGGCTAGCCTTCAGTCCTGCGTCCCTTAATGCTGTCAGTACTATCTTCAGGGCCTTATTATGACCTGGAACTTTGTCCGAGGCTATCAGGAGATCGTCAACGTACTGGAGGACCGTGCTCCCTGGTGGGAGCTCTACACCCTTTAAAATATTACTCATTACCCGATGGAAGATCGCGGGGCTATTATGGAATCCTTGTGGCAGGCGGGTCCAGGTGTACTGTCTGTCTCCTACTGTGAACGCAAATTTCTCCTGAGACTCTGGATCCAATGGGAGAGCCCAGAATCCGTTGGCTATGTCCAACACTGTGAATATCTTGTGTTCGGGAGCCAGTCCGTTCAAAATTGTGGACGGGCTGGCGACTATGGGGTGAAGCTTGGGCGTCACTTTATTCAAGGCCGTATAGTCAATTGTCAGCCTGTAACTCCCATCTGGCTTTTTAACTGGCCACGTAGGGGAATTGGTTGTGCTCGTGGTTTCCCGAAGGACACCTCTTTCTACCAATCCCTTTACTATGTCTTCTACAGCTTTCTTTGCTTCTGGTTTAATGGGATATTGTCGGTGGGGTTTGTGTTCGGGTCCTGGGATGACAATGGGGTCAATCTTAACCATTCCTGTGTCTAACTTATCTTTTGCCCACACTCCTTGTACCGAGGCACACGTGTCCCCGTACCCATTGGTTTCCACTTGCCAGTCCCGGCTTACCGCTGTAGCCACTCCCACTTTGGTGGTATTATTGGTCAGACAGTGCATACTAGTTTTATGCCCGTCCAAGTTTGGCCAAGTTATTTTCTTCTTACCACAATCAATTAATACCTGGTATTCTTTCATTAAGTCATTTCCCATTATTGTTCCCTCATTATTCTTACACACGTAAAATCGCATAGGGATGAAAAAGTTATCTATTTCTACCAATTGGCTTGTGCTCAGAAAGGCAGGTGTTTTATCACCGCCAATCCCTGTGATGTAGACCTTTCTGTCCGTTATCGGGAGGGGAAGGTTGGTCACGGATACTGAGGCACCGGTGTCCACTAGCATCTCACACGGTCGGCCCCCTACTAGTGCAGACACATACATCCTTCCCTTGTCTCTTTTTATGGGGGCCGCTGACTGTCACTGTGTCTCTTTCCACTGTTGATATTGTCTCTTTTCTTCGGGGGTCATGGTGACGTGGGTCGTCTCAGGTCTGCCATGTTTACTGAAACAAGTGGCCTCAGTATGGCCCTTCTTATTACAGTAAGTACATGTCTTCTTAGCCTTATAATCTCTAATAAAATGTCCAGGCTTCCCGCAACCATGACATGCCCCCTTGGGTCCCGCTGCCTGTTTTACCGCACTTACACTTTCCTGTTTAACCTTGACCGTACCTTCCTCTTTGGCTTTTAACCCGTCTACCCCACAAGCCCACTCTACTAGGTCGTCGTAATTCCTGGTTGTTACTATGCCCATCTTGATGATAGCCTGGTGTGCGGGAGACAAGCCATCTTTAAAGGCCTGAATGAAAGCGGGGTCAGTGCTTGCCGGCCCTGGTTGGCCTGATGACTCTCCATAAACAATAAACAGCCTTTCTCCATATTCGGAGGCCCCCTCGCCCTTTTGCTGCTTACAGGACGTTATCTTACTCCAATTAGTCGGGGCCTCTCCTAACACCCGCTGGATTTCTGTTATAAACAGATTAAAGGGAGCCTGTTGTCGGTCTATTGTATCTGCCAATGGACATTGTTCAGTCCATCGACCGGTCTTATAATCTGTATTGGCCTGATTGGGGGTGGTCTGCGTGAGGCGCCATCGGTCGACCGGACATGCTGCCCGGACCAACTGATGAACGTCACGCAGGTGGAGGCTGTGTCCCAGCCAAACCATATCTAGGTTTGCCCAGAACTTGGTGTTGGCACTTCGTGTTTGTAAGTTCCCCAGGTCTTTCAAAATCTGTTGTCTTTCTCCTGGGGTAAAAGGCTGAAAATCCGCCCTTGCCCCGGCGGCACCAGGCTGGCCCCTCATTCTAACGGGGGCCGCAAAATATTCTTCTGTTGTATCTCCGACTGTTTCTTCAGTTGGGGCTGTTGGTCTGGAAAGTCCGTACGGGGGGAGTGGATCTGTGTTACACCCCGTCCACCTTCCGGGACACATTCTACTTTGTTCTTGATTTATTCCCTCTAGTATTTCTACCTTCTTTTTTAAATCTGCTATTTCTCTGTTTTTGGCCTTATCAGTCTCTCGGACCTTATCTACTTGCTCGATTAGTCCCGCCAATTGGTGTACCAAAAGAACTCCCGTTTTCTTGGTTTTCTCCCTTTTTTGCTTACGTACCCACTCTCGTTGTGACTCTAATGACTGGCTAACATCCCAGCCATCTTTCTGCATTCTGTCTATCAGCGAACGTCTATCTGTCATGTAACTATTAATAAGGGACCCCGGGGGCCCCATCTTAACGTCCTTACCTGACATCGCCCGTCCGCTCTCCGATCACACTCTCCAGTAAACACTCACAGCCTCTCTTCACTCTCCCGTCCTTCTGGACTCGCGAACTCGTTTACCGACGTGTCTAGTTGTCTGGAGTTCCGGATCTCGCAAGCACCGCCCGCAGACTTTATCACAGGTTTTACTCTGTACCTTTAACCTACGGCCCAAAAATTTGACATAGTAATGCAGAATACTCACAACGATTCCCCCTCTGCCTTCCGAGAATACCCGGACCAAAAACCCCTATAAAGTGTACTCTCGCAAATCCCCTCAGATTCTTTCGGTTACTCGAGCCCGTTAACACTTGATCAGGGTGTCGGTACTCAGTAACCCTGCTCGCAGCGCCAATTGTTGTAGGGGCTAATCGGAGCCTTAAGCGGACCAACCGTGAAGGAGAGTCGACGCGTTACCCGACTTAGCCCGACTGAGCAATAAAACTCAAACACCAATTTACACGGTTAAATGCGGGAGTACACTTTATTCAGAGCGCTCTGGGAGAGAATTGATGCACCCGCGTGCAGTCACCGACCTCTCAGATAAGTCACTCCGGGGCACAGTATTTTATACATCCATCATTGATCACATCGTGCTCACATGAGCGCGTGATAGTTATTAGAATCCAATCAATTTTATGTATACAATTGTTAAGCATGGTAAATAAATTCAATTAACGTCAGGGTACAGTTGATGTGATCATACTCGTCTATGTGACAGTGTTATCTCGAGCCCTGTATGTTGTAACGTTGTCTGACAAGGCAGACTGCCAACCCATTGCAGCATGTTAAAGTCCTGTGTCAGCGAATTTAAAGTTCATTAACTGGATGAGTTTTTCTTCTCTGACATTTCTTTAATAATTTTCTTCTCCAACAGTATCATCTGCAAACTTTGATATGTTACACTTGGTCCCCTCCTCCAAATCATTAATATAGATTGTAAAGAGTTGGGGACTCAGCACTGACCCCTGCGGAACACCACTAGTTACTGATTGCCAGTCTGAGAATGAACCATTTATCCCAACTCTCTGCCTTCTGTTAGATAGCCAATCCTCTATCCATGCCAGAATATTACCCCCAATCCCGTGATTATTTATCTTAAGCAATAATCTTTTGTGTGGCACCTTGTCAAATGCCTTTTGGAAGTCTAAATACACCACATCCACTGGTTCCCCTTTATCCACCCTGTATGTTACTTCCTCAAAGAACTCCAGCAAATTTGTCAAACATGACTTCCCCTTCATAAAACCATGCTGACTTTGTCCTATTAAATTATGATTATCCAAATGTCTCCTTAATAATGGACTCCAAAATTTTACTTACCACAGATGTTAGGCTAACTGGTCTATAGTTTCCAGCCTTCTGTCTACTGCCCTTTTTAAATAAGGGTGTTACATTAGCAGTTTTCCAGTCTGCCGGGATCTTTGCTGAGTCCAGGGAGTTTTGGAAAATTATTACCAATGCATCCACAATCCCTACCGCCACTTCCCTCAAGAACCTAGGATGTAAGCCATCAGGTCCAGGTGATTTATCCGCCTTGAGTCCCATTATTTTACCGAGTACCACTTCCTTAGTGATTTTGATCGTGTTTAGCTCCTCCCCCCCTATAGCCCCCTGTTTGTCCCAGTGTTGGGATATTCTTAGTGTCCTCTACTGTAAAGACTAATACAAAATATTCATTCAGTGTATTTGCCATCTCCATATTTCCCACCACTAATTTCCTGGTCTCATCCTCTAAGGGACCAACATTTACTTTAGCCACCCTTTTTCTTTTTATATAACTATAAAAACTCTTACTATCTGTTTTTATATTTTTTGCTAATTTACTTTCATAATCTATCTTCCCTTTCTTAATCAATCTTTTTGTTATTTTTTGCTGTCTTTTAAAGTTTTCCCAATCCTCTATCCTCCCACTAGATTTGGCTACCTTATTTTCCCTTGTTTTTAGTCGAATACTATCCTTAATTTCTTTACTTAGCCACGGATGACTGTCTTTTCTTTTACACCCTTTTCTTCTCAGTGGAATATATTTTTTTTGGAAGTTGTAAAATAACTCCTTAAATGTTCACCACTGATCATGTATCGTCTTACCCTTTAATCTATTTTCCTTGTGGTTCGCGGTATAATTCGGAAGACCAACCGGGTGGCATTCGGTCACGGCCGGGTTACACAGTAATCCCGCTGGGGATGCTGCGCATCGGGCTTAGGAGAAGACCTATTTGGCCTTGGTCTCTCTCTCTGTGTGGGATTACCCGCTAATCGACGGGCTAGGCAGGGACTATTGGCAAAAGCTCCTGCCGTCCAAGGGAAACAACCCAAACCGAGGAGTTTTTGAGGCACGGGTCGACTCAAGGGAGAGTCATAGAAACACGGGGCACGCAGAAACACCCTACAAGGGAGTGCAGCGAAGGTTCACCAGACTGATTCCTGGGATGGCAGGACTGTCGTATGAGGAGAGATTGGGTCGACTAGGCCTGTATTCACTAGAGTTTAGAAGAATGAGAGGGGATCTCATTGAAACGTATAAAATTCTGACATGGCTAGACAGACTGGATGCAGGGAGGATGTTTTCCCTGGCTGGGGGGTCTAGAACGAGGGGTCACAGTCTCAGGATATGGGGTAGGACATTTAGGACTGAGATGAGGAGAAATTTCTTCACTCAGAGGGTGGTGAACCTGTGGAATTCT
The DNA here is from genome assembly GCA_030390025.1 of Squalus acanthias. Lineage (NCBI taxonomy): Eukaryota > Metazoa > Chordata > Chondrichthyes > Squaliformes > Squalidae > Squalus > Squalus acanthias. The sequence continues at coordinate 33,762,920 of CM059445.1, forward strand.
CTACCACAGAAGGCTGTGGAGGCCAAGTCACTGAATATATTGAAGAAGGAGATAGATAGATATCTAGACACAAAAGGCATCAAGGGGTATGGGGAGAGAGCGGGAATATGTTATTGAGATAGAGGATCAGCCATGATCATGTTGAATGGCGGAGCAGGCTCAAAGGGACGAATGGCCTACTCCTGCTCCTATTTTTCTGTTTCTATGATTGGCTGTTGGAGATGCCAATCATAAGTGTGTATCCTATGTGTATATTAGATTCTCTACCTGAGCTGCTGTAAACATCTGGAAAGTGAGCAGATTGGAGATGGTAAGAAAACCGACTGGGTTGATCGATACAATACAAAATAAATTGCTGCTTGAAACTAAATTATTGCTGTGTGGCTGACAGTTGGGATATTGAAATAAAAACTGAGGGGGTGAGATTCGACTTGGGCGGGTATCTCAAAGCGAGTGAAATCGCATCGCCGCGCGTTATACTCCCCGCCCGATATTGAACTCCATTAACTGCAATGGAGCTGAACCTCGGGCGCGGGCTACAATGGGCGGCCAATGCCAGACCGCCCAAGGCCAATTTCTGCCCCAGAGTATACGGCAGAAGAAAAGTCATGGTCTGGATCTGCAAAGAGAATGGGCAGTCGGGGTGGGTAGATTGTCGCCCGTCCGCCCGTCCCAGTGGCGATGGGGCTGCCGTGTATATGGGGGCCGAGGGGCGCGATCCCGGGTTTTGTGGGGCCCGGAGAAGCATCCACTCCCGCTCCTCCCGACCCCACGAAGATTAACACGGAATGACCTGTTGGGACTCTCTTCGCCATCTGATATTGGGCGGCGCGCTCGGCCGTACACACTGTGCCCACTACACTCCTGAAATAGCAACTGGGGTTCTTTGTAGGTCATCGGACCCTCATTTTCATTTGAAATGGGCCGACCGTCTGACTCGGGTGGGGCGGTGGGGGGGGCGTCCCCCAGTGTTTGGCCCGCGGGCGGTTACTGCGGTGACAGTGGCGGCGAGAACGGTCGGCGAGACATTCCACAACATCTTGGGGGCCCCACCGCCGTGTTTCGCCTCTGTCGTCTCTCTTTCCAGATGCTGACTGACCGGCCGTGTGTGTTTATATTTGTATTGTTGGGATGTTTGATGCCCTCTTTAGCTGCACAAGGATCCACAGCGTTTTCATTCCATCTGTTTCCCAGTAAACCATCAAAAGGTAAAGTGATCATAATACCAATGTGATTTTTATTTTAAAAAGAACTAACTTGCATTTACATAGCACCTTTTCCGACCACAGGACGTCTCAAATTGCTTTGCATCCGATGAAGTACTTTTGAAGTGTAGTCACTGTTGTAATGTCGGAAATGCGGCAGACAATTTGCTCACAGCAAGCTCCCACAAACAAGAACGTGATAATGACCAGGGGGGAGAAATTCGGTTGGTTCCTCCAGGGGGCGCTAACGGGGCGCTAGGAACTTAGCGCCCGAGCGCGGCAATTTTAGCGCTGCTCACGAAATTGACCAGTCGTTTTGCGGCGGCGCTAAACACGACCGCCACGATCTCCTGGGCCTGCAGATCGTGACATCAGTCGAGCCGTTAGCGCCCCGGACCGGATATTGAGCCGCGCCCCCTGCCTTAGCGCCTGCCGCTAGGAACGACAGGTAGGGGGGAACGTTTTCAAGTCGGGAAGGGGCTGGGGGAGCGCTATTTAAAGGCGGGCGCTTCCTGCCTTTTCTTGTCGGCAAAATTTTTAGTACACGCAGGTTGAGAGGGAGAGAGACGTCGGGAGAGATTTAACGCTGTCCTAAGGAGTTTTGGCCCTCAGCACCACTTTTGAGGTTCCTAAGCGATGAGCTCTTTCCCTGGGCCTATCCATTTGTGCTTCCAACACAATTGCTGTCGAGGGCTCTCCAGGCCGAGATTCAAGGCTGCAATGAGCAGGGTGTGGCTGGCCAGCAAGATGGCCCCTCCCCTTTAAGAACTGGACGGCGCCAGTCTGTCTGGCTTCCATGGTAACTGACATCGCCTGAGCTTTGGTAGCGTTCTGAGGTAGCGCCTCGCTCCCCGACGTTTGCGCCTTAAGAGAGGTGTGCAGAGCCTGATTTAACGCTCAAATCACGTACAGGGGCGAGAGAGGCGAATTTTGCAGTCGGAGGCGATAATTAGCGCCGGGTGCTAAACTTTGCACCCGGCCGACATTAGCGCCCCCAAAATGGGCGATACCCAATTTTTCCCCCCAGATCATCTGTTTCAGTGATGAACAATCTGTTTTGTTGAAGGAGAAATATTGGCCAGGACACCAGGGAGAACTCCCCTGCTCTTCTTCAAAATAGTGCCATGGGATCTTTTACGTCCACCTGAGAGGACAGACGGTTTAACGTCTCATCCAAAAGACAAAACCACCCTCGCTCAGTACTGTACTGAAGTGCCAGACTAAATGATGTGCTACAAGAAACTGGAGTGGGGTTTGAACCCACAACCTTCTGATTCAGCGACAAGAGTGTTACCACTGAGCCACAGATGGCACTTTACTTCTGTCACTGGAATGGCCAGGTTCCACATCCTTCCATAGGAATTCCTGGTCTGTCCCCAGACATTATCCTCATTTTACTTCATTAGAGGATGAGCTTAAAAAGAATATTAATACATTCGGGATAGAAAGGGAGAAAATAAGTGACAAACCAGCAAAACTAAAAGAGGATAATACCCTGGGTCCAGATGGTATGCACCCACGCATACTCAAGTAAACTAGGGGATATAGCGGAGGCATATTCCATATTAAGTTCAATTTTGCATGGGATTGCAGAGGAGAATTCCCCTCTCTGCATTTCTCAGTCATTTGCTTGGGTGACTCAGCAAACTCTGCCAGATACTCGGCTGAACTACAAAAAAATAAATTGTCACAACAAATTGTGTTGATGCCCTTCATAAACTTGGTTATATAATATTTCCATTTTATATTGACCATTACAGGAGGGGCTACACAAATGTCAAAAACAATGAGCATCTGGCTGTAACGTCAGAAAATCCCTCGACTCTGTGAGTCTGAGTAATTACTGGCTTTGTTCAACTGAGTGTCGACAGCTGGTTGCTTGGGATTGGGTGGAAGAGGGGGGCGATCAAAAGACCAGTTAGTCTTGAGAAGGAAGCGATCGCCTTTTATGAGTCCCCTGGTTTATTCGTCTTACGACTCTCACTCCTGTGAGCCAAGCAGGAGAAAGGTTATCAAAACAAGATGCATTCCAGATTCATGTGGTGGTTGTGTGGGTTATTACATAGAATTACATCGAATATACGGGGCAGAAACAGGCCATTCGGCCCAAACAGTCCATGCCGGTGTTTATGCTCCACTCGAGCCTCCTCCCGTCTTTCCTCATCTAAATCTATCAGCATAATCCTCTATTCCCTTCTCCCTCATATGCTTGTCCAGCCTCCCCTTAAATGCAACTATACTATTCACTTCAACCACTCCCTGTGGTAGCGAGTTCCACATTCTCACCACTCTCTGGGTAAAGAAGTTTCTTCTGAATTCCCTATTGGATTTCTTGGTGACTATCTTATATTGATGGCCTCCAGTTTTGCTCTTCCTCACAACTGGAAACACTCTCTCTGTGTCCACTCTATCAAAACCTTTCATAATTTTAAAGACCTCGATTAGGTCACCCCTCAGCCAACTCTTTTCAAGAGAAAAGATACCCAGCCTGTTCATCCTTTCCTGATAGGTCTAACCTCGCACTTCTGACACCATCCTTGTAAATCTTTTTTGCACCCCCTCCAGTGCCTCTATGTCCTTTTTACAATATGGCGACCAGAATTGTACACAGTACTCTAAGTGTGGTCTAACCAAGGTTTGATACAAGTTTAGCATAACTTCCCTACTTTTCAATTCCAGAAATAAACCCTAGTGCTTGGTTTGCTTTTTTATGGCCTTATTAACTTGCGTTGCTACTTTTAGTAATTTCTGTATTTGTACTCCCAGATCCCTTTGCTCCTCTATCCCCATTTAGATTCTTATTTTTCAAGTAATATGTGACCTCCTTATTTTTCTTACCAAAATGTAATACCTCACACTTATCTGTGATGAAATTCATTTATACCATTCTGTAAGTTTATTAATGGGCCACAAATTCGGCCCTTCCCGGGTGAGTACACAGTGCGCACTCACCCGTAAGGCGTCCCGAAGTGCCGGCTTCCTGCATGCACTGCGCATGCGCGGGAAACGGCAACTTCCGGTCTGGTGAAGGGGGCGGTTCCTAGGTGAACCGTGTGCGCGGTAGAGGCTGCGCCCATGCAGCAAACTTAGGTTTTTTTTTCAGGTTTCTACGGGAGGGTAAGTATTGAAGAACCTGCGCTTTTAAAAAGGAGGTGCAGGAGCCGTTTTCAACAAGGTAAGTGGTTAATTAAGTATAATTTAAACATTTTTTCAACAGGTTTATCTTTTTTAGATACTTTAAAGAAAGGTAAGTTTATTTTTAGCACTGTTAAAAAGTATTTTAATTTTTTCAAAAATTTACAATTTTTGTTTAAAGGAGTTAATTTATTTAACTTATAGTTATTTTATAAATGTGATGGTTTAAAAAAAAATTATTTTAAGTTTAGCTGTTCTTTTGGGGCCGATTTCAATTCATACATTTGACAGGTCTTCCTGTCAAATCTATGAATGAAAGATGGTCTGCTGCCATTGGCTCTCCATGGCCCACATGATCTCAGGGGACGCATCGCACTAACTGCGCCCCTGGAACACGCAAGCACTGCGCGCCGGCAGTTGGAGCAGGCCCAGGAGCTGAAGTTCCCATGGGTCCAATACACAACGGCAGGCACGGTAGGTAAGTGCGCGATCCTTACCCCCGCGGCAAGCCGGAGAGGCGAATTTCAGGGCCATTGTCTTCTTGTCATTTATTGCAGTGCTCCTCAGTATTGACTATCCCCCCAATTTGCTGTTGTCCGCAAATTTAGAAATTGTGTTTTTGATTCCAAAGTTTAAATCATTATTATATAAATTGTGAACAACTTGTATCACCTGGTGCGGTACTGAACGATTTACACCAGGAAGCTCCAAGTTTGGTGATTTCAGACCGGGAGCCAAGGTTGGTCTCAGCATCTCCGGACTAGTAAGGGGAATAAAATGAGGCAGAGTCCCCACTCCTGATCACAATCCAGTTGTAAACTGCATGGATGGGAGAGGGGGTGGGGACTTGATATCGGGATCGAGCAACCCGACCCCATTGCCGGCGGCAATTCAGGCCCTGGATGAGGACTATAACCAGAGCTCTGTAACATAACTTTCACCCCTTTGTAGTCCAGCCCTCTTGAGATAAAGACAAACATTCCCTTAGCCTTTGAAATTATTGTTTTGTACCAGTCCACTAGCTGATAGTGATTTCTGTACTTGGACCCCGAAATCTCTCTGCTCCTCCGCAGTTCCCAGCTTCTCACCATTAAGAAGATACTCTGAGATACCTTTCCTAAGGCCAAAGTGGATGACCTCACGCTTTTCCACATTGAACTTCATCTGCCACTGTTTTGCCCACTCACTTAATCTATCAATGGCCCTTTGCAACCTTCTGCTCTCATCTACACTATTTACTGTGCCACTTAACCTAGTGTCATCAGCAAACTTAGATATACTGCTCTCTATTCCTTCATCCAGGTCATTTATAAAAATAGTGAGTATCTGAAGCCCACGTACAGATCCTGTACATACCCAATATCCCGACTCTCTGTCTCCTACCTCCTAACCAATTCCCTATTTAAGCCAATAGGAGGCCTCCAATTCCATGCACTATCATGTTAACAATCTCTTATGTGGAACCTTGCCGTCTGCCTTCTGGAAGTCTATATAAATAACATCCATGGACACGCCCTTATCTACCTCCTCAGAAATTTCAACTGGGTTCATTAGACATGACTCACCCTTTACAAATCTCTCTGATCAGCTGATGTTTGTTCAAGTGCTCTGCCCCCAATAACAAATTCTAGTATGGCCGGCTAAAGGCTTGTCAGTTGGCAGTTTGAACGTTCAGCTGTCAGTAACTGTTTCTGATCGAGCATTCCTTACTGTAACCATCTTCTTCACAAAAAGAAATCTCCTGACCTCTGCCTTTGTTCTTTTAGTGAATGTGCTTTTAAACGTATGCCCTCTAGTTACCAACTCACTGACCAGCTACATCCTATCACCTCATCAAAACCTTTCATCATTTTATACACCGTTATCAGATCTCCTCTTAACCTTCTCTGTTGGAGTAGAAAAACACCTCCTCCTAACTGGAGCCACTCATTTCTGCTCCTACTCTTTTAAAAAAAATTCTGCATGAATTATCATTTACAGGGAAAAAAAGCAGAAGATTAAATATACCTTTCAAATGATTCAGAATTAAACTCACTAATACCTACATTCATAATCAATCAATTATATTAAAGCCACAAGTGCTTCCAGGTGCAGGATTGTATTTAAGAAGTGCGTATTAACAAAAGCCTTTTTATATATTGTGGTTTTTGATATTGCTAATGATTTATTGAGGCAAGTGCTTACAGGTGCTGTCAGCTACAGAGCGTTGCCTAGGCATAGCAAAGCAGAAAAATCTCTGTTCCTTCTGCCTGCATCCACACTGTGCTGAATCCAGACTCCTTGGGGGAAAAAGTCAGTTGGTTAGCGCCCCCACTTAGCGCCTGGTGGGGGGCGCTAACGGGGCCCTGAAGCAGTAGCGCTGGGGTGAGGCGAATCCAGCGACATACGCCAAATTTGGCCCCCCCCTGCCCCCCCCATAGTGCCGCCGCTACGAGTTACCGTTGGGGATCTCAGCGCCAGGCAGATCGTGACGTCAGTGAGCGTGCAACGCCTCAGCATTCCTAGCAATCTGTTGGAGCACAGATTGCTGGCCTGCTGAGACACCGTGAAAGCCCCGGTCGATGGTGGTAGACCCAGCCACGATGGCAGCAGTCAGAGCTTGCGTGGCATCAAGCTGAGACTGCATGAGAGCAGTCTGAGATTGAATGGCACCAAGCATAGACTGTATTACAGCACTAAGATGTTGCGTCGCTTCCGCCTGTGCTGCAATGGAAGCTGCCAGATCACCCATCACATGCGGCATCAGGTCTGGGTCGCCACGGTCTCTCTGGGAGTCTACCATCCTTTCCAGACTGGAAATGATGAGCTCCATGGTGTGCGCAGAGCTTTGTGCAATGTTGGAGGTGGACTCCTCCATGCTCCTTACCATTGCCGAGAGGCTCTCGGGCACCCTTGCCATTGCACCTATCATCTCCGTGTGCATGCCCATCACCCTTCTTCTAAAGGCCTCCCCATCGAGGTCCTCATCTGAGTCCTGTGCAGCAGAACTCACGCACGAACTCGCCCTCTGGGGAGCTCGCTCTCGAGCTACCCTTTCCCCCTGGCCTTGCTGCAGCTCACTCGTCCCCGGTGCATCACCCTGTGCAGATCCCGCTACTATACTAGCCTCTAAAGAACGCGTAGTGCCAGTGTCTGAGCTGGTGCCTGCGGGTGAGACATGCAGTGATGCGGTGTGTTCTTCCTCCTCCTCTTCTCCCACATCGCTCTCTACGGTGCCCTCAGGGACAGGCTGCTCATTATCTGAAAGCATAAAGGCACAAGATTCAGGTTAAGGTGAGGGGAGGGGGGCAGGAAGGGAGAAATGCATGCATACAGCATGATTAGCTGGAAAGTGCGAAATGCTTGTGGGGTGAGGGGGAAGTGAGATGTGATGAACATACCGTTGTTGTCCCCAAGTGGGTCAACGTCGTCAGTGGCGCCCACCACCTGATGCCCAATAATCTGCAGCCCTCGATTCTCCAGCGCAGGCAGTGGTTGGGTGTTGGCTTGTCCCCCGCCTGTGCACTCCTGCTCCCTCCTGTTGTGAGCCACCTTGGCCTGCAAGAGGAAGGAAAGTGTGTGAGTGAGTGTGGAGCAATGTGTTTGGGTGATATGCCTGCCATAGTTGAATAGCTGTCATTGTGTGCAAGGTGTGAGATGTGGGTGTGAGTGTTGATAGGTAGAGATTGTTGGTGGGTGAGTGCTGGAGGTGTGGTGCTTTGGGCAGTGTGTGCAGACTGTGGTTCAGATGGTGGTATGTAGCATTTGTTGAAGCATTGACTCACCCTGACCACCCGAGTGAGGTCATTAAATTTCTTCCTGCACTGTGTGGGACCACAGTGCTGCCCGAGACATGCTGGGCTACCTCCCTCCACATGGCGTGGAAGACTTGCGGTTAGGGCCTCCTGACACTGGCCGAGTAGAGCACCGTCCTCCGTCTTTCCACTGCGAACATCAACGCCTCCAATGCATGGTCACAGAATCTGCGGGCTCTCTCCCTGGGGTGTGGATCTGCCATCATTACGGCTGCTTGAGTCATCCGGCTCCTTCTCCTTGAGCTGCTGCTGCTGCTGGCTGAGACGGCTGCACAGCCAGCAATGATGAGAATGAGGTTCTGCAGCATCAATGAACCTCCCCTTTAAGAACTGGAAAGAGCCTGTGGCAATGATGACTTGTGATTAGACTGCACCTGATATTGGTCAGCGCTTCGAATTTAACGCTACTGAGCTAGGCCATTAGTGCTTGATTTAGCGCTCCAGTCCTTTCTTTGTGCAATGAGACTGAATTTTGCATGCAGTCTAAAGCATTAGCGCCTGGCGCTAATTCTCAAACTTTTCAAAAGTTACCGCCCATTCCTGGGCTATAATGAATTTCTCCCCCTTATCTTTAGTGTGCAAGGGAATATTAGAATATCTTAAAATGGTGTAAATTGGTCAAATATCTCAGCATGCATTGTTTTAGCATTTTTAGCCAGAGAGCAAATGTGGAGAAAGGATTAGAAGCTTTTTGTTTCTCCATGAACAAAATGAGCTGAGCCATAAGAATCTGGCACTGCGATAAGGGGCAGTTACTGCAATACTGCATACCACAGTAAGAGATACTACAAGGCAGTCAAAATTAAACAAAGCTTGTAGAACAGAGATGAAGGCCGAAAGATCAGAAGCGGGGTAAATACCTAAATACGAGGCCTCAGCAAACCTATGCTGTTGTGCGTAGACACAGCCCAAGGTAGCCGAATAGTATAAGAATGGGACAATTTTCTCTTAAAGGAACCGGGTTGTGTTTTTCTCTTGGGGGGTCGGAGTGCTCTCAGGGTCGTCAGAAACCCACACCCACGCAGGCAGCCTAGAGAGCCGGAAGTGATCACTCTGGGCCTGGGAGCCAGGTTGTATTGTTTGCAAGTCATTTTGTCATTTAATATAATATTATAGAGCAGTAAAATCAAACCTAATACTGTTACTAGTCAACGTAAATATGAAGGGATAATTACTAGTCCTAGCCCCTTTAGGGCTACCCCGGATCAGGCGTATTCCTCAGACGTTCACTTTCAACTAAAGTTTGAGCTAGCCGAATCCTAAAGACGCTTAATTGGGTCTAAAGGTCCGGACTATCTCTCCCTAAAGGAAAGGAACAACCTGAAAATGTTACCGTCCTCCAGATAGCACTTTTAATAAGTTTAGCTAGACTGTAACGTTCCGGATATTATGAGGGTCCGGAAAACTCCCCCAGAATTCTGCAACTCCTCACCAAAGAGTGCACAGAGATTGAGTTTGCGAGTTTTTGATACAGAAGTCTTATGTGAGACAATTCTAAAAATATTTAGATTTATTAAAGAACCGCCATGCAGTTTACAGTTGGTGAGTCAATCGCAACATTAACAGTTCTAAAAAGAGAAAGCTTGCAATCCTATTATCAGAGAACCTTACTTTCAAATCTTAACTTCGCTACAGTTTAACAGTTCTTAAAGTTCTATTCAGGATATCCACCAAAATCAAATACCTTTGATCCCCGAGGTACAAAGAGTTGGAGACTTACAGAGCCGTCTCTGAAGCCAAGAATCGCTTTGCCCGATTACAGCGAGTCTACTATCCCATTTGAGAGTTCAATATTTATACCCTTTTCCAGTGGTATTTCCTTTAAGGTTTTCTGCTGATGTAAGCTAATTATCTCTAGTCATTTTTCTGCTGACCCCTGCAATTCTTACAGTCACCTCAGCTGGTAGCATGACAGAATTATGTCTCTTCTCTAGGTGTTCTAAGTTTACCATAAAAAACGGTGTTACGGCAGGTGTGTTTTTTACTTGATGTCATTTTTACGAAGGCAGATGTTTCTTACTTTTATGTGCTTGTTTACGAAGTGTAAATTAGAACATCTTATCCAGGGTGAACCATTGTCTCATTCCAAAAGGTTCAGCCTACCGGAGCCTTTAACCTTCTGTTTCAATAAGGTTATTGATTCAGTGTCAACAACTATCTTATCTCTATAGCCAGAATGCTTTCATAGCTTTTTCATAGTTAGGTTTCTAGATTTGTGCCACACTTCCCTTTTTCTTCCATTCCTGTGGGTGTCGCCGGCCTTGACCTGCGACACCCACAGGAATGGAAGAAAAAGGGAAGTGTGGCCCAGCAGCCAGCAGACGCCAAGGCCTGCAGAAGGCCAAAGGGTGGAGCTTGCCTGTTTCGGTTCTTTGACTTGACTCAGGGCCCACCTCGTGCCCTCTGATTCAGAGATAGGTTGTGGCACAAGCCTGTCGCCAGTTTCTCGGTGTGCCCGCGTGGACAATAAGGCGAGAATGTAGAGGTCGGGAATGACCCCTCGTGGCTTGGTACCCTAGTAGTCAGCCGTGGCTCAGTGGGTAGCACCCTTGCCTCTCAGTCGGAAGGTTGTGGGTTCATATTCCGCACTCCAGAGAGCTGAAAACAAAAATCTAGGCTGACACTCTAGTGCAGTGCTGGGGGAGTGCTGCACTGTCGGAGGTGCCGTCTTTCGGATGAGACGTTAAACCAAGGCCCTCTCAGGTGCTCTCTCAGGTGAATGTAAAAGATCCCACGGCACTATTTCGAAGAAGAGCAAGGGAGTTATCCCCGGTGTCCTGGCCAATATTTATCCCTGAACCAACACCAATAAAACAGATTATGTGGTCATTATCGCATTGTTGTTTGTGGGAGCTTGCTGTGCGCAAATTGGCTCCTGCTTTTCCTACATTACAACAGTGACTACACTTTAAAAGTACTTCATTGACATTCAGAGGTCACAAAAGGTGCGATATAAATCTAAATTCTTTCTTTGTTTCTATTGATTGGCTGAAAGCATAGCCATTAGACCAGTTCCTAGCACCCATCAATCACCTGCCCACCGGACATATCGACCCCTCCAACCCCTGCAGACCCACGGCCCGCCCCGATAACTTGGCGTGGTTGCCACCTGTCAGGAAGCCCACATTTCAGCAATGAAAATAGGGATTATGCAAAAAACTGCCTGTTAACGACCTGTTAACAGGCAGTTAATTGTCACTAATCCCTTCCCGCCTCGGGGAGTCGGGTCTCAGCACAGGTCGGGTACCCGCCGCCAGAGAAACTGGCATGGAGGTGGGTTGGAGTCGGGATGGGGTCGGGATGGGGTCGGGACCTCCGAATCTGCAACTTTAACCCCCCCCCCGCCTCCAAACCCGACTCCACGGCTCAATGAAAATCCAGCCCCTTAAATCCACCTGGGAGAGCAGACGGGGCCTCGGTTTAACGTCTCATCCGAACGACGGCACCTCCGACAGGGCAGCGCTCACTCCGCACTGCACTGGGAGTGTCAGCCTAGCTTTATGTGCTCAAGTCCCTGGAGGAAAAAAAAGGCAACAAAATTAAAATTCAAAAAAGCATTTCCAAGCGGCAGAAATCACCGTATAACATCTCCAGACTCTTCAAGCTCACAAACTTCTCACTTCTGCCGTGATGTGGTGATGCTGCCAGTCTTAACTTACCCAGAGTGCAGTACCAGTGCGAGCCCAGGAAACTCACAGCTGCTACGCCATTAGCTCTCCCTCTGACGTAGGCAAATGAGGCCAGTGGGGCCCTGATGGAGGGGTCGCGGGAAGGGTCAGAACCCGTGTGGAAAGGTGGAGGAAAACGTTTTAAAGGTGTACAAGTGGCTGAAACGATATCCGCCTCAATTTGCCCATTAAATAAATTTCCTGTGCCCTTTATACTCCCCTAATGCACGGAAAGTGGAGAGGAAATTCACCCCCGATATTGCTATCCCCATATCTAGTTCATTTGTAATCCTCGCCAATTTTAAAAGCTGACAGAGTTCTGACGAAGGGTCACCGACCTGAAACGTTGACTCTGTTTCTCGCTCCACAGATGCTGCCTGGCCTGCTGAGCGTTTCCAGCATTTTCTGTTTTTATTTCAGATTTACAGCAGCCGCAGTATTTTGCTTTTGTCCAACTTGTCCCAGTTGGAGTTAAATATTCGATCCTCGGTTTCCTGATTCTGGCATCTCAGGCCGGCAGGACTATTTGAATGGGATAGAATGCCCGATTTATTCCCTTTTTTGGGGATTTCTGCCAAAATTAGAGATTTGGAAAATGGCAACGGACTTGTGTGCCAAAGCATGAAAAAAAACAGCAAGAGCTAATTCAGTATGAGTCAGGACTGGGAGAAATATGCTTCCCTTGATGTAATTATTGGAACACAAAAGATTGGCCCGAAAATTAGACCTAATACGGGAGATTACGCACTGTGTACTCTCGCGTATTAGGTCCCGAAGTGCCAGTTTCCTGCATGCACTGCGCATGTGCGGGAAACCGGCACTTCGTGTATGGCAAAGGGGGCGGTTCCTAAGTGAACCGCGTGCGCACTACAGGCTGCGCACACACAGTGCACTTTGTTTTTTTTTCAGGTTTGAACGCGCAGGTAAGTGTTGAAGATTTTACACATAAAGAAAGCAGGCGTAAGACCCCCTTTTAACAAGGTAAGTAGTTAATTAAGTATTATTTAAAAAAATTTTCAACAGGTTTATCTTTTTTAGAGACTTTAAAGAAAGGTAAGTTTATTTTTATAACTTTTAAAAAGAATTTAAATTTTTTCAAAAATTTAAATTTTTGTTTAAAGTGGTTAATTTATTTAACTATAGTTATTTTATTATTGTGATGGCTTTTTAAAAAAATTTAATTGAGGTTTAGCTGTTCTTTTGGGGGCTTGTTGTATTCATTGTTTTGACAGCTCTTGCTGTCAAAACTATGAATGAAAGATGGTGTGCTGCCATTGGCTCTAACTGGCCCACGTGATCCCAGAGGTCGCATCGCACTAACTGCGCCTCTGGGACACGCACACACTGCGCGCCGGCACCAGGGAGAGGCCCAGGAACTGAAGTTCGTGTGGGCCAAAACCATAAAGGTAGGCGCGGAGTGCGATATCGCAGGGGATCCTTACCCCCGCGGCAACCATCGAACTCCAATTTCTGGGCCAATGTTTTAGACCAACAAGTTTTATCTCCCACAGATCTGTACTATGTAAACAGTAAGCGGGTAGTAAGAGGCGGGGTGGGGCCTATTAGAGATAAAGAAGGTGATATATGCTTAGATGCGCAGGGCAAGGCTAGAATACACAATGAATACTTTGTGTTTACTAAGGAGGCGAATGCTGATATTGGTAGAAGTGGAAAAGGTAGAAGCAATGGAAGGGGTGAGAATTGATAGACAGGATGTACTAGAAAGGCTGGGTATGCTTAGAGTGGACAAGTCGCTTGGTCCAGATGGCTTGCATCCCAGGTTGCTAAGGGAATTGGGGGAGGAGATAGCGGGAGGGCTTGCCATAATTTTCCAATCTTCCCTAGATGCAGGGAATGCCTGAGGATTGGAAAGTGGCAAATGTGACACCATTGTTCAAGAAAGGGTGTAAGGACAATCCTAGTAACTACAGGCCGGTCAGTTTAACATCAGTGGTAGGTAAAGTTTTAGAAACAATAATCAAGGAAAAAATTAATGGGCATTTGGAGAGATTTAAGCTAATTAAGGAAAGCCAACACGGGTTTGTAAAAGGAAGATCGTGTTTGACTAATCTAATTGAATTTTTTGATGAAGTAACAGAGAAGATTGATGAAGGGAATGCAATGGATGTTGTCTACATAGATTTTCAGAAGGCGTTTGACAAAGTACCACATAGAAGGCTGGTTAACAAAATTGAGGCTCATGGAATAGGTGGGTCAGTGGCAGCTTGGATAAGGAATTGGCTTAAGGACAGAAAACAGCGAGTTGTGGTAAATGGCTGTCTTTCAGACTGGAGGATGGTAGACAGTGGTGTTCCCCAAGGGTCAGTGCTAGGACCACTGCTTTTTTTGATATATATAAATGACCTGGATATTGGAATACAGAGTAGAATTTCTAAATTTGTCGGTGACACCAAACTTGGGGGTGTGGCAAACAGTAATGATGATACCAATCGACTGCAACAGGACATAGAAAGGCTAGCAGAATGGGCAGACAAGTGGCAGATGGAATTTAATACAGAGAAGTGTGAGGTGATGCATTTTGGCAGAAGGAACACTTAATGGCACAGTTTTAAAGAGTGTGCAGGGACAGAGGAACCTGGAGTTAATGTGCATAGGCTCCTAAAGGTGGCAGGACATATTGAGAGAGTGGTTAACAAAGCATATGGGATCTTGGGCTTCATATTGAGTACAAAAGTAGAGAAGTTATGCTGAACCTTTATAAAGTGCTGGTTAGGCCACAACTGGAGTATTGCATCCAGTTCTGGTCACCACACTTTAGGAAGGATGTGAAGGCCCTTGAGAGGGTGCAGAGGAGATTTACCAGAATGGATCCGGGGATGGGGGATCTTAGCTACAAGGACAGGTTGGAGAAGCTGGATTTGTTTTCATTAGAGCAAAGGAGGTTGAGGGGTGATTTGATAGAGGTGTACAAGATTATGACGGGTTTGGATAGGCTAGACTAGGAAAGGCTGTTCCCATTAGTTGACGGCACAAGGACTAGGGGACGCAGATTGAAGGTTTTGGGCAAGAGATACAAGGGGGATGTGAGGGAAAACTTTTTTACACAGCAAGTGGTGATGACCTGGAACTCGCTGCCGATGGAAGGGGTGGAAGTGGAGACACACAATGTTTTCAAGGGGAGACTGGATAGGCACTTGAGGGAAATAAACTTGCAGGGCTACGGGGATAGAGCGGGGGAATGGGACTGACTGGATTGCTCTGCAGAGAGCAGGCACGGACTCGATGGGCCGAATGGCCTCCTTCTGTGCCGTTATGACTCTATGGGCTAAAAATTGAGTAGCGGCCCCTTTGGGGTGCTAACTTCGCCAAATTAGCGCCCCTGCGATGGAAGTTGAGTGGTAGTGCCCCAAGAGGGTAGCGGGGCGCTACTGGAGGTGCCCTGCCTCCCTCTTGGGGCGCTGTGAGGGAATATCGCAGCGCTACGTGCCACAGTATTGCAGGCCTTCCTCCCCTTCTTAAAGGGGAGGGGCCTTTTGCAGCGCGACCCAGGGCCCAGCTGGGCGCCTGGGGATCGAGGGTGCTGGCAATAGAGCTCGGCACTCAAGAGAAGTGCTGGGCTCATGGAGCGCAGCCGGCACTCCGCATGGGGGGTGGGTAAGGAGGCCGGGGACGGGAGCGGAGGCAGGTGCTGGCAGGCGCCAGCGACAAAAATGGCCGCCCCGCACCTCGCCTTTAAATAGCGCCTCCCCGGCCGCAGGTAGGCCCCCCTGGCCCCGTCGGACGGTAAATCAGGGGCACTCCCGAAGATCGCGGCCGGGGCTCGAGCGAGGCGCTGCGCACGGCGATGACGTCATCGTCGGCGGCGCAGTGCCACGGGGCGCTACTGGTTACCGCCGCCGCTAACCTCCCACTGAATTTCATGGGAGGCGTAGGCGGCGCCGCGCCTGGGCACTAGCAACTGAATTTTTCCCCCTATGACTATGTTCCATAGAATTACATAGAATTACACCACAGAAACAGGCCATTCGCCCAACAGGTCTGTGCCAGTGTTTATGCCCCACACGAGCCTCCTCCCACCCTACTTTATCTAACCCTACCTGCATAACCTTCTATTCCCTTCTCCCTCATGTACTCATCTAGCTTCCCCTTAAATGCATCTACGCTATTCATAGAATGATGGAATGGTTACAGCACGGAAGAAGGCCATTCGGCCCGTCGAGCCCGTGCCGGCTCTCTGCAAGCGCACTTCAGATAGTCCCACTCCCCTGCAAGAAAAATATTTCTGCCTGGTTTCGAACCAGGGACCTTTAGCATGGTAAGCGCGTGTGATAACCAGTACAGGAACAAGCCTGATTCCGCTACTCCTTTTGGTAACGAGCTCCACATTTTCACCACGCTCTGAGTAAAGAAGTTTTTCCTGAATTCCCTATTGGATTTATTAGTGACTATCTTATATTGAAGGCCTGTAGTTTTGGAATATGTTTACAAATATTTAATTGAAGTCAATTTTAGTTGATATCTGAGGAGTCAGTAATTATCTTCGCAGTTTGCTGCCAAGAATCTCTCCATCCACATCTGCTTCGTATTATGTAATAATAAATAATGAATAATACTCTGAGCCAGTCAGCCAACAGCTGGAAGCTTGACTTAGTCTGGGGCCTGTCCAATCCTGAGCCATTCAGTAAAGTTTCTCAAACACACGGGCCGGTAGTTTCTTCGGGGAGGCGGGTTGGGGGTGGGGGGGCGTCCAAGGCGGGCGGACAGGCTCTGCCGACTTTACTGGCAGGGCCTAGTTTGAATGTGAGGCCTTGGTTTCCCGCCTGCAGCCAGCCAGCTTGAGAGGGTGTTCCTCAGTTGTGAGGGGCCGGTCCGGGGGAGGGATCGCGGGAGGGGGGTCGGCAATCAGCGGGAGTGGGTTCGGCAATCGGGACGGAGGAGAGAGGATCAGGGGGTTTGCAGGATCGGCAGGGGATCGGGGATTGGCGGGCGATGGGGCTGGTGGTCGGGGATCGTGGGGTGGGGGGGAAACCGGAGGATCGAGGCCGGCCTCATCATCATTGTTAGTGGGGGGAGCGGCGGGAGGCCTGGGGGTGGGGGGAGAAGGCCTGGGAACGTGATTGGAGGCCTCGTTGGGGGGGTCTCTGATTGCGGGGGTGGGTATGGTCGGGACCCTGGATCCAGGAGTTCGGAATAAAGTCACTCACCTCCTGGATGCAGCAGTCCCCGCCTCTGTTTACCTGCAGGATTTCCTGAATTGTGTGAACTCTGTCCACAGGCAGTTAAAGACAAAATGTAGGGAAAAAAAGAGGCTTCCAGCCTCATTACAATATCTAAATCGAGGTAACACCCCTGGGAGCGAGTTGGTCAGCCCGGCCCGCCTCCGGCAAAACCGGAAGTGGGCGGGATCAGGTCGGGAATCCCATTTTTAACAATTTAACTGCCCCCACGCTCCAAACCCACCCATTTTTTTATGGGAAAATTGCGGCCATGGTTCCACTGAAGAGTCCAGAACAAGGGAGCATAAATATAAGATAGCCACTAACAGATCAAGAACGGACTCATGAGGACTTTCCTTACACAGTGAATAGTGAGAATGTGGAGCTTACTACCACATGGAGTGGTTGAAACAAACAGCATTGACGTATTTAAGGGAGGCTTGATGCATGAGGGAAAGGAATAGAGGGATATGGGGGCAGGATGAGAAGAGGTAAATAGAGTGGGAGAAAGGTGGTGTGGAGTGTAAACCAGCATAGACCAGTTGGGCCGAATGGCCTATTTCTGTGCTGTAGATTCCATGTACATTGTGTGTTTTTTTCCTTTTTTTGAATTTATTCTTGGGATGTGGGTGTCGCTGGTAAGGCCAGCATTTATTGCCCATCCCTACATGCTCCTCGGAAGATGCTGGTGGGCCTCCTTCTTCTTTGTAGCAGTTTGATACAACGGAGTGGCTTACTGGGCCACATCAGAGGGCAGTTAAGAGTCAACCAAGTTTGTGTGGGCCTGTAGTCACATATAGGCCAGACCGGGTAAGGACGGCAGGTTTCAATATTTCTAAATAAAGAGCAGTGGGATGACACGTGGGCAGACGGTAATAGGCAACTCCCGACACAGGCTGGGGATTTCGTCAGAGCTGCTCCCGATTTGCCAGCGTTACTTTAGCAAAGATAGAAAGGACCTATTTCCCTTAGCAGAGGGGTCAAAAACCAGGGGGCACAGATTTAAAGTAATTGGCGGAAGGTTTAGAGGGGATTTGAGGGGAAATTTCTTCACCCAGATGGTTGTGGGGGTCTGGAACTCACTGCCTGAAAGGGTGGTAGAGACAGGAACCCTAACCACATTTAAAAAGTACTTGGATGTGCCCTTGGGATGCTGTAACTTGCAAGACTACGGACCAAGAGCTGGGAAGTGGGATTAGGCTGGATAGCTCTTTGTTGGGCGGCGCGGACACGATGGGCCGAAATGGCCTCCTTCCGTGCTGTAACTTCCTATGATTCTATGAGACGGAAACTCCGTTTAAGATGACCACTGCACTTCTGGCGGAGTGGGAGCAACACTGAGGAAATTGCCGGCCATGGTCTTATACACATTCTCCAGTGGAAGTCCCGTTAGTTCAGTGGGTACACACTTTACCTAGTGTGGCACTGAGCTCAAAGGATCAGGACAGTTCCAGGTTCAAACCCTGGTTTATGGTGAAATGGTTCATGGGGGACAGGAGAAGGAACGCTGCAGTTCAATGGTGTCGGAATTGGTCCTCATTGCACCTAATTTCCAGGTGAAAAACGGTGGCAAAAGTGACCACTTTCACAAGGCCATGTCCTGCGTCCCAAGGATGCCTGAAATACGTCCAATGCTCAGAAATGCCAGATCTATTGTCAGCTGTGACTCAGTTGGTAGCACACTTGCCTCTGAGTCAGGAGGTTGTGGGTTCATAGTCCCACTCCATAGGACTTGAGCATATAAAGCTAGGCTGACACTCCAGTGCAGTGCTGAGGGAGTGCTGCACTGTCGGAGGTGCTGTCTTTCGGATGTGACGTTAAACCGAGGCCCTGTCGGCTCTCTCAGGTGGATGCAAAAGATCCCAAGGCACTATTTTGAAGAAGAGCAGGGGAGTTATCCCTGGTGTCCTGGCCAATATTTATTCCTCAATCCACATAACAGAAACAGATTATCGGGTCATTATCACATTGCTGTTTGTGGGAGCTTGCTGTGCGCAAATTGGCTGCCGCGTTTCCTACATTACAACAGTGACAACACTTCAAAAGTACTTCATTGACTGTAAAGTGCTTTGAGACGTCCGGTGGTCGTGAAAGGCCCTATATAAATGCAAGTCTTTCATAAATCATGAAACAAACTTAAAAATCAAGAGATAACAACAGAAAACGCTGGAAAAACTCAGCAGGCCAGGCAGCATCCGTGGAGAGAGAAAGAGAGTTAACGTTTCAGGTCGATGACCTTTCATCAGAACTGGGAAGAGCCGGAAATCAAATAGATTTAAGGCCAGGGTAAAGCTGGGAAAAGGGGGAGGGGATAAAGGAACAAAGGGGGAGATGAAGAGACATTAAGAGACATTAAGAGATATGCAAGGCTAGAGGTGGTGTTAATGTGACAGATTAAGGCTGAATGAAGTGTGAAATCCACTGGCAGAATGAAGGACAGCTGCCAGCTTCTAGGAGGAAAAAAAATGGTTGGGGGGGACAAATAAAAGGGTGGATAAAATAAAATATAAATGTGATTGGAGCTGAGGTTATGATCTAAAATTGTTGAACTCGATATTGAGTCCAGAGGGCTGTAGCGTGCCTAAACGAAAGATTAAAAATCAAGAGGTTTGGTAAGAAATAATGAGTTGCTATTTTTTGGTTTATAAACCTCATTGGTGGCTTTATTTAATCTCCAACAGGTCACAGCTCTTTACAAAAACTAGATTACTACATCGGAAAATGCTTCACAAAAAACTTTTCAATAACCCTACCCTTTATCATCATCTTTCACAAGTTGGGAAACATTTTCATTAAAAGTTGCATGTCTTGCATTTAAATCTGTGGTAGGTAAAATTTTGGAGTCCATTATTAAGGAAACAGTAACAGGACATTTGGATAATCATAATTTAATAGGACAAAGTCAGCATGGTTTTACGAAGGGGAAGTCATGTTTGACAAATTTGCTGGAGTTCTTTGAGGAAGTAACATATAGAGTGGATAAAGGGGAACCAGTGGACGTAGTGTATTTAGACTTCCAAAAGGCATTTGACAAGGTGCCACACAAAAGATTATTGCTTAAGGTAAAAAATCACGGGATTGGGGGTAATATTCTGGCATGGATAGAGGATTGGCTATCTAACAGAAAGCAAAGAGTTGGGATAAATGGTTCATTCTCAGACTGGCAATCAGTAACTAGTGGTGTTCCACAGGGGTCAGTGCTGGGTCCCCAACTCTTTACAATCTATATTAACGATTTGGAGGAAGGGACCAAGTGTAACATATCAAAATTTGCAGATGATACTAAGATGGGAGGGAAAGTAATGAGTGAGGAGGACATAAAAAACCTGCAAGGGGACATAGACAGGCTAAGTAAGTGGGCAGAGATTTGGCAGATGGAATACAACACTGGAAAGTGTGAGGTGATGCACTTTGGCAGGAAAAATCCTAGAGCAATTTATTATCTTAATGGCAAGAAACTGGAGAGTACTGAAGTGCAAAGGGATCTGGGGGTCCTGGTGCACGAAACTCAAAAGGTTAGTATGCAGGTGCAGCAAGTGATTAAGAAGGCAAATGGAATGTTGGCTTTCATTGCTAGGGGGATAGAATATAAAAATAGGGAGGTATTGCTTCAGTTGTACAAGGTATTGGTGAGACCGCACCTGGAATACTGCATACAGTTTTGGTGTCCTTACTTAAGGAAAGACATCCTTGCTCTCGAGGCAGTGCAAAAAAGGTTCACTCGGTTAATCCCGGGGATGAGGGGGTGGTCATATGAGGAGAGGTTGGGTAGATTGGGACTCTACTCATTGGAGTTCAGAAGAATGAGAGGCGATCTTATTGAAACATATAAGATTGTGAAGGGGTTGGATCGGGTGGATGCGGGGAGGATGTTCCCGATGACGGGTGAGACGAGAACTAGGGGACATAGTCTTAGAATAAGGGGCTGCTCTTTCAAAACTGAGATGAGGAGGAACTACTTCACTCAGAGGGTGGTAGGTCCATGGAATATGCTGCCACAAAAAGCTGTAGAAGCTACAACATTAATTAAATTTAAAACAGAAATAGACAGTTTCCTAGAAGTAAAGGGCATTAAGGGTTACGGGGAGCGGGCAGGAATTTGGACATGAGTCTAGGTTCGGATCGGTCATGGCCCTGTGGGTAGTGGAGCGGGCCCAGGGACTGTGTAGCCTGATTCTGCTCCTATTTTGTGTGTGCAATTCTGTTAGATGCAGGAGATGGTTCTGTGATAGATAGTAGATTGGCGGTTAGGATCAGATCAGCCATGATCTTATTGAATGGCGGAGCAGGCTCGAGGGGCCGATTGGCCTACTCCTGCTCCTATTTCTTATGTTCTTATGTTCTTATGTAAATCGCGAGTGTTGGCATTACTGTAAATTCTTTTTTTTAATAACATCTCAGGTGCATTTACCCAATGAGCAATCGGCAAAGCCTATATGGTTCCTGTTAATATGTATCAACAGCAAAACCTGATATTCAGCCAGGAAAAGGAGTATTGCTGTTCCATGCAACTACCAGGATGGTAGACGGCGATCTGGATGGACCTTGGTCTTTCTTCATCTAGCAATTCCTGTGAATCTGAGAGGTCTTTTTTTAAATTCATTCCTGGGATGTGGGCGTCACTGGCAAGGCCAGCATTTACTGCCCATCCCTAACTGCCCTTGAGAAGGTGGTGGTGAGCCGGCTTCTTGAACCGCTGCAGTCCGTGTGGTGATGGTGCTCCCACAGTGCTGTTAGGGAGGGAGTTCCAGGATTTTGACCCAGCGACGATGAAGGATCGGCGATATACTCCTAAGTCAGGATGATGTGTGATGTGGAGGGGAACTTGGAGGTGGTGGTGTTCCCATGCACCTGCTGTACTTGTCCTTCTAGGTGGTAAAGGCCGCGGATTTGGGAGGTGCTGTCGAAGAAGCCTTGGCGAGTTGCTGCAGTGAATCTTGTAGATGGTACACACTGCAGCCACGGTGCACCGGTGGTGGAGGGAGTGAATGTTTAAGGTGGTGGATGGGGTGCCAATCAAGTGGGCTGCTTTGTCCTGGATGGTGTCAAGCTTCTTGAGTGTTGTTGGAGCTGCACCCATCCAGGCAAGTGGAGAGTATTCCATCAAACGCCTGACTTGTGCCTTGTAGATGGTGGAAAGGCTTTGGGGAGTCAGGAGGTGAGACACTTGTCGCAGAATACCCAGCCTCTGACCTGCTCTTGTTCCCACAGTATTTATGTGGCTGGTCCAGTTAAGTTTCTGGTCAATGGTGACCCCCAGGATATTGATGGTGGGGGATTTGGTGATGGAAATTATTTTGGAAATTGGATTCTGCAATTGGAGAATGTATGGGGTAATTTTCACATGAAAAAAATGGGTGGATTGGAGGTGGGGGGGGGTGGGGGTGGGGGGGGGGTGGGTGGCGGTGGGGAAGTGAAAGTTGTAAAAATCTAAAACCCGCCTCCAACCCGCCCACTTTCACCTTTTACTCAGGCGGGACGGGGGGCGGGGAGCCAACCCGCTGCCAAGAGGCGGGCTGGCATTTTGAATATGATAATGAGGCCCTGAAGCCTCTGCTTTAACCTGCTGTGTAGGTTTAACTTCAGGCGGCCGGTGATCCCGGGGCTCGGCATTCCCGGTGGCTGCAACGAGACAAGCACAGCCTTGGGGAGCAATCCTTGTGGGCCGGGAGGAGCAGGAGTGCTTCCTCTCAGCCCCTCCCAAGCTCCCCCACCATCAGCCCGCACACATCGGGGTTGGAGATCGGACCCCACCCCCACACCCCCCCCCCGCCTGGGTCGGGGATTGGACACCCCGGGACCGCAATTCCCCCCTGGGGCAGGGATCAGACCATCTCCCCCGGGCTTGGAACCCCCCGTCCCACCCCCCCACTCCCCAGGACTCCCCAGTTACCTGTTGCTGCGAAGTCCTGGTCAGCCAGTGACCCCGCCCGACTGGAAGCCAGCCAGCCAATCAGCCTGGCTTCCAGGGGGGGAACCCATCCATTACGTCACACGCACTCTGCGGAGTTAAAACTCCATAGCTTGTGGGGACGCCCAGACTCCCGGGTTTCCCGCGTTCTACCGGGTTCCCCCGCTCCAGGCGGGTGGGAAACGGGAAAATCCCGGCCGGAGAGTCTTTGCGGATGGGATGAATAGTCTTACTCATTAACCTCTGATGACAATGGGAGACAAACTATTCTGAAGTGCATTTGCAATTTACCTGATGGGTTAACTGGGCCACAGTATGTTCTCTCTGCATACACCAGCTATCCTATACCTGAGTTATCTATAAGCAGGTTATATTCACAGCACTGCCCCAGCCCAGGTTACCTGGACACACCTGGAAACACCTGCAATTCTCCTTTCCCTTCCTAGACTATGCAACCTGTAGACATTAGCCTGGGCCAGGGAGCCGCACTGGGAGGTCAGGCCTCGGGGACAAGCCCATAAGCCTTCACCACAGTTTATAATGAGCCCGAATAACCCAGCACTAAATGAGCGGCAGTAACAGCAACAGTGCCTCCTCGCACTCACATCCCCGCTTACCTCCTACTCCAGCCCGAGGCTGCGGTCTCAGTGCAGGCCCAACTCCGGCTCCCGCAGCCTCCCTGGCCGCCGGCAGCCAGAGCAGGCAGGCCCTGGGCCGGGAGCAAGTCCCACTCGCTATCTACCGCCACTTCGTGCCTCATCAGCGCCAGCAGAGACCGAGCCAACACGCGCAACGTCAGCATGGAACCCGCGGCACCATGGCAACTCCGGCTCCCGTTCCCGGGGCAACCGGTGACCGACAGGTAGGAGCTGGCGCGCGCCGCTCGCCCTTCCCCAGAGTCACTCCTGCAATCAGTAGGATGTTGCATTCTGCCGCAGTGAGAATCGGTCCGAAGCAGTGCACTGCGGCAAATGCCGCTCTCGCCGAGCCGGACTTGCGCGGCTCCAGACGGTGGTATGACGAGAATGGAACTAGACCTCTCAGCATTCCCAGTGAGTTGGACTCCTCCGCATAGTGTGTGGGGGAGCGCACCCTTCTGGTTTGCTCAGCATGTCAACAGTATTGCAGACAAAGTTTAAAATAGTGAGTTTTTTGAGATGAATTGCGAGTTGGGCTGAATTTTCATTAAAAATCGCGTGTCTCGCGATTAAATCGCAAGAGTTGGCATTCCTGAATGCTGTTTTGGCCTCGTACGATTTTCAGGTGTCCTGGGTGGCCACCTCAAACAGGCATTAGGTCCTTGAATATGATATTAAAAGGCCTAACACCTGTTTAAGCTCGGTAACATCGCCCGTCTCCGCTCATTGCTGCTGAAACCCTCAGCCATGCCCTTGTTACCTTTAGACTCTCGATTATTCCAATGCTGTCCTGGCTGGCCTCACACCTTGCACCCTCCGTAAACTTGAGCTCATCCAAAACTCGGCCGCCCGTGTCCTAACTCGCACCAAGTCCCGTTCACCCATCCCAAAACCCTGTGCTCGCTGACCTACATTGGCTCCCGGCTAAGCAACGCCTCGATTTAAAAATTCTCATCCTTGATTTCAAATCCCTCTATGGCCTCGCCCCTCCCTATCTCTGTAACCTCCTCCAGCCCGACAAGCCTTCCAGATCTCAGTGCTCCACCAATTCTGGCCTCTTGAGCATCCCTGATTTTAATCGCTCCACCATTGGCGGCCGTGCTTTCAGCTGCCTCGGCCCTAAGCTCCGGAGTTCCCTCCCTAAACCTCTCCGCCTCGCTACTTCCCTCCTCCTTTGGCGCTCCTTAAAACCTACCTCTAACCAAGCTTTTGGTCACCTGTCCTAGTATGTCCTTATGTGGCTCGGTGTCAAATTGTGTTTGATAATCGCTCCTGTGAAGCGCCTTGGGATGTTTTACTACGTTAAAGGTGCTATATAAATGCAAGTTGTTGCTGTAAGCATTTACCCCTCCTCTGGATCCAGCTTTAGTTTCTTTCCTTGAACCACAATCCCTTTCATCATTTCATCACTCCTGCCCTCCACCCTATCACAGACCTTTCCCTTTTGTTCTTTCCTCCCCTCCTTTTTCCCTGGCTCTGTACTTGTTTAAAAGCTGTTCATCTCTAACACCTTCCAGTTCGGATGAAAGGTCATTGACCTTTTTTTAAAATTCGTTTATGGGATGTGGGCGTCGCTGGCAAGGCCAGCATTTATTGCCCGTTCCTAGTTGCCCTTGAGAAGGTGGTGGTGAGCCGCCTTCCTGAACCGTTGCAGTCCGTGTGGTGAAGGTAATCCCACAGTGCTGTTAGGGAGGGAGTTCCAGGATTTTGACCCAGCGACGATGAAGGAACGGCGATCTACTTCCAAGTCAGGATGGTGTGTGTGACTTGGAGGGGAACTTGGAGGTGGTGGTGTTCCCATGCGCCTGCTGCCCTTGTCCTTCTAGGTGGAAGAGGTCGCGGGTTTGGGAGGTGCTGCCAAAGAAGCCTTGGCGAGTTGCTGCAGTGCATCTTGTAGATGGTACACACTGCAGCCACGGTGCACCAGTGGTGGAGGGAGTGAATGTTTAAGGTGGCGGATGAGGTGCCCAATCAAGCGGGCTGAAACGTTAGCTCTGTTTCTCTCGCCACAGATCCTGCCCGACCTGCTGAGCGTCTCCAGCATTTTCTGTTTTTATTTCTGCTGTGCTGCTGTTTCTCAGACTGTGTGCACGTGCTGCGATCATGTTCTCACTTCTGTTCTGCAGGGAAGGCTCAATGACAACTACCTGTTGTGTTGTTCTTCTAGCAGCCAGTCAGTCAGTCAGAACCTTAGAAAGCCTACCTGCCCTGCTTCAAATAGCTCCAACAAATCTCAAATTCAGACCTTAAAATTACATTTTTTGACAAAGGGGCAAATTGAACCACACTTTAGGCAGCATTCCTGTGTGAGATAAGGTGTGACTGTGGTCAGGCAGCATCTGTGGAGAGAGAAACAGAGTCAACGGGGGGTAATTTTGACCCTCAAAGCGGGTGGGTTTGGGTCGGGTGGAATGTTAAAATTTAAGAAAATCTCAAACCCGCACCCAACCCGCCTCAAACCTGCGCCCTTCCGGTTTTAACGGAGGCAGGACGATGGCGGGCGACCAGCCTGCTCCCAGGAAAAAGAAAGAAAGACTTGCATTTCTATAGCGCCTTTCACAACCACTGGACGTCTCAAAGCGCTTTACAGCCAATGAAGTACTTTGGAAGTGGAGTCACTGTTGTAATGTAGAAGGCAGGTTGCTCATTTAAATAATATAATGAGGCTGCGTGCCTCAGATTTGATCTATCTTCCAGGTTTAACCCTGGCCGGTCGGGTTTCCCGGGAAACCCGGCAGCTAAAGGGAGGCGAGGACTGCTGTGTGGAAACAGGTAAGTACTTTTCCAGCACTGTTGTGGGCAAGGAGGAGCAGTGGTGCTTCCCCCCGCTCCAGCCCACCAAGTTAACCTGCCTGCTTCCCCCCCTGCGGTTGGACCACCCCCCCCCCCCTCCGTGATCACCGACCCCCACCGCGATCAGAGCCCCCCTTGCGATCACCGAACACCCTCCTCCCCCCCACAATCGGGCCCCCCCCCACTGTGATCGGACCTCCTCCCTGCAATCGAACCCACCGCGATCGCCGAACACCCCCCCCTCACCGCGATCACCAACCCCCCATCTCTGCCCCTAATCTCTCTCCGACTCCCCAAGATCAGACCCCCGCCCCTCCGTACCACGCTGTACCCACCCTCCCCTCGCGAACTCTACCCCAGCAGCAGATACTCACCTGCTCCTGGGCTGCGGCCTGTCCTGCAGCGTTCCCCGCCTGACAGGGAACAGGGCAGGGAACGGACAGGGAAGGCTAGCTTCCGGGACGGGATCCGGAATACCAAAACTCTTCCCACCCTGCTTGGAAACGCCGCCCCAGTAAATATCAGGGCCAACGTTTCAGGTCAAAGACTTTTTGTCAGAACTGAGAAGGCGGTTTTGTTAATGATGTAATATCACACTTTTAGGGGGTTTTGGGCAGAGGAGCTATTTAGGTACACCGGATCCACTTAAGGAAGTAATGGCCAGGGGTTTATTATGCTTACAAATATATATACAGATATATACTGTAAATATAACCAATATTTGTGAGTATGTGGCTGACTTGAGAAATATGACTTATCAGAAATTAATAGGTCATGTTTTCTAAAGATTTTCGATAATTACCAGATATATGCACCTTATTCCTCCCCCCTTCTGACACATTTTTTTTCCCTCCCTTCATCCTTACCTTGCTAAAAATATGAAAATGTCCGCCTGACCCACACAGTTGCCATGCCGTTGAAATGTATCTTTCTCACCGGGCAATTGCTCGGGTCTGTCACCGATTATCCACCGTAACTTTGGTGGAAGTCCATTGTTCAGGCGCCTATCCAGGGGTTTCTGCTGAAGTTAGGATGTGGATTGGGAGAAGCGCACCCCCCCGCCCCTTGCCTTCCCCGAGCTAACTCCCAGTGTTTGTCCCCTTGCTGTTGGCTTTGCCGTGATGAAATGATGCGCCACTCTCCTGACACCCCTTCATTCCAAAAATGAAACAAGAGAGATGATTATAAATCACCCTGCCCGCCCGGCGGGAACCAGGCAGGTATGCGGTTAAAATGACCGCAGCCACTCACCCCCTCCGACTCTGTTGCAGTTTTAACCCGCTGCTCTTGGCAGGCGAGTAGGACAACTGTCGGAAGGCAGGGCGGTTCTGCTTTAAGTATGCAGATCGGGTTCCCAGCCCTCCCGGAATGACCGGGAGTTTCCCGGAATGACCGGGAGTTCCTATCCCGAGCGCTGCCTCCAGCAGCCCAGGAGATTAACGATTTAAATTTCCAGCCCACATGAACAACCGAGACTTATGTGAGGCATTATAAATAATTACTAACTGTTAGCCCGGCTTCGGGAGTCAGAACACGGTTAAACCCCTTTAATTTTTAAACAGAATTATTTCCCAGCTTTTTCCATGGAGCTCGTTGGCTATTGCTCAGTGACGTCACCCACAGGGGGCGCGACCGGCCAAGAGGGGTGTTGGGAATCAAGGGGGCTCTGAAATCTTGGGTGGAGAGAGTTGGGGGAGAGATGGAGATTGGGCAATGGGGTCTCCTGGGGGGAGATGGAGATTGGGCAATGGGGACTCCTGGGGAGATGGAGATTGGGCAATGAGGACTCCTGGGGAGATGGAGATTGGGCAATGGGGACTCCTGGGGAGATGGAGATTGGGCAATGAGGACTCCTGGGGAGATGGAGATTGGGCAATGGGGACTCCTGGGGAGATGGAGATTGGACAATGAGGACTCCTGGGGAGAGATGGAGATTGGGCAATGGGGACTCCTGGGGCGAGATGGAGATTGGGCAATGAGGACTCCTGGGGTGAGATGGAGATTGGGAAATGAGGACTCCTGGGGAGATGGAGATTGGGCAATGGGGACTCCTGGGGGGAGATGGAGATTGGGCAATGGGGACTCCTGGGGAGAGATGGAGATTGGGCAATGAGGACTCCTGGGGAGAGATGGAGATTGGGCAATGGGGACTCCTGGGGCGAGATGGAGATTGGGCAATGAGGACTCCTGGGGTGAGATGGAGATTGGGCAATGAGGACTCCTGGGGAGATGGAGATTGGGCAATGGGGACTCCTGGGGAGATTGAGATTGGGCAATGGGGACTCCTGGGGAGATTGAGATTGGGCAATGAGGACTCCTGGGGAGATGGAGATTGGGCAATGGGGACTCCTGGGGAGATTGAGATTGGGCAATGGGGACTCCTGGGGCGAGATGTAGATTGGGGAATGGGGACTCCTGGGGAGATGGAGATTGGGCAATGGGGACTCCTGGGGAGATGGAGATTGGGCAATGGGGACTCCTGGGGAGAGATGGAGATTGGGCAATGGGGACTCCTGGGGAGATGGAGATTGGGCAATGGGGACTCCTGGGGAGATGGAGATTGGGCAATGGGGACTCCTGGGGAGAGATGGAGATTGGGCAATGGGGACTCCTGGGAAGATGGAGATTGGGGAATGAGGACTCCTGGGGAGAGATGGATATTGGGCAATGGGGACACCTGGGGAGATGGAGATTGGGCAATGGGGACTCCTGGGGAGAGTTGGAGATTGGGCAATGGGGACTCCTGGGGAGATGGAGATTGGGCAATGGGCACTCCTGGGGTGAGATGGAGATTGGGGAACGGGGACTCCTGGGGAGATGGAGATTGGGCAATGGGGACTCCTGGGGAGATGGAGATTGGGCAATGAGGACTCCTGGGGAGATGGAGATTGGGCAATGAGGACTCCTGGGGAGAGATGGAGATTGGGCAATGTGGACACCTGGGGAGATGGAGATTGGGCAATGAGGACTCCTGGGGAGAGATGGAGATTGGGCAATGTGGACACCTGGGGAGATGGAGATTGGGCAATGAGGACTCCTGGGGAGATGGAGATTGGGCAATGTGGACACCTGGGGAGATGGAGATTGGGCAATGAGGACTCCTGGGGAGAGATGGAGATTGGGCAATGTGGACACCTGGGGAGATGGAGATTGGGCAATGAGGACTCCTGGGGAGATGGAGATTGGGCAATGGGGACTCCTGGGGAGATGTAGATTGGGGAATGGGGACTCCTGGGGCAGATGGAGATTGGGCAATGGGGACTCCTGGGGAGATGGAGATTGAGCAATGAGGACTCCTGGAGAGATGGAGATAGTGGAGTGAGGGATCAGGGGTTGAGATGTCGGAGGAGAGCAGGAAATAGGGGTCAGGGAATTAGTGCTCAAT
The DNA here is from genome assembly GCA_030390025.1 of Squalus acanthias. Taxonomy (NCBI): domain Eukaryota; kingdom Metazoa; phylum Chordata; class Chondrichthyes; order Squaliformes; family Squalidae; genus Squalus; species Squalus acanthias. The sequence goes on from CM059445.1 coordinate 33,792,626, forward strand.
TGGGGTGGGAGAGAATGGGATGGGGGTGGACGTGGGGAGCAGCATTTCCCACAGCGCTGGGAGCAGAGCAACAAGGTGGTGAATGGGAGCGCCACTGAGAGAGAAGCAGCCAGTAATGGAGCGAGTGAAACCTGGCGCCCTTACTGTAGGTAATTGTTGAAAGTTTGTTACCGCTGGTGGGCGAATGGGGAGCGAGGCGACAGAGATTGCGGATTCTCACTGGAAGAACCAAGGGGGAAGGGTGAAGGAAGGTTCTTGAACTGAGGGCTATTAGACCGTGGGATCCTTCACCACATGTGGCTATTGAGGCGGAGACTAAAACTTAATTTCAAAGGGAATGGGATAAATATTTGAAAGGGAGAAATATAAAAGGATCTGGAGGGAATGGGGTTACAGGAGAGAGTGCCAGCACCGGGGGCCGAATGGCCCCCTCCTGTACTGTAATTTGTATAATTCTATGAAAACTCTCCTTTATTGTGTGCGAGATCAGGGAGAGTTTTAGAATTGATGGTGCTGAGCAGTTAAGAGTCAACTTGTAGGCCAGACCAGGTAAGGTTGGCGGATTTCCTTTCCTAAAGGACATTAGTCAACCAGATGGGTTTTTACTACAATCTGATAGTTTCATGGTCACCATTACTGATACGCACTTTTTATTCCAGATTATGTAATTAACTGAATTTAAATTCCCCAGCTACTGTGAGTGGGATTTGAACTCACATCTCTGGACTGTTAGTCCAGATGACATTACCACTACGCTACCTACCTCAGAGGTTATGTATTTAAAATCATTGGCAAAAGATCTAGAGGGGAGATGAGGGGAATTTTTTTCACTCAGAGAGTTGTCACGTCTCTCTGTGGGTGACGAGTTCCGTGGTGAAAGCTGAGAAATAATTGTCTTTAAATAATGCAATTTAATGATTCTGACCACAACAGTGATGCTAACAGTCAGTAATTATTATTAGTATCTTACAAAAGTCTCTTGTTTTCATGTGGTTGGGAAATTTATATAGCTGATCTGCCGGGCTGCTTGAAACCGTGGGCAGAGAGCGACTCGCAGAGATAAGCGGATCTTTGATTCCGCCAGTGACTAATTATAACTCATTGAAATTGCACTGGTAACTAATAATTCTAGTAACCTTCAGATTCCCTGCATAACTAACAGTAGTACAATAAGTAGAGAAGATGTTTCCACTTGTGGGGGTAGTCCAAAACTAAGGGTCATAAATATAAGATAGTCACTAATAAATTCAGTAAGGAATTCAGGGACAACTTCTTTCCTCAGAATGTGAAACTCGCTGCCACAGGGAGTAGTTGAGGCGAATTGCATAGATGCATTTAAGGGGAAGCTAGATAGGCACATGAGGAAGAATGAAATAGAAGGCGATGCTGTTAGGGTGAGATGAAAGAGGGTGCAGGGTGGCTCATGTGGAGCATAAACACCGACACAGATCAGTTGGGGTGAATGGCCTGTTTCTGTGTTGTAAATTCTAAGTAATGACTGATGGTCTATATGTAACTGGTAGTAAAAGGTGTAATGCCCTGATGTTCTACCTCTAACTAGTCGTAATCCTACAACCCGCTGATATTTACCCTGAAATTATACCCAGAGTCCCCCCATCACTGCACAAGGTGATGTCAGGCTCCCCAATCGATGTCACTTTTAACAGGCGCGATCTCTCTCCCCGTCTCCATGGACTCCGGTTCCGTGTGAAGGTGACACTTCTGAACTGGGAGCCTCAGTCAGAGCTGATCTGTGCTTGGGCTTCACACGTCAAAACCAACGGGTACAGACTGACCTGAACCAAATCGAGAGATCGCACAAAGGGCAGCAGGTTCGGTGTTTGGTGCACTTCTCACAGGGCACATTGTCCTAAACTTAGGGGTATGGTTGCACAGTGGTTATGTTACTGGGCTAGTAATCCAGAGGCCTGGACTAATGATCCGGAGACATGACAACTGGGGAATTTAAATTAAGTTAATTAAGTAATTAAATAAATCTGCAATGAAAAGCTAGTATTATTAATGGTGATCGTGAAACTACCAGATTGTCGTAAAACCCATCAGGTTCACTGATGTCCTTTAGGGAAGGAAATCTGCCGTCCTTACCTGGTCTGAACTATACGTGACTCCAGACCCACAGCAGAAATAATGGAATTATTATTTTTTTTTTAAAACAGACACGAAGGAATGGCGCATACAGAGGGCTGGAGCTTAGCAAGGATGCATCCAGCCCAGACTGTCTCTCTTTACCGCTGTACAGTTCCACTCTCAATTGAGTTTGAATCAATCTCAAACCATTTCCTAGCAGGACTAAAATAAAAAGGTAAAATGCTGTAAACACAGAACAAGCTGTCTAGCATCTGAAAAGGGAAAAAAATTACTTTCAGGTAGAGAGAGTCTTCATTGGAACTCTATTACTCTATTCGTTGAAGGACACGACCCCATCATTTCTCTTGAAGATACTTTTGGACATTCTTGTGTAAAAACCCAGCTTGTTCATTAACGTCTTTTAGGGAAGGAATCCTGCCGTCCTTTTAAAGGAAGTAAGTGAGGAAATTGCAGATGCTTTAGCCATAAACTTCCAAAGTTCTCTTGGTTCAGGAATTGTCCCTTTAGATTGGAAAACTGCAAATTTATCTCCATTATTCAAGAAAGGTGAAAGAGAAAAACCAGGAAATTATAGACCTGGTTCTCATAGAATCAGAGAAATTTACGAGACAGAAGGAGGCCATTCGGCCCATCGTGTCTGCGCCGGTCGAAAAAGAGCTATCCGGCCTCATCCCACTTTCCAGCTCTTGGTCTGTAGCCCTGCAGTTTACGGCACTTCAGGTGCATATCCAAGTACTTTTTAAATGTGATGAGGGTTTCTGCCTCTACCACCCTTTCAGGCAGCGAGTTCCAGACCCCCACCACCCTCTGGGTGAAAACATTTCTCCTTAACTCCCCTCTAAACCTACCAATTACTTTAAATCCATGCCCCCTGGTTATTGACCTCACTGCTAAGGGAAATAGGTCCTTCCTATCCACTCTATCTAGGCCCCTTGTAATTTTATACACCTCAATCAAGTCCCCCCTCAGCCTCCTCTGTTCCAAAGAAAACAACCCCAGCCTATCCAATCTTTCCTCATAGCTAAAATTCTCCAGTCTTGGCAACATCCTCGTAAATCTCCTCTGTACCCTCTCTAGTGCAATCACATCTTTGCTGTAATGTGGTGACCAGATCTGTAGGCAGTGCTCTAGCTGTGGCCTAACTAGTGTTTTATTCAGCTCTAGCATAACCTCTCTGCTCTTATATTCTTCGCAGCCTCCAACATGTCATCGATGACGATGAACACCTCGCTAAGGCCATCCCCATGCCTCCACTACTTGCCTTCAAACAGCCACCTAACCTCAGAAGTACCATCGTTCGCAGCAAATTACCCAGCTTTCAGGATAACAGCGACCACGACACCACACAACCCTGCCACGGCAACCTCTGCAAGACATGCCAGATCATCAACACAGATACCATCATCACACGTGAGGACACTACCCACCAGGTACATGGTACATACTCATGTGACTCGGCCAACGTTGTCTACCTCATACGTTGCAGGAAAGAATGCACCGCGGCATGGTACATCGGCGAGACCATGCAGACACTGAGACAACGTATGAACAGACACCGCGCAACAATCACCAGGCAGGAGTGTTCCCTCCCAGTCGGGGAACACTTCAGCAGTCAAGGACATTCAGCCTCGGATCTGCGGGTAAGCGTTCTCCAAGGCAACCTTAGAAACACACGACAACGCAAAATCATCGAGCAGAAACTGATAGCCAAGTTCCGCACTCATGACGACGGCCTCAACCGGGATCTTGGGTTTATGTCACGATACATGACGTGATCCAGACTTGAGTCGTCGTTGGCTTGTTAACAGATGTGATTCCCAGTAAAAAAGTAAAATTTTTAAAGTTTATCGTTTCCCATACTGCGGCTTTTGACACATTGGACCCCCTGTGGCTCCACCTCATTGTCTCAGTTGTATCTTGCTATGTCTTTGATGTGACCTGATTGCCTTTTGTCACACCTCGGCAGATAAACAGTCAGGGTGATTTAAATGTAGTCGTCTGCTTTTTGTAAGTAACACATGCATTGTTCTCTATCTATATATGCTTTGGCGATTCTGTATCTCTTTACTTCACCTGAGGAAGGGGCGATCGATAGCTCCGAAAGCTTGTGATTTCAAATAAAACTGTTGGACTATAACCTGGTGTTGTGCGACTTATCATTCTTATATTCTATGCCTCGGCTAATAAAGGAAAGTATCCCGTATGCCTTCTTAACCACCTTATCTACCTGTCCTTCAGGGATCTGTGGACATGCACTCCAAGGTCCCTCTGTTCCTCCACATTTCTCAGTATCCTACCATTTATTGTGTATTCCTTTGCCTTGTTAGCCCTCCCCAAATGCATTACCTCACACTTCTCCTACGGAGATGGAGATTGGGCAATGGGGACTCCTGGGGAGAGATGGAGATTGGGCAATGGGGACTCCTGGGGAGAGATGGAGATTGGGCAATGAGGACTCCTGGGAAGATGGAGATTGGGCAATGGGGACTTCTGGGGAGATGGAGATTGGGCAATGGGGACTCCTGGGAAGAGTTGGAGATTGGGCAATGAGGACTCCTGGGAAGAGATGGAGATTGGGCAATGAGGACTCCTGGGGCGAGATGGAGATTGGGCAATGGGGACTCCTGGGGAGATGGAGATTGGACAATGAGGACTCCTGGGGCGAGATAGAGATTGGGCAATGGGGACTCCTGGAGCAAGATGTAGATTGGGTAATGAGGACTCCTGGGGAGATGGAGTTTGGGCAATGGGCACACCTGAGGAGATGGAGATTGGGCAATGAGGACTCCTGGGGCGAGATGGAGATTGGGCAATGGGGACTCCTGGGGCAAGATGGAGATTGGGTAATGAGGACTCCTGAGAAGATGGAGATTGGGCTATGAGGACTCCTGGGGCGAGATGGAGATTGGGCAATGGGGACACCTGGGGAGAGATGGAGATTGGGCAATGGGGACTCCTGGGGCAAGATGAGATTGGGTAATGAGGACTCCTGGGAAGATGGAGATTGGGCTATGAGCGCTCCTGGGGCGAGATGGAGATTGGGCAATGGGGACTCCTGGGGCGAGATGGAGATTCTGCAATGGGGACTCCTGGGGAGATGGAGATTGGGCACTGAGGTCTCCTGGGGAGAGATGGAGATTGGGCAATGGGGACTCCTGGGGCAAGATGGAGATTGGGGAATGAGGTCTCCTGGGGAGAGATGGAGATTGTCTAATGGGGACTCGTGGGGAGATGGAGATTGGGCAATGGGGACTCCTGGGAAGATGGAGATTGGGCAATGGGGACACCTGGGGAGATGTAGATTGGGCAATGAGGACTCCTGGGAAGATGGAGATTGGGCAATGGGGACTCCTGGGGAGATGGAGATTGGGCAATGAGGACTCCTGGGGAGATGGAGATTGGGCAATGGGGACTCCTGGGAAGATGGAGATTGGGCAATGGGGACACCTGGGGAGATGTAGATTGGGCAATGAGGACTCCTGGGAAGATGGAGATTGGGCAATGGGGACTCCTGGGGAGATGGAGATTGGGCAATGAGGACTCCTGGGGAGATGGAGATTGGGCAATGGGGACTCCTGGGGAGATGTAGATTGGGCAATGAGGACTCCTGTGAAGATGGAGATTGGGCAATGGGGACTCCTGGGGAGAGATGGAGATTGGGCAATGAGGACTCCTGGGAAGATGGAGATTGGGCAATGAGGACTCCTGGGAAGATGGAGATTGGGCAATGAGGACTCCTGGGGAGATGGAGATTGGGCAATGAGGACTCCTGGGGAGATGGAGATTGGGCAATGAGGACTCCTGGAGCAAGATGGAGATTGGGCAATGAGGACTCCTGGGAAGATGGAGATTGGGCAATGGGGACTCCTGGGGAGATGGAGATTGGGCAATGAGGACTCCTGGGGAGATGGAGATTGGGCAATGGGGACTCCTGGGAAGATGGAGATTGGGCAATGGGGACACCTGGGGAGATGTAGATTGGGCAATGAGGACTCCTGGGAAGATGGAGATTGGGCAATGGGGACTCCTGGGGAGATGGAGATTGGGTAATGAGGACTCCTGTGGAGATGGAGATTGGGCAATGAGGACTCCTGGGGAGAGATGGAGATTAGGCAATGAGGACTCCTGGGGAGACGGAGATTGTGCAATGGGGACTCCTGTGGAGATGGAGATTGGGCAATGGGGACTCCTGGGGAGAGATGGAGATTGTGGAATGAGGACTCCTGGAGCAAGATGGAGATTGGGCAATGAGGACTCCTGGGAAGATGGAGATTGGGCAATGGGGACTCCTGGGGAGATGGAGATTGGGCAATGAGGACTCCTGGGGAGATGGAGATTGGGCAATGGGGACTCCTGGGAAGATGGAGATTGGGCAATGGGGACACCTGGGGAGATGTAGATTGGGCAATGAGGACTCCTGGGAAGATGGAGATTGGGCAATGGGGACTCCTGGGGAGATGGAGATTGGGTAATGAGGACTCCTGTGGAGATGGAGATTGGGCAATGAGGACTCCTGGGGAGAGATGGAGATTAGGCAATGAGGACTCCTGGGGAGACGGAGATTGTGCAATGGGGACTCCTGTGGAGATGGAGATTGGGCAATGGGGACTCCTGGGGAGAGATGGAGATTGTGGAATGAGGACTCCTGGGGCGAGATGGAGATTGGGAAATGAGGGATCAGGGGATGAGAGGTCGGAGGAGAGCAGGGAGATAGGGGTCAGGGAATTAGTGCTCAAGTGGGGTGGGAGAGAGTGGGATGGTGGTGGACGTGGGGACCAGCATTTCTCACAGAGCTGGGAGCAGAGCAACAAGGTGGTGTGTGGGTGCGCCACTGAGAGAGAAGCAGCCAGTAATGGAGCGAGTGAAACCTGGCGCCCTTACTGTAGGTAATTGTTGAAAGTTTGTTTCCGCTGGTGGGCGAATGGGGAGCGAGGCGACAGAGATTGCGGATTCTCACTGGAAGAACCAAGGGGGAAGGGTGAAGGAAGGTTCTTGAACTGAGGGCTATTAAACCGTGGGATCCTTCACCACATGTGGCTATTAAGCAGAGACTCAAACTTCATTTCAAAGGGAATGGGATAAATATTTGAAAGGGAGAAATATAAAAGCATCTGGAGTTCCAGGAGAGAGTGCCAGCACCAGGGGCCGAATGGCCCCCTCCTGTACTGTAATTTGCATAATTCTATGAAAACTCTCCTTTATTGTGTCCGAGATGAGGGAGAGTTTTTGAATTGATGGTGCTGAGCAGTTAAGAGTCAACATGTAGGCCAGACCAGGTAAGGTTGGCAGATTTCCTTTCCTAAAGGATATTAGCGAGCCAGATGGGTTTTTACTACAATCCGATAGTTTCCTGGTCACCATTACTGATACTCACTTTTTATTCCAGATTATTTAATTAACTGAATTTAAATTCCCCAGCTGCTGTGGTGGGATTTGAACTCACATCTCTGGACTGTTAGTCCAGATGACATTACCACTACGCTACCGTCCAAAAATGTGCGGGTTAGGTTGATTTGGCTATGATAAATTGACCCTTAGTGTTAGGGGGGGATTAAATATGTGGGGTTATGGGGATAGGATGGGATATGTTGGGGGGAATTAAATACGTGGGGTTACGGGGGTCGGGTGGGATATGTGTACTGTGGGGATTAAAGCAGGGACAGGGTACTGGATTTGAATGATCAGCCATGATCGTATTGAATGGTGTTGCAGGCTCGACGGGCCGAATGGCCTACTCCTGCTCCTAGATTCTATGTTTCTATGTTTCTATCCTCAGAGGTTATGTATTTAAAAACATCGGCAAAAGATCTAGAGGGGAGATGAGGAGAATTTTTTTCACTCAGAGAGTTGTCGCGTCTCTCTGTGGGTGACGAGTTCCATGGTGAAAGCTGAGAAATAATTCTCTTTAAATAATGCAATTTAATGATTCTGACCACAACAGTGATGCTAACAGTCAGTAATTATTATTAGTAATCTACCTAAGGGTCTTGTTTTCATGTGGTTGGGAAATTTATATAGCTGATCTGCCGGGCTGCTTGAAACCGTGGGCAGAGAGCGACTCGCAGAGATGAGCGGATCTTTGATTCCGCCAGTGACTAATTATAACTCATTGAAATTGCACTGGTAACTAATAATTCTAGTAACCTTCAGATTCCCTGCATAACTAACAATAGTACAATAAGTAGAGAAGATTTTTCCACTTGTGGGGGTAGTCCAAAACTAAGGGTCATAAATATAAGATAGTCACTAATAAATTCAGTAAGGAATTCAGGGACAACTTCTTTCCTCAGAATGTGAAACTCGCTGCCACAGGGAGTAGTTGAGGCGAATTGCATAGATGCATTTAAGGGGAAGCTAGATAGGCACATGAGGAAGAATGAAATAGAAGGTAGAGGGAGTCTTCATTGGAACTCTATTACTCTATTCGTTGAAGGACACGACCCCATCATTTCTCTTGAAGATACTTTTGGACATTCTTGTGTAAAAACCCAGCTTGTTCATTAACGTCTTTTAGGGAAGGAATCCTGCCGTCCTTTTAAAGGAAGTAAGTGAGGAAATTGTAGATGCTTTAGTCATAAACTTCCAAAGTTCTCTTGGTTCAGGAATTGTCCCTTTAGATTGGAAAACTGCAAATTTATCTCCATTATTCAAGAAAGGTGAAAGAGAAAAACCAGGAAATTATAGACCTGGTTCTCATAGAATCAGAGAAATTTACAGCACAGAAGGAGGCCATTCGGCCCATCGTGTCTGCGCCAGTCGAAAAAGAGCTATCCGGCCTCATCCCACTTTCCAGCTCTTGGTCCGTAGCCCTGTAGGTTACTGCACTTCAAGTGCATATCCAAGTACTTTTTAAATGCAGTGAGGGTTTCTGCCTCTACCAGCCTTTCAGGCAGCGAGTTCCAGACCCCCACCACCCTCTGGGTGAAAACATTTCTCCTTAACTCCCCTCTAAACCTACCAATTACTTTAAATCCATGACCCCTTGGTTATTGACCTCTCTGCTAAGGGAAATAGGTCCTTCCTATCCACTCTATCTAGGCCCCTTGTAATTTTATACACCTCAATCAAGTCCCCCCTCAGCCTCCTCTGTTCCAAAGAAAACAACCCCAGCCTATCCAATCTTTCCTCATAGCTAAAATTCTCCAGTCTTGGCAACATCCTTGTAAATCTCCTCTGCACCCTCTCTAGTGCAATCACATCTTTGCTGTAATGTGGTGACCAGATCTGTAGGCAGTGCTCTAGCTGTGGCCTAACTAGTGTTTTATTCAGCTGTAGCATAACCTCTCTGCTCTTATATTCTATGCCTCAGCTAATAAAGGAAAGTATCCCGTATGCCTTCTTAACCACCTTATCTACCTGTCCTTCAGGGATCTGTGGACATGCACTCCAAGGTCCCTCTGTTCCTCCACATTTCTCAGTATCCTACCACTTATTGTGTATTCCCTTGCCTTGTTAGCCCTCCCCAAATGCATTACCTCACACTTCTCCTAGTATTTTTTAAATGATGAAAAGCTAAGAACAGTGGACGTCCAAAGAGATTTAGGGGTCTATGTACACAGATCACTGAAATGTAGTAGTCAGCTACAAAAAAAATCAAAAAGGCTAATGGAATGTTAGCCTTTATATCTAGAAGGCAATAATATAAAGGGGAGGAAAATTTGCAAAAGCTATACAAAACCCTGGTTAGACCATATCTGGATTATAGTGTACAGTTCTGGGCACCGCACCTTAGAAAAGATATATTGGCCTTGGAAGGAGTGCAGCGCAGAATCATCAGAATGTTACCAGGGCTCCAAGGGTTAAATTGTGAGGCGTGATTGCACAAACTAGGCTTGTATTCTCCAGCATAGAGAAGGTTAAGAGGTGATTTGATTGAGGTTTTTGGGATTTTGGAAGGAATTGATAGGGTAGAAAGAGAGAAACTTTTTCCGCTTATGGGGGAGTCTTGGACAGGGGACATAACCATAAAGTCAGAGTCAGGTCATTCAGGAGAGAAGGCAGGAAACACTTCTTCACACAAAGGGGGGTAGAAGTGTGGAATTCTTCCCTAACAAAAAGCAGTAGATGCTAGCTCAATTAATAATTTTAAATCTGAGATCGATAGATATTGCTAGTCAAGGGTATCAAGGGATATGGAGCCAAGGTGGGTGGATGGAGTTAGGATAGAGATCAGCCATGATCTCATTGAATGGCAGAACAGGCTCGAGGGGCTGAATGGCCTACTCCTGCTCTTATGTTCCTTACCCGGTCTGTCCTGTATGTGACTCCAGTCCCACACCAATATGGTTGACTCTTAACTGCCCTCTGAAGTGGCCAAGCAAGTCACTCAGTTGAATCAAAACAAGGAGAAGGCCCATCACCTTCTCAAAACAACTAGGGATGAGTAATAAAGAAAGAGCTTACCGATACAAAAGCAAAATTCTGTGGTTGCTGGAAATCTGAAATAAAAACAGAAAATGCTGGAAATACTCAGCAGGTCAGGCAGCATCTGTGGAGAGAGAAACAGAGTTAACGTTTCAGGTCGATGACCTTTCGTCAGAACTGTAAAAAGTTAGAGATGTAACAGGTTTTAAGCAAGTGCAGGGGCAGGGAAAGGGAGGAGGGGAGGGAAGAACAAAGGGAAGGTCTGTGATAGGATGGAAGGCAGGAGAGATTGACAGACAAAGCAAAAGGAGATGGTAATGGGACAGATAAAGAAACAAAAGATGAGTCTAGAAGAGGTGTAAATGGGAATGGCAGAATCATCAACAGCTGTCATGTGAAAAGATAGGGGCAGAGGTTATGGTCTGAATTTGCTGAAATCGATGTTGAGTCCAGAAGGCTGTAAAGTGCCTAACCGAAAGACGAGGTGCTGTTCCTCGAGCTTACGTTGAACTTCATTGGAATAGTGTAAGAGGCCGAGGATGGAGGGGTCAGAGTGGGAGTGGAGTGGAGAATTAAAGTGCCATCGACCGGAAGCTTGGGGTCATGCTTACGGACTGAACGGAGGTGTTCTGCAAAGTAGTCACCCAATCTGTGTTTGGTCTCCCCAGTGTAGAGGAGAACTTGTCAAAGCACTTTACAGCCGATGAAGCACTTTGAAGTGTAGTCACAATTGTAATGTAGGAAACGCGGCAGCCAAGTTACCACAAGGTCCCGCAAACAGCAATGTGATAATGAGCAGATAATCTGTTTTAGTGATGTTGGTTGTGGGACAATTATTGGCCCAGGACACCGGGGACAACTCTCCTGCTCTTCTTCGAATAGTGCCGCGGGATCCTTTACACTCACCTCAGAGGGCAGCGAGACCTCGGCTTCATGTCCCATCCAATAGACTCCACCTCGGCTTCATGTCCCATCCAATAGACTCCACCTCTGACACAAGCTAGGCTGACACTTCAGTGTAGCACTCCCTCAGTACTGCACTGAGGTGTCAGCCTGGCTTATGTGCTCAAGTCTCTGGAGTGGGTCTGGAACTCACGAGCCTCTAACCCAGAGGTGAGAATGCTACCATTAAGCCAAGGCTGACACCTAAAACCTTTCCCTGCCCAGAAAACATCCTCCAATTATCTACAAACACAAATCAGTGATCCTACTGTTCCATTCTAATGAACCAGCAGTGGCTGTAATGGTCCAGAGACCACTAACGTAGCCCCCTACATCCTTATGTCTATTTATCATTCTCTTTTAATTGTCCATTAAGAGGACAGACTTTGTATCCATTTGTGCCAACATTTAAAGCAGTTACAGTTCCCTTACTTTCTCCCCTAATCAAACCAGCTACTATCTATGTCCTTACCTCTGGCACCAGGAGAACCTGGAGATAAAATGGGGCAGATTTTGATGCCAAAATCACGGCGAGGTTAGTTTCTTGGATCAGTTACTCCACAATATGTAGCAACCTTATTCAAAGACTCTCTCTGCACACCTCACTCGCAGGATATCTCACAATCAAAACCATCAAAGGACAACATATGGCTCATAACAAGAAAGTGATTGCTAGTACTGAAAGTATAGAGATTGCAAACTATTTATTATATCCATTATACGAGAAAGATAGCAGAGCATAAGGGAATCAAGGGATATGGGGCTAGGGTGGGAAAGTGGAGTTGAAGTAGAAGGTCAGCCATGATCTTATTAAATCGAGGGGCCGTGCTCTGCTCGTATTTATATGTTCTTACAGTCTAACAGTACAGGAATCCCGCCCCAACCGTGGTTTTGCCATACGCGGATTTCAAGTATACACGGTTTCCTCTCTGCGACAACTTTCGCCAACCGTGGCAGTGAAATTTGCGTATTCGCGGTTTTTAATTTAGGATTCAGGTAAATAACATGATTTTATTGCTTTTATATTCTTTTTTATTGTGTTATTTGAACATTTATACTGAATTTGCCAACCGCGCTTTTACTAACCACAGGGGGTTTTCAGGGACGTCTCCCCCGCGGTTCGGGAGGGATCACTGTACATGTGCGTGGGTGTATCTACTTATAAATAACTTCTGTGTGTATTCACTTTAATTCCTGTTCAATTGAGTAGGTTTGCAGTTTAAGTTCTAATCTCTTTCTGCCGCTTCTCAAAAATATGAGGAAGTACCTGTGAAGGCACTCGATACAACTAGAGCAATCGAGACATTCAAGATCCCCTTTTGAGCCTTGTAAAGCCATGAAACGACATCCCACTCATTAGCCAAGGCAGAAAGAAGGAAGGCTTGCAGTTATAGAGCGTCTTATCATGTCTTTGAGAAATATCGCAAACCGTTCACAATTAATGTTGAAGTGCACCGACCTTTCTTGCATCAGTAAATGTGGCAGCCGTTTTATGCAAGCTACATGAATGGAAGTGAGCACACAATCGCTCTTCTGCCTGGCCCGGGCAATCATGCCTCTAAGGCTGATTACATTTACTGCTGGTAGCACTGACCCGAAAATCCCCCCCCCTGTACATTACAGCACTGTCACGTTAGCCAGGACTGCAGCTGTGCGTCACAGCACAGTTTCTATTACAAGTCAAAAATAGCCCGACTGTCTCCTCCAATCACCAGCTCTGGGTGATTGAATGAAAATGATTCCGATCAATGAACAATCAACAATATGAGAAACTACTGATGCAATACATAGAAACATAGAAGATAGGAGCAGGAACAAGCCATTCGGCCCCTCGAGCCTGCTCCGCCATTCAATGAGATCATGGCTGATCATCCAAACTCAGTACCCTGTCCCTGCTTTCTCCCCATATCCCTTGATCCCCTTAGCCTTAAGAACTATATCGAACTCCTTCTTGAATATATTTAATGATTTGGCCTCATCTGCCTTGCGTGGCAGAGAGTTCCACAGGTTCACCACTCTCTGGGTGAATACCTTTTACAAATCTCTGGTTAGACCACACCTGGAGTGCTGTGTATCGTTCTGGGCACTGCACCTTAGAAAGGATATATGGGCCTGGAAGGAGCGCAGCGCAGATTCACCAGAACGTTACCAGCGACGTTCCCGTTAAGCTGCGCCGCACAGCGCTCCAGAGATCCCGCGCAGCCGGTGAGCCGTCGTTCAAATGCAAAAACCGCACGTGCACATGTTTGTGAATGGGCCGTGGCGCTGCTTAAAGGGGCAGCGCAGCCCCAAACATAAAATTGGAGGAAACATTGGTTACCAGCACTCCAAGGGTTAAATTAGGAGGATAGATTACATTATCCAGGCTTGTAGTCCCTGGAATGTAGAAGGCTAAGGGGTGATTTGATTGAGGTTTTTAGGATCGTGAAAGGAATTGATCGGGTAGATAGAGAGAAACTTTTTCCACTGGTGGAGAGTCTAGGACAAGGGGACATAACCTTAAAATCAGAGCCAGGCCATTCAGGAGAGAAGCTAGGAAACACTTCTTCACACAAAGGGTGGTAGAAGTGTGGAGCTCTTCCCCCATGAAAAACAGTCGGAGATTAGCTCAATTAATAACTTTAAATCTGAGATTGTTAGATTTTTGCTAGTCAAGGGTATCAAGGGAGATGGGGCCAAGGCGGGTGGATGGAGTTCGGATAGAGGTCAGCCATGATGTCATTGAATGGCAGAACAGGCTCAAGGGGCTGAATGGCCTCCTCCTGTTCCTATGTTTCTGACCCGGTCAGGCCTATGGGCGACTCCAGTCCCACACCAATATGGTTGACTCTTAACTGCCCTCTGAAGTGGCCAAGCAAGTAGCTCGGTTTTGTTTGCTAACGCTCATGTTAAGCGCCTTGGGACCTTTTTACTATGTTAAAGGCACTACATAAATGCAAGTTGTTGTTGTTGTAAGTTATATCAAAACGGCTACAGTGCAGTGACTGAAGGACGAGGCCCACCACCACCTTCTCAGAGCAACTAGGGATAATAAATAAATAAAGAAAAAACTTTCCAAAGCACTTTACAACCGATGAAGTACTTCGATTGTAGTCACCGATGCAGTCACTGTTGTAATGTAGGAAACGCGGCAACCAATTTGCGCACAGCAAGGTCCCACAAGCAGCAATGTGATAAAGACCAGATAATCTGATTGTGATGTTGGTTGTGGGATAATTATTGGCCCAGGACACCGGGGACAACTCTCCTGCTCTTCTTCGAATAGTGCCGCGGGATCCTTTACACTCACCTCAGAGGGCAGCGAGACCTCGGCTTCATGTCCCATCCAATAGACTCCACCTCTGACACAAGCTAGGCTGACACTTCAGTGCAGCACTCCCTCAGTACTGCACTGAGGTGTCAGCCTGGCTTATGTGCTCAAGTCTCTGGAGTGGGTCTGGAACTCACGAGCCTCTAACCCAGGGGTGAGAATGCTACCATTAAGCCAAGGCTGACATCTAAAACCTTTCCCTGCCCAGAAAACATCCTCCAATTATCTACAAACACAAATCAGTGATCCTACTGTTCCATTCCAATGAGCCAGCAGTGACAGTAACAGTCCAGAGACCACTAACGTAGCCCCCTACATCCTTATGTCTATTTATCATTCTCTTTTAATTGTCCTTTAAGAGGACAGACTTTGTATCCATTTGTGCCAACATTTAAAACAGTTACAGACTCCTTACTTTCTCCCCTAATCAAACCAGCTACTATCTGTGTCCTTATTTCTGGCATCTGGAGATATATCTCCTCCAATCATCAGGTGTGGATGATTGAATGAAAATGAGTCCTATTGCTGAACAATAAATAATGAGAAAATACTGGAAATACTCATGCGAAACCTTGACAAAGCACTTTACAGCCGATGAAGTATTTTGAAGTGTAGTCACCGTGGTAATGTAGGAAACACGGCAGCCGAGTTGTGCACAGCAAGATCCCACATACAGAAATGTGATAATGACCAGATAATCTGTTTTAATTATGTTGGTTGTGGGATAATTACTGGCCAGGACACCGGGGAATTTCTATGCAATGGGATCTTTTACGTCCATCTCAGAGGTCAGCGAAACTTCAGTTTCACGTCCCATCCAACAGACGGCACCTCTGACAGTGCAGCACTCCCTCAGTACTGCCTTGAGGTGTCAGCTTATGTGCTCAAGTCTCTGGAGTGGGACTTTAACCCACAAGTTTGTAACCCATAGATGTGAATGCTACCATTAAGCCAAGGCTGACACTGAAAAGCTTTCCCTGTCCAGAAAACATCCTCCAATTATCTATTAGCACAAGCTTTTCTTTTTAACTCCATGCTTCCAGCCAATGAAATCAATGATCCTACTCTTCCATTCCAATGAGCCAATAATGACTGTAAAAGTCCAAAGGCCATTAAAGTAGCTCCCTACATCCTTATATCTATTTATCATTCTCTTTTAATTGTCCTTTAAGAGGACAGACTTCGTATCCTTTGTATCATTTGTGCCAACATTTAAAACAGTTACAGTTCCCTTACTTTCTCCCCTTATCAAACCAGCTACTATCTATGTCCTTACCTCGAGCAGTGTTGAAAGGGGTTTGCAGGGTGTCACAGCAGTCCAGCAGTCTGTACTCCATTAGATTACTAGGATTGCTGAGGCACTGTGGGGGAGTGGCAATGGATCCGTGGAGGCCGACTCTGCTGGCCTCTCTCAGGATGACAGCATTCGTCCTCCCACCACTGCCACTCCGCCAGTGCCCTTGATGTTGCCTGTCAGCCAGCCACCCCAGACTGCTGCCACCCATGCCGAGGTGGTGCAGTCCGAAGCCGGGCCTGCTAGGCCCAGAGCTCCTCGAGGTCGTCCTCCAAGACCATCTGCAGTTTCCCCCATTGAAAGTCAGCAGCCTTCCACCAGCCATGCTGCAGCCACTGGGGTTGCAGTGCGTAGGAGCACTAGGATAGGCAAAGGCACACGCAAGACTAAGGGAATGCACAAGGGTGATTAGTTCATTTTTTGATGTAATATTGGATGGATAGAGGTATAAAGGTTTATTGGAATGTTTGCTTTGTGGTGGCTTTAATTTCAGCATTGTGGCCAAGAGGACGCTGTGATAGCCATTAACAGATGCAAGGTAAGGTGTGGAACTAATGTTGATTGGAAATTGGGGTTGTGTTCAATGGTGTCGCAGGCGGGTGATTCAAACCCGGATAACCCGGCCAGAAAGGGGCTGTCTCGGTTGCCTCCTTCCTTCTGCTTCCTCCTCCCCCTCTTCCGCTTCCTCCTCTTCCTCCTCCTCCTCTTCCTGTTCCTCCTCCTCCCCCTGCTCCTGAGCTGGTGGCAAGGGCTGTGCCCTCATGATGGCGAGGCTGTGGAGAATACAGCAGACCACCACGAGTTGGGACTCACGCTCCGGTGAGTATTGTAGGGCTCCTCCAGAGTGGTCCAGGCAGCTGAACCATTGCTTCAGCACCCTAGGGGGAACATTACTCCACGCTCCTTGACGTTGCATTCAGGCTTTCTGACAGGCCTGCCAATGCACCAAGCATTTCATTGTGCATACCCATCAGCGTTCTTCTGTAGGCCGCCCCATCGAAGTCTTCATTTGAGTCCTGTGCAGCAGAACTCATGTGCGACTTCGCCCTCCAGGGAGCTGGCACCTGGGCTACCCTTTCCCCCTGCCCTGGCTGCAGGCTACTCGTGCCCGGTGTCTCACCACATGCAGATCCCGCGACTAACCTATCCTCTAAAGTACGCGGAGCGCCAGTATCTGAGTCGGTGGCTGGGTGTGTGAAATCGAGTGACGGTGTTTCTTCTTCTTCTTCTTCTTCACTCTCCTCTCCCTCTTGTTGACCCACTGGCCGGGCAGGCTGGATTTCTCGGGTGTCTGAAATGAGAAAGGCACAAGGGTAGGGTTGTGGTGAGGGGAGGGGGGAAAGCAAGAGGTGCATGCTACACCATGTGCAGATTGTAAATCAGAAGAGATTGTGGGATGATGGGGAGAAATGGGATGTGAGAAGGAGGATAACGTATGAGGATACCGGCATCTTGTATTCTTTCAGCCCCACCGCTGGCCACGGGCTCAGCCATGCCCCTGCCAAGAATGGCCAGCACCGTCTCCTCCAAGGTGTTGAGGTGATGCAGGTGAGCCTGTCCCCCGCCGGTTAAGGTCTGCTGGTGCCGGTTATGTGCCACCTTTTCCTGCCAGAGAAAGTGAGTGTTTCAGTGAGTGTGATGTAATGTGTTTGGATGATGTTGCCTATCATGGTTGAATAGCTGACAGTGTGTTCAAGCTGTGAGATATGGGAGTGAGGCTTGCAGCAGTGGTAAGTGTGTGCGGGTGGGGTGAAGCTATGAACATGAGGTATGAGTCGTGTTTGGTAGAGATTGTTGGTAGGTGAGTGATGGGGGTGTGGTGCATTGAGCAGTGTGTGAGGCTAGTGGTGCAGATGCTGGGTATATGGCATTTGAAGATAAATTCACTGACCTTGACCACTCATGTGAGGTCATTAAGCTTCTTCCTGCACTGAGTCCAGGTCCTTGTGGCTACACTGCTGGCATTGACCACATTGGCTCTCTGCTCCCACTGCAGTCTGGTCTGTTGCCTGGAGGGCTTCCTGGCCCCCTGTGGGAAGAGGACCTCGCTCCTGGATTTGACCTCCAGGACCAAGGCCTCCAGTGCTGCAACCGAAAACCTTGGAGCCCTTTCTCTGGCTTGTTGAGCCATTTTTCAGTCTTCTTGTTTATGCCACTAGCCTCCACAAGCACTTCCAGCACCTGTTGCAGGCAGAAGGGGCAGACTGCCTCTAAATAGTGCAGGCTGGCTTTAATTGGAGCTAGCCTCGCACAATCTTGGGCCCCCAGCTGAGCGTTCAGCCACTCAGCGCTCGGGTGAGTGCCACAATCATGTGCAGTAGCAGGCAGCACAAATGTTACTTACTGCCTGCAGTCCTCCAAAAGGTTGCTTTCGCATTGCGATCCCCACCCCCGTTTTCTGGGATACCGAATTTCTAGATCCCACTATTTCTAGCTTTCCACCATTTACAAAGTGCTCTGATCTGTCCTTTCTAGGTCCAAAGTGGATGACATTCAACATTCAGGCTTGGGCTGATAAGTGGCAAGTAACATTCGTGCCACACAAGTGCAGGCAATGACCATCTCCAACAAGAGAGAATTTAACCACCTCCCCTTGACATTCAACGGCATTACCATTGCCGAGTCCCCCACCACCAACGTCCTGGGGGGCACCATTGACCAGAAACTTAACTGGACCAGCCACATAAATACTGTGGCTACAAGAGGAGGTCAGAGGCTGGGTATTCTGCGGCGAGTGTCTCACCTCCTGACTCCCCAAAGCCTTTCCACCATCTACAAGGCACAAGTAAGGAGTGTGATGCAATACTCTCCACTTGCCTGGATGAGTGCAGCTCCAACAACACTCAAGAAGCTCGACACCATCCAGGACAAAACAGCTCGCTTGATTGGCACCCCATCCACCACCTTAAACATTCACTCCCTCCACCACCGGTGTACCGTGGCTGCAGTGTGTACCATCTACAAGAGGCACTGCAGCAACTCACCAAGGCTTCTTCGGCAGCACCTCCCAAACCTGTGACCTCTTCCACCTAGAAGGACAAGGGCGGCAGGTGCATGGGAACACCGCCACCTCCAAGTTCCCCTCCAAGTCACACACCATCCTGACTTAGAAGTATATCGCTGATCCTTCATTGTCGCTGGGTCAGAATCCTGGAACTCCCTCCCTAACAGCACTGTGGGAGTACCTTCACCACACGGACTGCAGCGGTTCAAGAAGGCGACTCACCACCACCTTCTCAAGGGTAAATAGGGATGGGCAATAAATGCCAGCCTTGTCAATGACACCCACATCCTGTGAGTGAATACAGAAAAAACTCACACTCACCTACATTGAAATCCTTTTGCCACAGTTTTGCCCATTCACTAAATCTATCAATATCTCTTTGTAATTTTATGCTTTCATCTACACTGCTTACAATGCTGCCGATCTTTGTGTCATGGGCAAATTTGGAAATATGGCTCTGTATCCCATCATCTAATTCATTAATAAATACGGTGAATAGTTGAGGACCCAACGCAGATTCCTATGGGACACCACTAGTCACCTCCTGCCAATTAGAGTACCTGCCCATTATCCTTACTCTGGGTCTCCTGCCACTCAGCCAATTTCCTAACCAATAATTTGCCTTCAATTCCTTGAGCTTCAACTTTATCTAACAACAACAACAACTTGTATTTATATAGTGCCTTTAATGTAGTAAAACGTCCCAAGGCGCTTCACAGGAGCCTTATAAGACAAAAAATTTGACACCGAGCCATATAAGGAGAAATTAGGGCAGGTGACCAAAAGCTTGGTCAAAGAGGTAGGTTTTAAAGAGCGTCTTAAAGGAGGAAAGAGAGGTAGCGAGGCAGAGAGGTTTAGGAAGGGAATTCCAGAGCTTAGGGCCGAGGCAACAGAAGGTACAGCCACCAATGGTTGAGTGATTATAATCAGGGATGCTCAAGAGGGTAGAATTAGAGGAGCACAGATATCTCGGGGGGTTGTGGGGCTGGAGGAGATTACAGAGATTGGGAGGGGCGAGGCAATGGAGGGATTTGAAAACAAGGATGAGAATTTTGAAATCGAGGCGCTGCTTAACCAGGAGCCAATGTAGGTCAGTGAGCACAGGAGTTTTGGATGACTTCGAGTTTACGTAGGGTAGAATGTGGGAGGCCAGCCAGGAGTGCGTTGGAATAGTCAAGTCTTGAGGTAACAAAGGCATGGATGAGGGTTTCAGCAGCGGATGAGCTGAGGCAAGGGCGGAGTCGGGCGATATTACGGAGGTGGAAATAGGCGGTCTTAGTTATGTCGCGGATATGTGGTCGGAAGCTTATTTCAAGGTCAAATATGACACCAAGGTTGCGAACAGTTTGGTTCAGCCTCGGACAGATGTTAGGGAGAGGAATGGAGTCAATGGCTAGGGAATGGAGTTTGTGGCGGGGACCGAAAACAATGGCTTCGATCTTCCCAATATTTAATTGGAGAAAATTTTTGCTCATCCAGAACTGGATGTCAGACAATTTAGAGACCGTGGAGGGGTCGAGAGAGGTGGTGGTGAGGTAGATCTGGGTGCTGTCAGCGTACATGTGGAAGCTGATGCTGTGTTCAGTCTCTTATGAGGGACTGTGTCAAATGTCTTCTGGAAGTCCATATAAATAACATCCACAGAAATTCTCTTGTCCACTACTTTAGTCACCTCTTCAAAAAATTAAATTCGATTAGATTCATCAGGCATGACCTTCCTGTTACAAATCCATGGTTCTCTCTGATCAGCTGAAAATTTTCAAGGTGTTCAGTCACCTAATTATAGACTCTGGCAATTTCCCGACAACAGATGTTAGGCTAACTGGTCTATAATTCCCTGGTTTCCCTCTCTCGCCATTCTTAAATAGCAGAATAACATTTGCAATTTTCCAATCTAAAGGAATTGTTCCTGAATCGAGGGAACTTTGGAAGATTATAGTTAGGGCATCTGAGTGTTTCCAGTGTTTCCTGTTGTTATTCAGATTTCCAGCATCCGCAGTATTTTGCTATTGTACTTCCTTTAATACCCTGGGATGGAAACCATATGTTCCTGGATATTTTTCACTCTTTAGTGCCAATTTTTTCTTCAATACTGTTATTTTGCTTACGTTAATTTTGGTGAGTCCCCGTCCCTGATTTAATATTAGTTTCCTTGGGATGTCTGGCATGCTATCCTCTTCCTCTACTGTAAATACTGACCCAAAATAATTATTCAACATGTCCACCATTTCCTTATTTTCATTTACAATATCAGTTTTCAAGCAGCCCACATCGCTCCTGACTGCCCTGTTTTTCCTAATACAATTGTAAAAAAAATTGTGTTGATTTTGATATCCCTTGCAAGTTTCTTTTCATACTCCCTTTTTGTAGCTCTTACTATCTGTTTTGTCACCCTTTGTTGTTCTTTGTGTCTCTCCCAGTCGCCAGGATCTGTGCTATTTTTAGCATTTTTGTATGCTTTTTCTTTTAATTTTATGCTGTCCCTTACCTCTTTAGTCGTCCATGGCTGTTTTTTTTTGGTCAGGGGTATAAACTGGTTCTGTATCACGTTAAATTCTTTTTTGAACACCTCCCACTGAACTTCTGTTGTTTTACTCATTAACTGATCCTGTTGAAGTTGGCCTTATCTAAATCTAGAATCTTAGTAGCTGTTTCGCATTTCTCCCTTTGAAACACAACATTGTACTCAATCATATTATGATTGCTATTAAATAAATGTTCACGCACTGCTAGGCTGTTAACTTGGCTCATTGTTCATCATTAAATCTAATATGGCCTGCCCCCTTTTTGATTCTACGACACATTGTTGCAGAATACTTAAACACACTCAAGAAATTCACTACCTTTCTGACATGAGCTTGTCTGCTTATCCCAATCTATATGGAAGTTAAAACCCTGATTAAAACCACTCTGCCTTTACTACATGCTTGTCTAATCTCTGCACTTATACATTCTGCCACTTCACAGCTGCTACCAGGGGGCCGGTACACAACTCCCACTGTAGTCTTTAATCCTTTTCTATTTCTTAATTCAACCCATAACCTCTCCACTGCCTGCTTACCTCTGATTGTCTTTTATCATAGAGGTAAAAATAAAAGCAGAACCTCAAAGGTAGTAATCTCCGGATTACTCCCGATGCCACGTGCTAGTGAGTACAGGAATAGGAGGATAGAACAGATGAATGCATGGCTGGAGAGATGGTGCAGGAGGGAGGGCTTTAGATTCCTGAGGCATTGGGACCGTTTCTGGGGAAGGTGGGACCTGTACAAGCTGGATGGGTTACACCTCAACAGAGCCGGGACCAATATTCTCGCAGGGAGGTTTGCTAGTGCTATTGGGGAGCGTTTAAACTAGCTTGGCAGGGGGATGGGCACCAGCATATAGGAGTAGAAAAGAGGAATAAGGTGCATAAAAGAGTGAGGGGGAGAAATTCGGTATCGCCCCGTTTGGGGCGCAATTATCGGCCGGGCGCAAAGTTTAGCGCCTGGCGCTAATTATCGCCTCTGACTGCAAACCTGGCTTTTATCGCCCCTGGAGGTGATTGGAGCGCTAAATCAGGCGCTGCACACCTGTCTTAAGGTGCAAAGGCCGAGGAGCGAGGCGCTACCTCAGAGCGCGGGCCCAGCGCAGGTGATGTCAGTTAGCGATGGAACACAGACACACTGGCGCCGGCCAGTTCTTAAAGGGGAGGGTCGATCTTGCTCTCCAGCCACACCCTGCTCATTGGAGCCTTGAATCTCGGCCTGGAGAGACCTGTGACTACATTTTCCAGCCAAGGACTATGGAGAGGGTGAGAGAACGAGCTCAGCGAGCGGGCCTTGGAGGCTCTGGTTGGCGCGGTGGAGCGCAGAAGAGCTATACTCTACCCTGAGAGTGGCAGGAGGCCTTTGCCGCGCGACTACAGAAGAGTGTGGAGGGAGGTGGCTCAGAGCGTCTCCTGCAGGAGCATGGTGCCCAGGACCCATACTCAATGTCGCAAAAAGTTCAACGACCTCACTCAGGTCGTCAGGGTGAGTGCCATTTTTTCAATACCTCTCCATCCCTCCATTTCAACCTCACTCTATGGCTAGAGGGTCTTAAAACCCCAATGCCTAACACACATCCAAGACCTATGGCCCTCTCATGAAACACACTCGCACATACCACGCCTTGCATACAGTAAGGGCTATTCAACTATGGGAGGCACATCAGGCAAGACCATGGCTATATATTTACTCAGACGCCGTCCTTTTTCTTGCAGGCCAAGCTATCTCATAATAGGAGACAGCAACAACGGACGGGTGGAGGGCGGCCTCAGCTGCAACCTCTCAGCGATCTTGAGGCGCGCGTCCACAAGATTGTGGCAAGCCAGGTGATCGGTCCCGACGCCCCTGGAGAGGCCCACCCCATTCGGGACAGCAATGGTAAGGTCATCAGCTTTCTCTCCTCTCTCGTTCCACTTGTCCCTCACAACACCAGCCTTTGACACTTTCAATCCGACTTACTAAATCGCTCCACTCCTTCCTCCCTTACTGCCACCCTGTCCTGACACTAAAGCCACTCTTGTACCTCCCTGTTTTCAGATGGTGATTCACCAGCTGAGGAGACGGGCCCTCAAGCTGCCAGTGGGAGTGAAGCTGCAGGCGAGGAGGAAGAGGAAGCTGGAGCCTCAGCGCCACCCTCTCCCAAGGAAGCCCATGCCCACACTGGGACCACGTCTTCCCTGGAGGGGAGCAGGGGGAAGGGTCTGATGAGGGTGAAGCTCCAGGACCCAGCAGGCTGCAGCAACGCGATATGGCTAGGGAAGCTCGGGGGCCTTCTCCCCAGAGGGAGAGTAGGCCAGCGAGTCCTGCTGCACTGGACGCAGAGGAGGAGCAGCTCATCGCTGAAATGAACACCCAGGCGGTGGACATGCACACTTAGCTCATGGGTGCAGTGGGAAGGGTGCCCGAAAGCATTGATGCACTGGCAAGGAGTGTGGAGTATTACGCTGTAGCACAGGCAGATGCCACGCAAATGCTTAGTGCTGCAATTCAGTCACTGGCTGCTGTGATCCAATCTCAGACTGGTCTCATGCAGACTCAGATTGAGGCCACGCAAGCACTGACTGCTGCCATCATCGCTGGTTCGGCCACGTTGCCCCGGGGCTCTCACCGCGCCGCAGCTGGCCAGCAATCTGTGCTCCAGCAGATTGCTCCGGATGCTGAGGTGCTGCCCCGTGGGAGTGGCAGTGTGTCGGTCGAGCAGGGAGGTGCTGTCCTCTCTCAGAATGACAGCATTCCTGCTCCCACCACTGTCACTTCCCCATTGCACTTGCCACCGCCTGCAACACAGCCAGCCCAAACTGCTGCCGCCCATGCAGAGTTGGTGCAGTCTGCAGCCGGGGCCTCCAGGCCCAGAGCTGGTCGAGGGCGTCCTTCAAGGGCATCTGTAGTCTCAGGATCTGACATTCAGCAGCCTTCCACCAGCCTTGCTGCAGCCAGTGGCGCCCCATTACGGAGGAGCAGTAGGGTGGGAAGGGGGGAAGTGCGCAAGGGATGGAGATCACCCTCGAAGGGAAAAAAGTAAGAGGTCTCAAGAAATGTTGGGAATGTTTTTATTAAAAGCCGAGGTTCGTCTGATAACTTTTGTTTAGTGTTTTGGCCATTATCTCCAGCTTGTGAGAACCAGTTATGTTAATTAATGATTTGTTGTGTTTGTTACTATTAGTTTGTCATGAATAAATGACGCACACAGAGTTTGTAAAATAAAAAAGTTGTTGTATTCAAAATGTATATGTTTGGCCTTTGGAATCATTGCTGCCTTGGCCGGCTATAGGGGTTGCGGGTTGCTTTCCATCATGTTGTTCTCCATGCCAGAAGCCATCTTCTGAGTTGGGGCCCAGAAGCAGCTTGTTATCAGTCTTTGACGGACGGCCCTTGCAGTTTCAACATTGTGGGCCTCCCTCCTGCCTTGGTGCTGCTGCTGATCATCCTCCTCCTCTTCCTCCTCCTCTTCCTCCTCCTCCTCCTCCTCCTCCGGTGGTGCACCAATCCCTGGTGGCATTGGCTGGGTCCTGAGGATTGCCAGGTTATGAAGAATGCAGCACACAACTATGAAGAGGGAGACTTGCTCAGGAGAGTACTGCAGGGCTCCTCCTGAGTGGTCCAGACAGCGGAACCGATGCTTGAGCACGCCGATCGTCTGCTCAATGATGTTCCTGGTGGCGATATGGCTCTCATTATACCGCAGCTCAGCAGGGGTGTTGGGGTTACGGAACGGTGTCATCAGCCAGGTGCAGAGTGGATAACCCTTGTCCCCGAGGTGCCACCACTTGGCTGATGCGGTGCCTGGAAAAGCTCTGGCACAGCAGTCTGGCGCAGGATGAAAGCATCGTGGCTGCTGCCAGGATAGCGGGCATTGACGGCGAGTATCAGCTGTCTGTGGTCACAGACCAACTGGACATTTAACCTCTGCATTCTCATGCGGTGCCTGCAATGCCACATGCGTGCAGTCAATGGTGCCCTGCACCATGGGGAAGCCCGCTATCCTCGCAAAGCCAAATGCGCGTTCATGATGTTTGGCCCGGGTCATCTGGAAAGAGATGCACTGGCTCTCTGGATACAGCAATGGACCGTGAACTGGGAGATATTGGCGATGTCACCAGTAGCTGCTTGAAAGGAGCCGGTGGCATAATTGTGACCTTCACTGCCACCGACAGAGATGTCCTGGTCCTCAGTTGAGGCTGCAGATCTGGTTGCAGCGGATGGCAGAGCTCAGTGACCGCCTCCTTGCTGAAGCGCAGCCTGCGCAAACACTGCTCCTCAGACAAATTAATGTAGGAGAATTGTTCCCGGAATACCCTGGGAGGGTAAGTTCTCCTGTGCAGAGGCCTGTTGGTCCTCTTCCCTCTGGCCATGATTGTCACTCACTCTCTGCGTCTCTGGTGCCTCCGATTCTGTAGGCGCAGGACGATGTCCCG
Organism: Squalus acanthias; assembly: GCA_030390025.1. NCBI lineage: Eukaryota > Metazoa > Chordata > Chondrichthyes > Squaliformes > Squalidae > Squalus > Squalus acanthias. The sequence goes on from CM059445.1 coordinate 33,818,589, forward strand.
AATCAGTGCAGCCCCCACAGTCTTTTGACAATCGAAGCAATGAAGGTCAAATCCAAAAGAACCTGCAAAGTGCTGCTCAGTAGCCAAAACTACTTCACACAGCGTTGACTCTCTCCAGAAGTCTCTCTCCCTCTCTCTCTCTCTCAGAATCTCTCTCTCTCTCTCTCTGAATCTCTCTCTCTCAGAATCTCTCTCTCTCTCAGAATCTCTCTCTCTCTCTCATCAGAATCTCTCTCTCTCTCTCTCAGAATCTCTCTCTCTCTCAGAATCTCTCTCTTCTCTCTCTCAGAATCTCTCTCTCTCTCAGAATCTCTCTCTCTCTCTCAGAATATCTCTCTCTCTCAGAATCTCTCTCTCTCTCTCTCAGAATCTCTCTCTCTCAGAATCTCTCTCTCTCTCTCTACAGAATCTCTCTCTCTCTACAGAATCTCTCTCTCTCTCAGAATCTCTCTCTCTCTCAGATCTCTCTCTCTCTCTCTTACAGAATCTCTCTCTCTCTCATGAATCTCTCTCTCTCTCAAGAATCTCTTTCTCTCTCTCAGAATCTCTCTCTCTCTCTCAGAATCTCTCTCTCTCTCCAGAATCTCTCTCTCTCTCTCTCAGAATCTCTCTCAGAATCTCTTTCTCTCAGAATCTCTCTCTCTCTCAGAATCTCTCTCTCTCTCAGAATCTCTCTCTCTCTCAGAATGCGTGGTGCAAAGATGTCTCCCACAAAAAAAGGCAGGAAGAGGCCGTCTTTAAAAAGCGCTCTCCCTTTCCCTTCCCGACTGCAAAACGTTCCAGTCTCCCTGTTGTTGCTAGCGGCAGGCAGAAAGGAAGGGGGCGCCACTCAATATCCGGTCCGGGGTGCCACCGGGGCGTTGCACGTTCGACTGATGTCACGATCTGCGGGCGCAGGAGATTGGGGCGGTAGAGTTTAGCGCTGCCGCAAAAACTCTGGTCAATTTCGCGAGCGGCGCAAACATTGCCGAGCCCGGGCGCTAGTTGCTTTGCGCCCCGTTAGCGCCCTCTTAGGGTGCAAACGGGAGGCGCTAATCAACCGAATATTTCCCCCATTGTAGTTTTAGAAAGGGAGAATGTTCTTGAGGGGAACAAGGACAGAATCCATTTGGTTAGAGTTGAGGAGCAAAAAGGGTATGATCACACTATTGGGGGTATTCTATAGGCCTCCAAATAGTAAGTGGGAGGTAGAGGAGCAAATCTGCAGGGAAATCGTAGAGATATGCAAGAGCTATAGAGTGGAGATATTAGGGGACTTTAATTCCCCAAATATCGATTGGGATAATGCTAGAGTAAAGGGAAAGGACGGGGAGGAATTTCTGAAATGTGTTCAGGAGAATTTCCTTCACCAGTATGTTCTTGGCCCAACTAGGAAGGAGGCATTGCTGGAACTGGTGCTGGGGAATGAGGTGGGTCAGGTCAACCAAGTGGGAGGGTTTAAACTAGCTTGGCAGCGGGATGGGAACCTAAGTATAGAGTCAATAGGGAGAGAAGAAAAACTGGAATTGGAAAACAAAAACGTAGAAAGTAAATTGGAAGGACAGAGGAATCAAGGGCTAGATAGTAGTCAACAAGGAGGTTTGCCTGTACTAAATGGTATATACACTTGAATGCAAGGAGTATAGCGAACAAGGCAGATGAGCTGAGGGTACAGGTAGATACTTGGAACTATGATATTATAGCTATTACAGAGACGTGGCTGAAAGAGGGGCAGGTATGGCAGCTCAACATTCCTGGTTACAGGATTTTCAGATGGGATAGAGAGGGAGGTAAAAAGGGAGGGGGGGTCGCGGTGATTAAAGAAACTATTACAGCTGTGAGGAGGGATGATATGTTGGAGGGATCATCAAAACGAGGCCATATGGGTCGAATTGAAAAACAAAAAAGGGGCGATCACACTGCTGGGAGTTTACTACAGATCCCCAAACAGTGAGAGGGAGATAGAAGAACAAATATGTAGACAAATTTCTGAGAAGTGCAAAAACTATAGGGCAGTAATAGTAGGGGATTTCAACTGCCCCAATATTAACTGGGATAAAATTAGTGTGATGAGTATAGAAGGTGCGGAATTCCTAAAATGCATCCAGGAGAACTTTTTTAGCCAGTATGTAGCAAGCCCAACAAGGGAGGGGCCGGTTCTGGACTTAGTTTTAGGGAATGTAGCTGGGCAGGTAGAAAGCGTATCAGTGGGGGAGCATTTTGGTGCTAGTGACCATAATTCTGTTAGGTTTAAGATAGTTATGGAAAAGGACAAGGATAGACCAGGAATAAAAATTCTAAATTGGGGAAAAACAAATTTTGCTAAACTCAGAGGGGATTTAGCCATAGTGGACTGGAAACAGCTACTTGAAGGTAAATCAGTGTCAGAGCAGTGGGAGGCATTCAAGGAGGAGATCCGGAGGGTTCAGACCAAATACGTGCCCTTAAAGAAAAAAGGTGGGACTAACAAATCTAGAGCCCCCTGGATGTCGAGGGACATACAGGGTAGGATAAAGAAAAAAAAGGAGGCGTATGACAGATACCGAGGGCTAAATACTCCAGAATCTTTAGAGGAGTACAGAAAGTGCAGGGGTGCAATTAAAAAGGATATTAGGAAAGCAAAGAGAGAGCATGAAAAATTCTTGGCAAGTAAAATCAAGGAAAACCCAAAGATGTTTTATAAATATATTAAGAGTAAGAGGATAACTAAAGAAAGGGTAGGGGCTATTAGAGATCATGAGGGTAATCTGTGTGTGGAGGCGGGAGATGTCAGTAGGATTCTTAATGAATACTTTACGTCTGTTTTCACAAAGGAGAGGGGAAAAGCAGACATTGCTATCGGGGGGAGGAGTGTGAAGTATTAGATGAAATAAACATAGTGAGAGAGGAAGTATTAAGGGGTTTAGCAGCTTTAAAAGTGGATAAATCCCCAGGCCCGGATGAAATGTATCCCAGGCTGTTAAGCGATGCAAAAGAGGAAATAGCAGAGGCCCTGACAATCATTTTTCAATCCTCTCTGGCTTCAGGTGTGGTGCCGGAGGACTGGAGGACTGCTAATGTGGTACCCTTGTTTAAAAAGGGAGAAAAGGATAGACCGAGTAATTACAGGCCAGTCAGCCTAACCTCGGTGGTGGGAAAATTATTGGAAAGAATTCTGAAGGACAGGATAAATCTTCATTTAGAAAGACATGGATTAATCAAGGATAGTCAGCACGGATTTGTTAAGGGAAGGTCGTGTCTGACAAACTTGATTGAATTTTTTGAGGAGGTAACAAGGAGGGTAGATGAGGGTAGTGCGTCTGATGTAGTGTATATGGACTTAAGCAAGGCTTTTGATAAGGTTCCACATGGCAGACTGGTCACGAAGTTAAAAGCCTATGGGATCCAGGGCAAAGTGTCAAGTTGGATTCAAAACTGGCTCGGAGACAGGAAGCTGAGGGTAATGGTTGATGGGTGTTTTTGTGACTGGAAGGCTGTTTCCAGTGGGGTTCCGCAGGGCTCAGTACTAGGTCCCTTGCTTTTTGTGGTATATAGCAATGATCTGGACTTGAATATAGGGGGTATGATTAAGAAGTTTGCAGATGATACTAAAATCGGCTGTGTGGTTGATACTGAAGAAGGAAGCTATAGACTGCAGGAAGATATTAATAAATTGGTCAGGTGGGCAGAACAGTGGCAAATGGAATTCAATCTGGAGAAGTGTGAGGTAATGCATTTAGGAGGGCTAACAAGGAAAGGGAATACACATTAAATGGTAGGACACTGAGTAGTGTAGAGGAACAAAGGGACCTTGGAGTGCATGTGCACAGATCCCTGAAGGTAGCAGGCCAGGTAGATAAGGTGGTTAAGAAGGCATACGGAATGCTTGCCTTTATTAGCTGTGGCATAGAATGCAAGAGCAGGGGGGTTATGCTTCAACTGTATAAAACACTAGTTAGGCCTCAGCTAGAGTACTGCGTGCAGTTCTGGTCACCACATTACAGGAAAGATGTGATTGCACTAGAGAGGTTACAGAGGAGATTTACAAGGATGTTGCTGGGAGTAGAGAATCTTAGCTATGAGGAAAGACTGGATAGGCTGGGTCTGTTTTCCTTGGAACAGAGGAGGCTGAGGGGAGACCTTATTGAGGTGTATAAAATTATGAGGGGCCTAGATAAAGTGGATAGAAAGGACCTATTTCCCTTAGCAGAGGGGTCAAAAACCAGGGGGCACAGATTTAAAGTAATTGGTGGAAGGTTTGGAGGGGATTTGAGGGGAAATTTCTTCACCCAGAGGGTTGTGGGGGTCTGGAACTCACTGCCTGAAAGGGTAGTAGAGGCAGGAACCCTAACCACATTTAAAAAGTACTTGGATGTGCACTTGGGATACTGTAACCTGCAGGGCTACGGACCAAGAGCTGGGAAGTGGGATTAGGCTGGATAGCTCTTTGTTGGCCGGCGCGGACATGATGGGCCGAAATGGCCTCCTTCCGTGCTGTAACTTTCTGTGATTCTATGATTCTATGAAGTGTCTGTGGGAGGACACTTGGGTACGAGTGCTCATCGTATCGTAAGATTTAGATTAGCAATGGCGAGGAGCAAGGAACAATCTAGAGTGGAACTTTTAAATTGGAATAAGGCTAACTTCAATGGGATGTGAAAGGATCTAGCCAGGGTAAAATGGAACCAAAGACTGACAGGAAAAACTGTAGTGGAACAATGGTGATCTTTAAGGAGGAGATGTTCCAAGTACAGGCTAGGTACATTCCAACAAGGGGGAAGTGTAAGGGAACAAAAGTAAGGGCTCCTTGGATGCCGAGGGAGATAGAGAAGATGATGAAACAAAAAAAGAGGGTGTATGATGCATGTCAGGTGAATTCTTCAAGGGAGAACCAGACCAAATACAATAAGTTGAAAGGGGAAGTGAAGATGAAAATAAAATTGGCAAAGAGAGAATATGAGAGTAGAATGGTGGTTAACATAAAAGGGAACCAAAATAACTTCTACTGGCATGTAAACAGTAAGTGGGTAGTAAGAGGCGGGGTGGGGCCTATTAGGGACAAAGAAGGTGATATATGCTTAGAGGCGCAGGACAAGGCTAGAATACTCAATGATTACTTTGTATCGGTGTTTACTAAGGAGGTGGATACCAGCCGCCCTCACTTTCTGCAACTTTACCAGCAGTCCCGACTTCATACCCGCCTCCTCAGGGCTGGGAAAATCCAGCCCTATGACTCTATGACTAAGTAATTATCTCCTTAATCAAGGAATGAATCATACAATAACTATTATTACTAATAATTACACATAACTGAGTTTCTGTTATCACCTCATCTTTCGTTTAGGCACGCTACAGCCCTCTGGACTCAATATCGAGTTCAACAATTTTAGATCATAACCTTAGCCCCAATCACATTTATATTTTATTTTTTCATCCACCCTTTTATTTGCCCCCCCCTTTTTTTTCCCTCCTAGAAGCTGGCAGCTGTCCTTCATTCTGCAAGTGCATTTCACACTTCTTTCAGCCTTAACCTGTCACATTAACACCCTCTTGCCTTGAATATCTTGTAATGTCTCTTAATCTCTCCTTTTGTTCTTTCATCCCCTCCCCCTTTACCCAGCTTTATCCTTGCCTTAAATCTATTTGATTTCCTGCTGTTTCCAGTTCTGATGAAAGGTCTCGACCTGAAACGTTAACTCTGTTTCTCTCTCCACGGATGTTGCCTCGCCTGCTGAGTTTTTCCAGCGTTTTCTGTTGTTATTTCTGTTATCAATGTTCAGTTAGTAAAAGGGATTCCAGTCAGACAGTGTTTTAACTGGTAAGAAAATTTAATAACTGAGTGAGAAATGTCAAGGCTCCAGATCAGAGTAGAGTTTTGGGTAAAAATAAGCAAAGTGGGTCAGGAAGGGACAGAGAGAGTAACAAAGGTAATAAGGCATCAGTGTCTAAGGTGACATCAGGGAAAAAGAGAAATAAGTCAAAGCTAAAGGCACTATATCTGAATGCGCGAAGCATTCGCAACAAAATAGATGAATTAATAGCGCAGATAGAAATTAACAGGTTTGATCTAATAGCCATAACGGAGACGTGGTTGTAAAGTGGCCAAGGTTGGGAACTAAATATTCCAGGATACATAACTTTTAGGAGGGATAGGCAAAATGGAAAATGAGGAGGGGTAGCCCTGATAATAAAGGATGGGATAAAGACAGTAGAGAGAAAGGGCTAAAAATTGAGTAGCGCTCGTAGTGCCCCCGAAAAATTAGCGCCCCCGCGCCGGAAATTCACCGGTAGCGCCCCAAGAGGGAAGCGGGGCGTTACTGGAAGCGCCCCGCATCCCTCTTGGGGCGCTCCGAGGGAATATCGAGGCGCGGTATTGCAGGCCTTCCTCCCCTTCTTAAAAGGGAGGGGCCTTGTGCAGCGCAACCCGGGGCCCAGCTGGGCCACTGGGGATCGGGAGTGCAGGCAAAAGAGCCCGGCACTCGAGAAGTGCCGGGCTCTTGGAATGCAGCCGGCACTCCGCGGGGGGCGGGTCAGGAGGCCGGGGGCGGGAGCTCAGGCAGGTGCTGGCAGGCGGCCAGCAACAAAAATGGCCGCCCCGCACCTCGCCTTTAAATAGCGCCTCCCCGGCTGCAGGTAGGCCCCCCGACCCCGTTGGACATAGTGTCCGGCTGTAAGTCAGGGGGCGCTCCCGAAGATTGCGGCCGGGGCGTGAGTGGGACGCTGCGCACGGCGAGGACATCATCGCTGGCGGCGCAGCGCTGCGGGGCTCTACCAGTTAGTGCCGCCGCTAACCTCCCGCTGAATTTCGCGGGAGGCGTGGGCGGCGCCGCACCTGGGCGCTAGTTGCTTTGCGCCCCATTAGCGCCTTCTTAGGGCGCTTACGGGAGGCGCAAAGCAACCCAATTTTTACCCCAAAGGATCTTAGATCTGAAAATCAAGAAGTAGAATCAGTTTGGTGGAGCTAAGAAACAGCAAGGGGCAAAAAAACATTGGTGGGAGTTGTTTATAGGCCCCCAAACAGTAGTTGTAATGTAGGGCAGTGTATAAATCAGGAAATTAGAGGCACATGCAACAAGGGTAATACAGTAATCATGGCGGACTTTAATCTACATATAGACTGGGCAAACCAAATTTACAGTTATAGTGTGGAGGACGAATTCATGGAATGTATGCAAGATCGTTTTCTAGATCAAAATTTTGAGGATCCAACTAGGGAACAGGCTATTTTAGATCTAGTATTGTGCAATGAGAAAGAGTTCATTAATAACCTTGTAGTAAAGGGACTTTTAGGGAAGAGTTTTATATTGATAGAATTTTATATTGAGTTTGAAAGTGACTTAGTTAAATCCGAAACTAGGGTCTTAAATCTAAACAAAGCAAACTACGTAGGTATGAGGGGCGAGTTGGCTATGGTAGATTGGGAAACTACATTAAAAGGTATGACAGTGGACGAGCAATGGCTAGCATTTAAAGAATTAATACATAATTTACTGCAAATATACATTCCTTTAAGGCACAAAAACCCCACAGGAAAAGTGGTCCAACCGTGGCTAACAAGAGAAGTTAAAGATAGTATTAGATCAAAGGAAGGGGCTTATAATGCTGCCAAAAAGAATAGTAAGCCTGAGGAGTGGAAGGATTTTAGAATTCAGCAAAGGAGGACCAAGAAATTGATAAAGAAAGGGAGAATAGAATATGAGAGTAAACTAGCGAGAGACATAAAAACAGACTGTAAAAGCTTCTATAGGTATGTAAAAAGGAAAAGATTCGCGAAAGTAAATGTGGGTCCCTTACAGGCTGAGACAGGAGAAATTATAATGGGGAATAAGGAAATGACAGAGAAATTAAACAAATACTTTGGCCGCGATTTTGCCGGCGCTCGGAGGGTGGGTTTGGAGGCGGGTCAGAGGTTAAAGTCATTTTGATTGACGGCGAGTTCCAAACCGGATAACACGCCAGGTAAGAGTGACGTGAACACCAGCGAGCTACAGACTTCGGAGCTGCAAGTGCAGTATAAAAGCCGCAGTCTTCAATCTAGTCATTTAGAAATCTCTAAGCTTGGTGTTTGAGTCATTTGGGGGGGCTCACGATGGTCCTGTGGGGGAGTAAATGCATGAGTTAGACAAGTGAAATGTAGGTTGCAGATACATGCCATTGTGCAGATGCTCAGTACTCAGTCTCTATGAACATCATATCCCATATTAGTCACTCATGGTTGCTAAATCAGAGGGTTGGAAATCAATTCTCTCACCAGCTTGCTGTTCTATGCCCGTCTCTCCGTCCCCCACTGACACCTTTGCTGCACCTCCAGCGATCTCCAGGGCTGCCTCCTCAGCGCTCGTAAGGTGAGCCAGGGATGGTGGTCCTCCTCCTGTCCTCCCCCAATCCCTTTTATTGTGGGCTCTCTTCTCCTGTAGTGAGGGACACAAGTGGAGTTTGAGACAGACTGATGGAGTGAATGTTAAGAATGCATGACATAGATGTTTAGAGGCAGACTGTGAAGGAGTGAGGTGCACTAACCATCTTCCCTCCCTGTGCATTTTAAGTTGTAGGCATTGCATAAGGGTGTGAGTGTTGCATATCAAGATGGGGACGTGATTCTGTACAGAGAAAGAGAGGGATGGGTGAGGGTGCAAGGGATGTTACAGTGAGTTTGGATGTGCAGGGGAAGGTTCCCAATGCAGATTGATGGGGATGAGAAGAGCTGGAAGGCAGATTGAAGATAAGTGTGATGTTATACTCACATTAGCTGATCTCAAACCTTTTTCGACACTGAACCCATGTGCATCGGCACACAGACCTCAAATTCATCTCCTCAGCAATTTGCAGCCAAGCTGCCTTGGTTTGCTGAGGAGGCCTCCTCTTTCCGTTTCCAGGGAAGAGGACCTCCTGACGTCCCCTAACTCCCTCCACAAGAACATGGAGGGAGCCTTCATTCAACCTGGATGCAGCCTTAGTGTTTGGCGCTGCCATTCCTGCAGCAGCCAGCACTTATGACAGAAAAAAACTGATGATTCTGCAAAGGGGACATGGCCCCTTTAAACCTTTACTGAAACAATGCATCTGACACGCTGCAAGCAAGTGCCTGGACGGACCCGCACGTCGGCCGTAACAAGGCCAATCAACGTAAAATCTCATCTGCGGGGTGACGGCAACCGGCAGCGGGACCAGAACCCGCCCAACAGCCAACCTGACTCCAACCCGCCGCCGAGGGTAAAGTCGCAGCCTTTGTGTCTGTCCTCACGGAAGAAGACGCAAAAAACTTCCCGGAAATAGTGGAGAACCAAGGGTCTAGCGAGAATGAGGAACTGACAGAAATTAATATTAGCAAAAAAGTAGTACTGGAGAAATTAATGGGACTGAAAGCCAATAAATCCCCTGGACCTGATGGCGTACATCCTAGGGTTTTGAAAGAGTTTGCTGTAGAGATAGTGGATGCACTGGTTGTCATTTTCTAAAATTCCATAGTTTCTAGAACGGTTCCCGTGGATTGGAAGGTAGCAAATGTAACCCCACTATTTAAGAAAGGAGGGAGAGAGAAAACGGGGATCTACAGACCAGTTAGCCTAACATCAGTAGTAGGGAAAATGCTAGAATCTATTATTAAGGACGTGGTAACAGGGCACTTAGAAAATTATAATAGGATTGGGCAGAGTCAACATGGATTTATGAAAGGGAAATTGTGTTTGACAAATCTGTTCTAATTTTTTGAGGTTGTAACTAGCAGAATAGATAAGGGGGAACCAGTGGGTGTGGTGTATTTGGATTTTCAGAAGGCATTCGATAAGGTGCCACACAAAAGGTTATTAAACAAAATTTGGACTCATGGGATTGGGGGATTAGGAAAAAAAGGGAGGCTTTTAGCAGATACAAAGGACTAAAAACAGTGGAAGCCCTAGAGGAGTATAGAAAAGTGCAGGGGGGTACTTAAAAAAGAAATTAGGAGAGCGAAGAGGGGGCATGAAATAACACTGGCGGGCAAAATAAAGGAAAATCCCAAGGTGTTTTATAAGTATATTAAGGGCAAGAGGATAACCAGGGAAAAAATAGGGCCCATTAGGGACCAAAGTGGCAATCTGTGTGTAGAGCCACAAGATGTAGGTGGGGTTTTAAATGAATATTTTGCATCTGTGTTCACTGTGGAGAAGGACGATGTAGGTATAGAAATCAGGCAGGGGGATTGTGATATACTTGAACAAATTAGTATTGAGAGGGAGGAGGTACTAGCGGTTTTAGCGGGCTTAAAAGTGGATAAATCCCCAGGCCCAGACGAGATGTATCCCAGGCTGCTGTGTGAGGCAAGGGAGGAGATTGCAGGGGCTCTGACACAAATTTTCAGAACTTCTCTGGCCACAGGGGAGGTGCCAGAGGACTGGAGAACAGCTAATGTAGTACCATTATTCAAGAAGGGTAGTAGGGATAAACCAAGGAATTACAGGCCAGTGAGCCTAACATCAGTGGTAGGGAAATTATTGGAAAAAATTCTGAGGGACAGAATTAGTCTCCACTTGGAGAGGCAAGGATTAATCAAGGATAGTCAGCATGGCTTTGTCAGGGGGAGATCATGTCTGACCAATTTGATTGAATTTTTCGAGGTGGTGACGAGGTGTGTGGATGAGGGTAGTGCAGTTGATGTGGTCTACATGGACTTCAGTAAGGCTTTTGACAAAGTCCCGCATGGGAGACTGGTCAAGAAGGTAAGAGCCCATGGGATCCAGGGCAACTTGGCACATTGGATCCAAAATTGGCTTAGTGGCAGGAGGCAGAGGGTGATGGTTGAAGGTTGTTTTTGTGACTGGAAGCCTGTGTCCAGTGGTGTACCGCAGGGATCGGTGCTGGGTCCTTTGCTGTTTGTAGTGTACATTAATGATTTAGATATGGATGTAGGAGGTATGATCAGTAAGTTTGCAGATGACACAAAAATTGGTGGAGTGGTAAATAGCGAGGAGGGAAGCCTCAGGCTACAGGACGATATAGACGGGTTAGACATGATGTCCCCCTGACAAAGCCATGCTGACTATCCTTGATTAATCCTTAAGAATGCATCTGGCCCGGGTAAATTGGAATCAAAGATTGGCAGGCAAAACTCTAATGGAACAATGGGCTGCCTTTAAAGAGGAAATAGTTCGGGTACAGTCGAGGTACATTCCCACTAGGGGAAAAGGTAGGGCAACTAAAGTCAGAGCTCCCTGGATGATGAAAGAGATAGACAGTAAGATGAAGCAGAAAAAGAGCATGTATGACAGATGTCAGGTCGAGAATACATCTGAGAATTTGGCTAAATATAGAAAGTTTAGAGTAGTGAAAATGAAAATAAGAGGGGCAAAGAGAGGGTATGAAAGTAGAATGGCAGCTAACATAAAAGGTAATCCAAAAGTCTTCTATAGGTATATAAATAGTAAACGGGTAGTAAGAGGATGGGTGGGGCAAATTACAGACCAAAAAGGAAGCCTACGCATGGAGGTACTAGAAAGGCAGGACCGATGGGATGCATCCTAGGACGCTGAGGAAATTGAAGGAAGAAATCGCGGAGGTACTGGGCATAATCTTCCAATCCTCCTTAGAAACGGGTGCTGCCAGAGGACTGGAGAATTGCAAATGTTACACCCTTGTTCAAAAAAGGGTGTAAAGATAAACCCAGCAACTACAGGCCAGTCAGTTTAACCTCGGTGGTGGGGAAGCTTTTAGAAACAATAATCAGGGACAAAATTAACAGTCACTTGGACAAGTGTGGATTAATTAAGGAAAGCCAGTACGGATTCATTCAAGGCAAATCGTGTTTAACTAACTTGATCGAGTTTTTTGATGAGTTAACAGAAAGGGTTGATGAGGGTAATGCAGTTGATGTAGTGTACATGGATTTTCAAAAGACGTTCGACAAAGTACCACATAATAGGCTTGCCAGCAAAATTGAAGCCCATGAAATAAAAGGGACAGTGGCAGCATGGATACGAAATTAGCTAAGTGACAGGAAACAGAGAGTAGCGGTGAATGATTATTTTTCGGACTGGAGGAAGGTACACAGTGGTGTTCCCCAGGGGTCAGTTCTAGGACCACTACTTTTCTTGATATATATTAATGACTTCAAAATTTGCAGATGACACAGAACTTGGAAGTATAGTGAACAGTGAGGAGGATAGTGATAGACTTCAAGAGGACATAGACAGGCTGGTGGAATGGGCAGACACGTGGTGGATGAAATTTAACGCAGAAAAGTGCGAAGTGATACATTTTGGTAGCAAGAATGAAGAGAGGAAATATAAACTAAAGGGTACAATCCTAAAGGGGGTGCATGAACAGAGAGACCTGGGGGTATATGTGCACAAGTCATTGAAGGTGGCAGGGCAGGTTGAGAAAGCGGTTAAAAAAGCTTATGGGATCCTGGGCTTCATGAATAAAGGTAAAGGTTGCGATTTTATCAGCACTGAGAGGGCGGGTTTGGAGGCGGGTAAAGTGTCAAAATCATTTTGATTGATGGCGGGTTTCGATCCCGCCATCAACTCACCTCCAAACAATTTTCCCAAGTGTTGGGTCCCCGATTTGCGCATGGACCTGACAGCTAGTGGCGGTAAGAGGATTAAAGCCACTTACCTTCCTGTTAACAGGTACTTGATACTTGTTAACAAGCTCTTTTTCGATTTTGTCGCTTCTGCCTTGGGGTTCCCGACGTCCGGACACCACGCCAGGTAAGTGTGGCGTGTTGTGAGTCTGCTGCAGTGTTTCTGCATTGATGACAGCTGCAGAAGTGGGGTGAAGGATCCAATGGTGCACTGGTGAGTTTCAGAGGTAAGGAAATGTTGGGGAAATCATTTTTAATGTATTTACACTTTTCTGTAGGTTACAAGTTTTGAAATCGATGTCTATTCCCACCTGATTGAGAGAACCTCTCTCACCAGTGACAGATCGCTTCTGTAACCTCACCTGCAGCTGCCATCTGTTCTAGCCTATGGAGGGAGTCACTGGAGAGCCTGGGTGCAAGAGTTCACCTTTGTACAGTGATTGTCAGTGTTTGCAGCACCTCAATGTAGTTGGGGGCGGGACTGGAAGCCGGAAACCACCTGACCCGCTCCCAACCCGCATCTATTTACAAAATCGCGGCCATAGAGTACGAAAGCGTGGAAATTATGATGAACCTGTATGAAACACTGGTTCGGCCTCAACTGGAGTATTGTGTGCAATTCTGGGCACCGCATTTTTGGAAGGATGTGAAGGCCTCAGAGAGGGTGCAGAAAAGATTTACGAGAATGATTCCAGGAATGAGGGACTTCAGTTACGTGGATAGACTGGAGAATCTGGGGTTGTTCTCCTTAGAGCAGAAAAGATTGAGAGGAGAGTTAATAGAGGTGTTCAAAAACATGAGGGGTCTGGACAGAGTAGATAGAGAGAAACTGTTCCCATTGGCAGAAGGGTCGAGAACCAGAGGACACAGATTTAAGGTGATTGGCAGAAGAACCAAAGGCGACATGAGGAGAAACTTTTCTACTCAGCGAATGGTTAGGATCTGGAATTCAATGCCTGAAAGGGTGGTGGAGGCAGACTCAATTGTGGCTTTCAAAAGGGAATTGGATAAGTACCTGAAGGAAAAAAAATTGCAGGGCTATGGGGAAAGGGTGGGGGGAGTGGGACTAGCTGAAGTGCTCTTGCAGAGACTTGACGGGCTCGACGGGCCGAATGGCCTCCTTCTGTGCTGTAACCATTCTATGATTCTATGATTCTATGAAGGCTAATGTTTTCTTCAGTTATATTCAGTAATATTTTACAGTCATTTGGAAAGGTGTCTGAAGAAAGAACAAGTAGAAAGATGGCATAATTTACTGGGTTTTTGCTGCTCAGTATTAAGGTATTTTAGGGTATTGCTGAATTAAATTAGAGTTATTGCGGTTAACGGACCTATTAAATTGTGAAAACCAGACTTTTATTGTGGCCACGGTGAAATTCTGGTTATTGTAAATTATGTAAAAGTCTCTAGTTCTGGACATGAGATTATCACATAAAAAAATGGCATTTTTGAATTTCTCACCCATGCCAAGGACACAATGATGTTGAGGAGGGTAATGTTGAGTGTCGTTCATGTGACTGGGGTTGTGCGAAGTTCATTGTGGTTGGAAGAAAAAAGTGACCGAGACAGAAACCATAATTAAAGAACATCCTGCCATCTCTACGGCATCAGTCTGACGCCATTTTGTGGTTGGACTGGACCAACTACCTAAGAGTTAATAAAATGAGGGGTTTTGGACACCTCTTAAATAAATAATCAATGATTTAACAGAATTTAGGGTTTAATCTGAATTGTAGGTACAAGGCCAGAAAAACCTACTCTTTTTAAAAAAATGAGATGAACAAACTTAAATGCTGTCTTCCCTGACAGGAATGTGTTTAGAATTAACAGTGATGTCACTAATTATTTCTGCTTGTTTTAACAGATTTTCAGCCCCGAAAGATGCAAAAAAAAAAGATTAAAATGTGGTGATTTCACAGCTCAAGTTTGGAAAGTTGGAAGTCAAAGAGGAGCTGAAATTTAGTTGCAAAATGTAATTGTATTTGGATCTTTGTGCAAGTTTTAAAGGCACAAAAATTTTGAAAATAAATAGAGTTTGGTTCTTTTCCCCTTGGCGAGGTTTCTTTAGGTTTATTTGAAAGCTGTGTGATGTGGTCTGATGCTGTCTTTCCATAGCAAGGAAGTTAACCTCTGCCACGGGTAGCTTATTTTAATTTTTCTAGTATATGTATGGGGTGGTGGTTTGTGTCAGCTTCGCCTCTGACTTCTGAGCGGTTCGAATCGCTCCCACTCCCTTGGTTCTAGACCTTGGACTTATTTGGGGGTTGTGATAAAAAGTGCAGCAGACAACTGAGTTTGATGCAAGAACTTTGATCTTTATTCAAGAAAGTAAAACACAACACAAACACTCTTAACACTCTAAAAGTGGGGAACACTTCGGTACAAGCGAGGGAAATAACATTAGAAGAATACTTCACCCCTCCCAATCCCACTTCACTGGCTAGGTTGGACTCTAGAGGACCAGGGATGATACTCACCAGAACCCTTGACAGTTAGGTTAGTCTTCGCAAGTCCGCTGATGCGGTAGGGTGCGTATTGGATTTATCAGGTGAGTACCCACTTTTCTTTGGTTTAGAAGTAGGGTTTAGAGTTTTTTAAGGGAAAATCTTACCTAGGGGTAAGTCAGGAGTAGATTGTAGAGTGGAAACTTTGCGATTCTTCGGGTTTTCTTCGAGTTGGTTTTTCTTTGGTCGCGGTGGCCCAATTGTTGATACCTGATGTTCGGTTGGTTGTTTCGTGAGGGCCTTGTTGCCGCGAGGTGTCCGGTGGTCACTGAGGCGGTCGTTCTGGGTTCTTCTCGTGTCAGCCTACTTTGTTGGATGGTCTGGCCTTCGAGCTGTCGACCTCCTGGCTGGACACAGAACGCTGAACGGTGTTGGTTTTAGAACTGTGTTGCGGAGAATGCCTCCGTTGATGTCTTCTTGTTCTTCCTTCCTCTTCTTCTTTTTCAGGTTGAGAACGGGCCTTCAATTATACCCATTGAAGGTTCCTTATCTGCGCGCCAAATCAGGTCCCGGTCTTTGTTAGTTTTGGCGGGCTCGTTAACGGTAACGTTTTTAGTAATGTGTTAACTGGTTTAAAACAGGCCTTCAATCTCACCCATTGAGCATGGCCTTATCTGCGCGTCAAATCTTGTCCTGCTCTTTGTGAGGTTTTAGCGGGCTCGTTACCAGTAACTGTTCTGTAAGTCAAATGGCTTTTGGCATGACTTGCATCCTGTCGATCTCCTCGGTTGATTGCAGGTGATGGGTTTTGTGTTTGGTTTTCTTGGTTGGGCCTGTAATTTCTATAGGGTAAACCGAAGTAATTTGTTTTATGCATGTCTTAATGGGCTCTGTAGCTTGGGGTGGAGACTGTTCTCCTCGGGTTTATTGTTAGGATGCTAATGTCTGATAGGGGCCGAGTTAAACTCCCAACGAGATCATACGGTTCCCCAGACAGTCCCCATTAGCTCCAATACCCAAACTGGTTTTACAGAGGCTGATCCCACCTCCCTTCACAGCCTTTTCTCCCTTACAAGTCCAGACATGTCTTTTAAAATCCCAAATCTTGGTTTTTGCTCGAAAGGTCCTTCGGTTTAGGCCCAATGCACTTCACCACCCTGTAATAGCTAGGAAAGAGTCCAAAAGTCTTTTTCCTTAGGGTTTTCTTAGAATTAGGGGGATCTGTGAATTTTGAGAATCTTACAAGTATCAGATTAACTCTATTTAAATATTCACTAAGCAACAACGTCTGAATTGCTCAATGTAAACACATATCAGGCATTATTAAATTTTAAGGGGGAGAAATTCATTATCGCCCCGGAATGGGCGCTAACTTTGGAAAAGTTTGCTATTTAGTGCCAGGCGCTAATGAACCTCGCTGCACGCAAAATTCATTGTCCTCATTCAAATAAAGGATGGGAGTGCTAAATCAAGCGCTAACGGCCTAACTCAGTGGCGTTACACTCAAAGCGCTAACCAATATCAGCCTAATCACAAGTCATCATTGCCACAGGCTCTTTCCAGTTCTTAAAGGGGAGGTTCATTCATGCTGCAGAACCTCATTCTCAGCGTTGCTGCCTGTGAACCTGTGTCAGCAAGCAGGAGCAGGCCAAGCCCAAGGAGTCGGAGGACTCAAGCAGGTTTCATGATGGCAGATCCACGCCCCAGGGAGAGAGCCCGCAGATTTTCGGACCAAGCATTGGAGGAGTTGGTGTCCGCTGTGGAGAGACGGAGGGTGGTGCTGTACCCGGCAAGTGACAGGAGGCCCTCGCCGCAAGTGTTCCGCACCATGTGGAGGGAGGGTGCCCATCAGGTCTCGGGCAGCACTGTGGTCCCCAGGACACACACACAGTGCAGGAAGAAATTTAACAACCTCACTCAGGTGGTCAGGGTGAGTCAATGCTTCAACAAATGCTACGTACCATCGTCTGAACCACAGTCTGCACACACTGCTCAAAGCACCACAACCCCAGCACTCACCCACCAACAATCTCCACCTACCAACACTCACACCCACATCTCACACCTCACACACAATGACAGCTATTCAACTATGGCAGGCACATCACCCAACCACATTGCTCCACACTCACTCACACACATTCCATTCTCTTGCAGGCCAAGGTGGCTCACAACAGGAGGGAGCAGGAGCGCACAGGCGGGGGACAAGCCGACACCCAACCACTGTCTGTGCTGGAGAATAGAGTGCTGCAGATTATTGGGCACCAGGTGGTGGGCGCCGTGACCACCGGCGACATTGACCCCCTTGGGGACAACAACGGTATGTTCACCCCTACTCCTTCTTCTCACAACCCACTTCCCCTCACCCCACAAGCCTTTCACACTTTCCAACTAATCAAGCTGTATGCATGCATTTCTCCCTTCCTGCCCCCTTCCCCTCACCTTAACCTGAATCTTGTGCCTTTATGCTTTCAGATAATGAGCAGCCTGTCCCTGAGGGCACCGTTGAGAGCGATGCAGGAGAAGAGGAGGAGGAAGAACACACCGCGTCACTGCATGTCTCACCCGCAGGCACCAGCTCAGACACTGACACTACTCGTTCTTTAGACGCTAGTGTAGTAGCAGGATCTGCACAGGATGATGCACTGGGAACGAGTGGGCTGCAACAAGACCAGGGGGAAAGGGTAGCTCGAGAGCCAGCTCCCCAGAGGGCGAGTTCACATGCGAGTTCTGCTGCAGCGGACTCAGATGAGGACCTCGATGGGGAGGCCTTTAGAAGAAGGGTGATGGGCATGCACACGGAGATGATAGGTTCAAAGGCAAGGCTGCCCGAGAGCATGTCGGCAATGGTAAGGAGCGTGGATGAGTCCGCCTCCAACATTGCACAAGGCACTGCGCACACCATGGAGCCCATCATTTCCAATCTGCAAAGGATGGTAGATTCCCAGAGAGACCATGGCAACCCAGACCTCATGCTGCGTGTGATGGGCGATGTCGCCGCTTCCATTGCAGCACAGGCGGAAGCCCTGCAACGTCTTAGTGCTGTAATGCAGTCTATGGTTGGTGCCATCGATTCTCAGACTGCTCTCATGCAGTCTCAGCTTGAGGCCGCGCAAGCTCTGACTCCTGCTATCGTGGCTGGGTCTACCACCGTCGACCGGGGCTTTCACGGTGTCGCAGCAGGCCAGCAATCTGTGCTGCAACAGATTGGTAGTGATGCTGAGGTGCTGCCCCGGGGGAGTGGCAGTGAGTCAGTGGAGCAGGAACCTGCTGTCCTCTCTCAGGATGACAGCATTCCTGCTCCCACCACTGCCACTCCGCCATTGCCCTTGTCACTGCCTGTCATCCAGCCAGCCCAGACTGCTGCCGCCCATGCTGAAGTGGTGCAGTCTGCAGCCGGGCCTTCCAGGCCCAGAGCTGGTCGAGGGTGTCCTGCAAGGCCATCTGAAGTCTCCCGCATGGACACTCAGCAGCCTTCCACCAGCCCTGCTGCAGCTACTGGGCCAACACTTCATAGAAGCACTAGAGTAGGCAAAGGCACAGGAACGAGAGGCACTAAGGGATTGCACAAGGGTGAATAGTAATTATTGTTGTTGTAAAGATGTGTTCACTGATTATTGATAAATTTATTAATTCACTTTGTATAATTTTGTACTGTCTCTCATTTCAGCTGTGCGCTGTGATATGGCCTGCGACAGGGATGGAATGATGGGGATGTGGTGAGCAACGGGGATCTGAGGTTTAATTTATTGCAACCGCAGTCTGATGAGGCGGTCACAGACCACCCTTCTGGAAGGCCGATTGAGTGGCTGCCTCCTGCCTCGGTCCTGTTCCTCCTCCTTGTCATCCTCCTCCTCCTCCTCTCCCTCTTCCTCCTCCTGAGGTGGTCCTGCAATCCCTGCTGGCAAGGGCTGGGCCCTCATGATGGCCAGATTGTGGAGCATGCAGCACACCATGACGAAATGGGTCACCCGCTCAGCCGAGTACTGATGGCAGCATGGCGTTCATTATATGAGTGCTGAGCAGGAGTGTTGGGGTTGCGGAGGGGAGTCATGAGCCAGGTGGAGAGCGGGTACCCCTTGTCCCTGACCAGCCAGCTGCGAGCTTGATGTGGTGGCTGGAAGAGTGCTGGCACGCCGGTCTGGATGAAGGAATCGTGGCTGCTGCCAGGATAGCGAGCATTCACATTGAGGATTCGCTGTCTGTGATCGCACACTAACTGGACGTTAAGTGAGTGGTAGCCTTTGCGGTTATGGAAGATCTCAGGATTGGTATGTGCCGCCTGAATAGCCATGTGAGTGCAGTCTATGGTGCCCTGCTATCCTGGCAAAGCCACATGCACACTCGTCCTGCTTCTCTCTGGTGATGGGGAAGGAAATGTAGTCCCTTCTGCTACTGTAGAGAGCCTCTGTCACCTCCCAGATGCAGCGATGGACGGTGAACTGCGAAATGTTACCTATATCTCCTGTTGCAGACTGGAAGGATCTGCAGACTCGAGGGGCTGAAATGGCCTACATAATGTTCCAATGTTCTTTACTGGACATAGGGAACTAGAAACAGCCTTCGATGCCAAATCCTTGCCTGTATCGTTATTCCTCTTGAAAATCCCATGAACATTGGGAATTCCCAAGAGCACTGCAGTACAGGTGCAGGCAGGCAAGCAAGCAAGAAGAAAACAAACCAACTGTATGAACACAGCCTCTGGCATCAAGATGACGTGTCATCCCCCATATAAGGAAAGCTCCGTGCAGCTCCAGGAACGTTTATAATGCACCTTTCACAACCTCAGGACCTCCCAAAGTACCTTACAGCCAAACTTTTGAAGTGTAGTCACTGTTGTAATGTAGGAGATGTGGTGGTCAATTTGTACACACTAAGGGCTGGATTTTGATACTGGGGCGGGTTGGGGTTGTGTCATCCGCATTTTGTGTCATCCACCCGCCTGCAATTGGATGTGGGAGATTGATGCAATTTTCACTTAATTGGGCAATTGAGTTCCAGCATGTGGGAACCCATGAACCAATTAGTGGTTTCAGTCTGAAAGTCGCCTCTGATGATGTCATCATTGCTGTTGCATTGAAGGCTTTCAGACACTGCCTGGTCTCAGACACTGCCTGGCCTTTGCTGTGAGGACCTGGATGCAAAATGAGCAGCATCTCAGAGAGAGAGAGAGAGAGAGAGGAGAGAGAGAGAGAGAGAGAGAGAGAGAATTTTTTTTGCAACCAAGTCCTCCCCGGCAGTCTCTGAAGACATTCAATGCAGCAGCGTATTCTGTCTCCAATTGCCGGTTTTCTGCATGCACTGCGCATGCGCTGAAAACCGGCACTTGGTTTTTGGAAAAGGGGGCGGTTCCTCGGTGCACCGCGTGCGCGCTACAGGCTGCGCGCACGCTGTGCACTTAGTGCTTTGGACGCGCAGGTAAGGACGGAAGATTTTAGAAATGAAAAAAGGAGGAGTGAGACCCACTTTTAACAAGGTAAGTAGTGAATTAAGTATTATTTTGAATTTTTTTTAACAGGTATATCTTTTTTAGAGACTTTAAAGACAGGTAAGTTTATTTTTAGAACTTTTTAAAAGATTTTAAATTTTTTCAAAAATGTAATTTTTTATTTAAAATGGTTAATTTATTTAACTATACTTATTTTATTAATGTGATGGTTTTTTAAAAAAATTTAATTGAGGTTTAGCTGTTATTTTGGGGGGGTGTAAGATTCATAGCTTTCACAGCACTTATGTGAAACTTATGAATGGAAGATGGTGTGCTGCCATTGGCTCTAACTGAGTCACGTGATCCCACAGCTCGCACGAATTCACTACGCCGCTGGGATACGCAAGCACTGCCCAGCTGATGTCTAGAACATCAAGTTCATGCGAGCTGGATCTGAAAAAGCCAACGCGGAGTGAGAGATCGCGGGGAGGCCTTACCCCCGCGTCAACACTCAGTCTTTAATTTCTGGGCCTTTTAATGTCTTATCTGAAGGATGGCACCTCTGACAGTGCAGCACTCCCTCAGGACTGCACTGGAGCGTCAGCCTAAATTAGGTGCTCAAGTCCTGGAGTGGGAATTAAGATACTCTCGTGAACACAGTCACGAGCAAAAATGTTATGTCGGTAAATGTTTTCTGCAGCTGGCATTCAAAAGCTCTGATCGAGGTCTTATGCTTCCAGAGAGACACTGTGCTGGAATTATCAGGCTGGATCTTGCCATATAATGGGTGAAACCGAAGAAGAACGTCCTGCAGTTTAAGATTGGCTCAAAATGCTGGGACTCTACACTGCAGAGAAGCGTAGGCTTAGGGCTGATTTGATCGAGGTTCATAAGATGATGAGGGGATTAGATTGTGTTTGTGTAGACATTTTGTTTCAACTGAAGAGTCACAATCTCAAATTATGTAAGGCCAGATCTAGGTTAGATGTCAGGAGGTGGTTCTTTGACCAGAGAATACTGGATCTGTGGAACAGGCTGCCGACTTGTGCGGTGGACTCCTTCACTGAATTCCTTCAAGCGAGAGCTGAACCTGTTTCTGGCTGGGGTGGAGATCGCCTCGAACAAAAGGTATAACATATATAAGATTAATCAGGGCCAGAGCGATCTCCTGGACTAGTTTCAATCACTTAAGGGGGTCGGAGAGAAACTTTCCAGATTTTTGTTTTCCTCACTGGCCTGAGATTTTATCTGTTTTTTGCCTCTCCCAGGAGATCACATGGTTTCTGATGGGGTGGGGTGTGTAAGGCATCACAAATGTGTGGAACAGGCTGGATGGACCAGACGGTCTTTTCCTGTCATTGTTGGTATGTTCACAAGCCAAAGTGAAATGGTGCAGAATCAAGTGGAAATGTTGACGTATGTGGTTAGAAGGATTTATTACTGAGTGAGTGGCGATGAGGCTCCACAAACCACAATACGTTGTTCATGTTAACGGAAAGAGCAGTCTGTCTGGAAATGTGCAAAAGATCTAATCTTACTGGCAACAGTATAACAACCCTCAGACTGAAGCTGAAAATGGCCACTGGCTTTCAGTTGCCTCGGCCTTAATCTCTGGATTTACCTCCCTAAACTTCTCTACCTCTCTTTTCTCCTTTAAGACGCTCCTTAAAACTTTGACCAAGCGTTTGGTCATTTGCCCTAATGGCCCAGAAATTGATCTCGCTCTGTTCCCGCGGGGGTAAGCCTTCCCCGCGATCTCTCACCTCGCTTGTGCTTTTTCAGATCCAGCTCGCACGAACTTGATGTTCTGGACAGCTGCTGGGCAGTGCTTGCGTATCCCACCGGCGTAGTGAATTCGTGCGAGCTGTGGGATCACGTGACTCAGTTAGAGCCAATGGCAGCACACCATCTTCCATTCATAAGTTTCACATACGTGCTGTGAAATCTATGAATCTTACACCCCCCCAAAATAACAGCTAAACCTCAATTAAATTTAAAAAAAAAACCATCACATTAATAAAATAAGTATAGTTAAATAAATTAACCATTTTAAATAAAAAATTAAATTTTTGAAAAAATTTAAAATCTTTTAAAAAGTTCTAAAAATAAACTTACCTGTCTTTAAAGTCTCTAAAAAAGATATACCTGTAAAAAAAAATTCAAAAAAATACTTAATTCACTACTTACCTTGTTAAAAGTGGGTCTTACTCCTCCTTTTTACATTTCTAAATTCTTCAGTACTTACCTGCGCGTCCAAAGCATGAAGTGCACAGCGTGCGCGCAGCCTGTAGCGCGCACGCGATGCACCGAGGAACCGCCCCCTTTTCAAAAGAGCAATTGCCGGTTTTCAGCGCATGCGCAGGGCATGCAGAAAACCGGCAATTGCAGAGGGAATACGCGAGAGTACGCAGTGCGTACTCTCGCGCACCGCGATGAATTTTTGGGCCAATATCTCCTTGGGTGGCTCGGTGTCAAAGTTTGTTTTATAACGCTCCTGTGAAGCGCCTTGGGATGCATTACTATGTTAAAGGTGCTATATAAATGCAAGTTGTTGTTGTTGTTATTGTTGATTATTCTAAATGTGTTGCTTCCTGTTTATTGTCTCAGTGACCAGTGTGGAAACAGGGGGGGGAGAAATTGGTTGTTGTTGAGGACCATAAAGGACCAATTTTGGGTGCCTGAAATATGCCTGACCCTTTATTGGGTTGGGCGGTATTCGGATAATCCTGGCGGTTTTCTAAAAGAGGTGTTAGGCACCTTAAGTCTGTTAATGAGGGGCCTAATGCCCGTTTATGGACTTTCCATGAAATTGGTTGTGGTGCTGAGCATGGCAGGTGCTAGGCTTGTTTTTTGGTTCCTACTGCGGCCTAACTAGCGACCCTTAAAGGGACCACCACAAACATAAGTAAATCTTTTTAAACTGACCGTTATATAGAGTGCTCCTCCTGGCTCCACAGCACTACTGCAAGCTGGTGCTGGCCTGAGCTAGTGCCCGTTCTGTTTCCTCCTTCCCCCCCGCCCCCTACCCCTAGGACTTACCCTAAGGCCACTGCTGGCGAGGCAGTCGGCCCAAATGGGTTCTACGGTGACTGGTGAGCTGCCTCTGGAGGCGCGACAGGTGCTGGTAGCTTGCCGTGACTATTAAGACAAAACCCCAGGCCCAAATTCAGGTCAGCCTTGGCCTCTGGCTTCTGCCGTGTGTTGGGAGCGTCGACCATTTCAGACCCGAAAATGGACCGAGACCAATTTCTACCCGGTCAAAAGTCTTCCTAATGTTGAAGGCCTCTGTCAGGCCACTCCTTAACCTTCTCAGCCCCATGTGAGAAGTCGCACAACACCAGGTTATAGTCCAACAGTTTTATTTGAAATCACAAGCTTTCGGAGCGCTGCTCCTTCGTCAGGTGAAGATTTACTTCACCTGACGAAGGAGCAGTGCTCCGAAAGCTTGTGATTTCAAATAAAACTGTTGGACTATAACCTGGTGTTGTGCGACTTCTCACATTTGTCCACCCCAGTCCAACACCGGCATCTCCGCATCACTTCTCAGCCCCAGTGGAAGAAAGGGCCAGCTTCTCTGCATATCTGTAGCCCCTTATCGCTGGTAACCTCCTCGTGAATCAACTCTGCATCTTTTCCATTGCTTTCATTTCCTTCCTAAAATGGGGGACTCAAGCCAGAAACAGTGGGGCTATTTTTCGAGTCTGAGCTTCACCCGTTGGATCGTGTTGGAAATTGTGCGCACTGCCCATGATTTTTTGTCCATTTACCTCCCTGCTTTTGCACTCATTGGGCTGGATTTTCATTGACCCGTGGAGGTGGGTTTGGAGGCGTGTGGGGGGTTAAAATTGTCTAAGAGGTGGGATAGGCTGTTAAGGCCCTTAACAAGCACTAAATTGCCTCTATAATGCCATTTTGAAAGGCCTTTGTGCTTTTAACCCTTTTTCTATGTGAAGCACGCCTGTTCTGAACCACGAATGTGAAACCTGGCGGAAGCACGGCTGGATGGATGGATGGATGGATGGATGGATGGATGATGTCTGGGAGTGGTGGTGTAAAAATATCTGGGAGCAGACTTAGGACTACTGCTGCTCATTTTGCAGGCCCTCACACAGCAAAGGCCAGGCAGTCTTTGAAGACCTTCAATGCAGCAGCAATGATGACATCATCAGAGGCGACTTTCAGACTGAAAACACTAATTGGGTCATGGGTTCCCACATGCTGGAACTCAATTGCCCAATTAGGTGAAAATTGCATCAATCTCCCACATCCAATTGCAGTCGGGTGGATGACACGACCCCAGCCCGCCCCAGTATCAAAATCCAGCCCTATGCATCTAGCTCAGTGTTGTTCAATTGAAAGAGCAGACTAACCACAAGTGTGGCTATGGCGAGGCCATTTTATCCGCATACACTAATTTTAGTAGAGAATTCCTTCCACCCAAAACAGGTAAATGTACTTCCCAGGTGTACATGTGGTTAACAAACATCTCCTGCCAGTCAGTAACTAATTCAGCAATCAAGGCACTGACAACAATTTTACCAACAAACCCACGAAAGGATTAAAGTTGCCATGCATATGCTGTGCGAATATGAGTATTGAGATCACATGCTCAATGACGGTCTCTTTTTCTCATTTCTTATTTACTAATCAGAAATCATGTGGCTAGTGGCTAATGTATTGGACAAATGCTAAACCTCTGGCGCCCTGGGGAGTTCACACTTTCCTGTTGTCTCTAAAGTGACACAACCATGTAAAGGGAAGTGGTGACATATGTGGACAAAAACTGTGTTGGCCATTTTACAGGTCAGTTTGGCTCATTAGTGGCACTCTTGCCTTTCAGCCTGAAGATTGTGAGTTCAAGTTCTGCTCCAGGACTTAAGGACATTAAGGATTTAGTCTGGAACTGCAGTCTTGTAGGGGGTGGTGGTTTGTGTCAGCTTTACCTCTGACTTCTGAGCGGTTCGAATTGCTCCACTCCCTTGGTTCGAGACCTTGGACTTATTTGGGGGTTGTGATACAAAGGTGCAGCAGACAACTGAGTTTGATGAAAGAACTTCAATCTTTATTAAAAGGTAAGACACAAATAATAACACTCTTAACACTCTAAAGGTGGGGAACACTTCGGTACAAGCGAGGGAAATGACAGTAGAACAATACTTCACCCCTCCCAACCCCACTTTACTAGCTAAGTTAGGTTTTGAAGGACCAGGGATAATGTTCACCAATCCTTTGACAGTTGGGCTAAATCGCGGTTTTGGGGTTCGCTGTTTATGGCGGTTAGTGTCTGCCGTACCCCGTACGTGGTAGAGGACTTCACCTGGGTCTCTGGTCAGTCTTCGCGAGTCCGCTGATGCGGTAGGATGTTGTTTTGGATTTATCTGGTGAGTACCCAATTTCTTTGGTTTAGCAGTAGGGCTTAGAGTCTTTGGGGAAAATCTTACCCAGGGGTAAGTCAGGAGTAGTTTGTAGTGTGGAAACTTTGCGGTTCTTCAGGTTTTCTTCCCTGGAGTTGGTCTTTGTTGGTCGCGGTGGCCTGCTATTACCCGGTCAGTTGGGGGTAATGCAGCGGTTGTTGGTTTTGTGAGGCCTTTGGTTTCCGCGATGGCTTTAGGCCTTGTTTAGTGTGTCAGTCGACCTCGTGGAGCCGTCGGTGACTTGTTGCTGCTTGTTGCTCCGGGTGACTGTGTTGGGACTGTTGTTGGGGGTCCGTCGAGGTGGTATCTTCACGAACTGGACTCAGGTGTGTCTGAGTGGTGAGCGATGCCGACTCGCTTCCAGCTCGGGTTTTCTTCTTCCTGGTTTCTTCTTCTTCTGATGACCACCGGTTGCGACTGACTGCTCGACCTTGAACTGCTTGATGGGCCTTCAATTATACTAAATTGAAGTGACCTTATCTACCCGCCAAATCTACTCAGTTCATTGTCTGATTTTGGGCGGGCCTGTTACCAGTAACTGCTCTGTAAGTGTCAAATGGGTTTTGGGATGGTTTGCATCCTGTCGATCTCCTTGGCTGATCACTGGTGATTGGTTTCGTGTTTTGGGTTTCTAGGCTGGACTCAGTCTTTTCTATAGAATGGTCCTGAGTGATTTGTATTATGCATGTTTTCTGATGGGCCCTGTAATCGGTTTGATGGGGCCTATTATTTTGGGTGGGACTGTCTTCTCCCAGGGTCTATTGTTCAAATGTTAATGTTTGCTGGGGCTTGAGTGAGGTCATCCCGGTTCCCCAGACAGTGTAATTAACTCCAATATCCAAAACTGCTTTTTACAGAGGTCGATACCACCTCCTTGTCCCTTTACAGGCCCAGACATGTTTTTAAAATGCCAAAACTTGGTTTTTGGTCTTAAATTCCTTGAGGGAGAAATTCAGTATCGCCCCATTTGGGGCGCAATTATCGGCCTGGGCGCAAAGATTAGCGCCTGGCGCTAATTATCGCCACCGACTGCAAACTTGACTTTTATCGCCCCTGGAGGTGATTGGAGCACTAAATCAGGCGCTCCACACCTGTCTTAAGGCGCAAAGGCCTGGGAGCGAGGCGCTACCTCAGAGCGCTGGCAAAGCTCATGTGATGTCAGTCAGCAACGGAACACACACACAATGGCACGGACCAGTTCTTAAAGGGAATGATTGATCTTGCTTTCCATCCACATCCTGCTCATTGCAGCCTTGAATCTCGGCCTGGAGAGACCTGCACATCAAATCTGCTGGAAAGAACAATGGAGAGTACCAGGAAAGAGCTCAGAGTGCAGCCCCCACAGTCTCTTCTAAATCGATACAAGGAATGGCAAATCAAAATGAACCTGCAAAGTGCTGCTCAGTACCCAAAACTCCTTCACACAACGTTGAATCTCTCCAGAAGACTCTCTCCCTCTCTCTCAGAATGCGTGGTTCAAAAATGGCACCAACAATAAAAGGCAGGAAGCGGTCGCCTTTAAATAGCGCTCCCCCAGTCCCTTCATGACTGCAAAACGCTCCCCTCAACATGTCGTTGCTAGCGTCAGGCGGTAAGGCAGGGGGCGCCACTCAATATCCGCTCCGGGGCGATACCGGGGCGTTGCGCACTCGACTGACGTCACGATCTGCCGGCGCAGGAGATCGTGGCGGTAGTGTTTAGCGCCGCCGCAAAGTGTCTAGTTAATTTCGTGAGCGGCGCAAACATCGCCGCGCCTGGGCGCTAGATGATTTGCGCCCCATTAACGCCCTCTTAAGGCGCTAACGGGAGGCGCAACCAACTGAATTTTTCCCCCCTTATGTTAGGCCCAAATACATTTTTATCACTCTGAGGTAGTTCCAAAGTCCTTTTTCCTTCGGTTTTGGGGATCTGTAAATTTTGGAAACCTTACAGTCTGTTATTGAATGAGTACTGCATCGGAAGATCGGAACAGGAGGAGGCCATTCAGCCCCTTGAGCCTGTTCTGCCATTCAATCAGATCATGGCTGATCTGTACCTCAACTTCATTTATGCACCTCTGTTCAGTTCATTGTCTGAATTTGGCAGGCCTGCTACCAGTAACTGCTCTGTAAGTGTCAAATGGGTTTTTGGGATGGTTTGCATCCTGTCGATCTTTTTGGCTGATTGCTGGTGATTGGTTTTGTGTTTTGGGTTCCTAGGCTGATCTATAGCCTAGTCCTGGGTGCTCTGTATTATGCATGTTTCTTGATGGGCCCTGTAATCGGTTTGATAACTACATATGGTTATGATATTGTGGCCATTACAGAAACATGGCTGCAGGGTGACAATGCCTGGGAATTAAACATACCAGGTTATTTAACGATCAGGAAGGACAGGCAGGAAGGAAGGGGAGGTGGGGTGGCTATGTTAATAAAGGAAGGAATCACTGTAATACAGAGTAATGATATTGGGTCAAAAAATCATGATAATGAAACAGTTTGGGTGGAGATAAGGAATAATAAGGGGAAAAAAACACTAGTGGGCGTAGTCTATAGGCCTCCGAACAGTTGCAACTCTGTTGGACGGAGTATCAATCAGGAAATAGTTGAGGCATGTAATAAGGGAACATCTATAATTATGGGGGATTTTAACTATCATATTAATTGGACAAATCAAATGGGGCAGGGCTGCCTTGAGGATGAGTTCATTGAGTGTATTAGGGATGGGTTTCTTGAGCAGTATGTAACTGAACCGACCAGGGGGCAAGCAACCTTAGATCTGGTCCTGTGTAACGAGACAGGATTAATTAAAAATGTCCTAGTAAAGGATCCCCTTGGAATGAGTGACCATAACATGGTTGAATTCCATATTCAATTAGAGGGTGAGAAGGTTGGATCTCAAACAAGCGTGCTAAGCTTGAATAAAGGAGACTATGAAGGTATGTGAGCGGAATTGAGTAGAGTGGATTGGGAAAATAGATTAAAGGGTAAGACGATACATGATCAGTGGTGTACATTCAAGGAGTTATTTTACAACTTCCAAAAAAAATATATTCCACTGAAAAGAAAAGGGTGTAAAAGAAAGGACAGTCATCCATGGCTAAGTAAAGAAATTAAGGATAGTATTCGACTAAAAACAAGGGCATATAAGGTAGCGAAATCTAGTGGGAGGACAGAGGATTGGGAAAACTTTAAAAGGCAGCAAAAAATAACAAAAAGATTGATTAAGAAAGGGAAGATAGATTATGAAAGTAAATTAGCAAAAAATATAAAAACAGATAGTAAGAGTTTTTATAGTTATATAAAAAGAAAAAGGGTGGCTAAAGTAAATGTTGGTCCCTTAGAGGATGAGACCGGGAAATTAATGGTGGGAAATATGGAGATGGCAAAAACACTGAATGAATATTTTGTATCAGTCTTTACAGTAGAGGACACTAAGAATATCCCAACACTGGACAAACAGGGGGCTATAGGGGGAGAGGAGCTAAACACGATCAAAATCACTAAGGAAGTGGTACTCGGTAAAATAATGGGACTCAAGGCGGATAAATCACCTGGATCTGATGGCTTACATGCTAGAGTCTTGAAGGAAGTGGCGGTAGGGATTGTAGATGCATTGGTAATAATTTTTCAAAACTCCCTGGATTCCGCTAAGGTCCCGGCAGACTGGAAAACTGCTAATGTAACACCCTTATTTAAAAAGGGCAGTAGACAGAAGGCTGGTAACTATAGACCGGTTAGCCTAACATCTGTGGTAGGTAAAATTTTGGAGTCCATTATTAAGGAAACAGTAACAGGACATTTGATAATCATAATTTAATAGGACAAAGTCAGCATGGTTTTACGAAGGGGAAGTCATGTTTGACAAATTTGCTGGAGTTCTTTGAGGAAGTAACATATAGAGTGGATAAAGGGGAACCAGTGGACGTAGTGTATTTAGACTTCCAAAAGGCATTTGACAAGGTGCCACACAAAAGATTATTGCTTAAGGTAAAAAATCACGGGATTGGGGGTAATATTCTGGCATGGATAGAGGATTGGCTATCTAACAGAAAGCAAAGAGTTGGGATAAATGGTTCATTCTCAGACTGGCAATCAGTAACTAGTGGTGTTCCACAGGGGTCAGTGCTGGGTCCCCAACTCTTTACAATCTATATTAATGATTTGGAGGAAGGGACCAAGTGTAACATATCAAAATTTGCAGATGATACAAAGATGGGAGGGAAAGTAGTGAGTGAGGAGGACATAAAAAACCTGCAAGGGGACATAGACAGGCTAAGTAAGTGGGCAGAGATTTGGCAGATGGAATACAACACTGGAAAGTGTGAGGTGATGCACTTTGGCAGGAAAAATCCTAGAGCAATTTATTATCTTAATGGCAAGAAACTGGAGAGTACTGAAGTGCAAAGGGATCTGGGGGTCCTGGTGCACGAAACTCAAAAGGTTAGTATGCAGGTGCAGCAAGTGATTAAGAAGGCAAATGGAATGTTGGCTTTCATTGCTAGGGGGATAGAATATAAAAATAGGGAGGTATTGCTTCAGTTGTACAAGGTATTGGTGAGACCGCACCTGGAATACTGCATACAGTTTTGGTGTCCTTACTTAAGGAAAGACATCCTTGCTCTCGAGGCAGTGCAAAAAAGGTTCACTCGGTTAATCCCGGGGATGAGGGGGTGGTCATATGAGGAGAGGTTGGGTAGATTGGGACTCTACTCATTGGAGTTCAGAAGAATGAGCGGCGATCTTATTGAAACATATAAGATTGTGAAGGGGTTGGATCGGGTGGATGCGGGGAGGATGTTCCCGATGACGGGTGAGACTAGAACTAGGGGACATAGTCTTAGAATAAGGGGCTGCTCTTTCAAAACTGAGATGAGGAGGAACTACTTCACTCAGAGGGTGGTAGGTCCATGGAATATGCTGCCACAAAAAGCTGTAGAAGCTACATCATTAAATAAATTTAAAACAGAAATAGACAGTTTCCTGGAAGTAAAGGGCATTAAGGGTTACGGGGAGCGGGCAGGAATTTGGACATGAGTCTAGGTTCGGATCGGTCATGGCCCTGTGGGTAGTGGAGCGGGCCCAGGGACCGTGTAGCCTGATTCTGCTCCTATTTCGTGTGTGCAATTCTGTTAGATGCAGGAGATGGTTCTGTGATAGATAGTAGATTGGCGGTTAGGATCAGATCAGCCATGATCTTATTGAATGGCGGAGCAGGCTCGAGGGGCCGATTGGCCTACTCCTGCTCCTATTTCTTATGTTCTTATGTTCTTATGATGGGACCTATTGCTTTGGGTGGGACTGTCTTCTCCTAGGGTCTATTGTCAAAATGTTAATGCGTGCTGGGGCTTTGAGTGAGATCATCCCGGTTCCCCAGACAATGCAATTAACTGCAATACCCAAACTGCTTTTGCAGAGGTCGAACCCAACTTCCTTCACAGCCTTTTCTCCCTTTACAGGCCCAGACATAGTTTTAAAATGCCAAAACTTGGTTTTTGGTCTTAAATTCCTTATGTTAGGCCCAAATGCAATTTTTATCACTCTGAGGCAGTTCCAAAGTCCTTTTTCCTTAGGTTTTGGGGATCTGTAAATTTTGGAAACCTTACAGGTTTAATCAAGATCATTTATCCAGGGTTGACCATTGTTCTGTTTTAATAAGGTTACTTATTCAGGGTCAACAACTTGTCCTGTTTCAATAGCCAGAATTCTTTCATAGCTATTTCATAGTTAGGTTTCTAAATTTCCAAACCCAGTTTGTCATGTTTTAAAGAATTTATAAGGTAGAGTTCCTTATAAGGTACTCTTCAGGGTCAACCACTGTCTTATCTCAACAAGGCCAGAATTCTTTCATAAGGTTGTGTATTTTTCTAAAACGGTTATATAGTGGGCTAGAAATTCGCGTGGCTGGCTTGCCGCGGGGGTAAGGATCGCGCGCGCTCTTACCCACCGCACCTGCCGTTGTGTTTTGGGCCCACAGGAACTTCGGGTCCTGGGCCTCTCCCTAGTGCCGGCGCGCAGTGCTTGCGTGTTCCAGGGGCGTAGTTAGTGCGATGCGACCCCTGGGATCACGTGGGCCATGGAGAGCCAATGGCAGCACACCATCTTTCATTCATAGATTTGACAGGAGACCTGTCAAATCTGTGAATTGAAATCGGCCCCAAAAGAACAGCTAAACCTCAAATAATTTTTTTTTAAACACCATCACATTTATAAAATAACTATAGTTAAATAAATTAACCACTTTAAACAAAAATTTAAATTTTTGAAAAAATTAAAATACTTTTTAAAAGTTATAAAAATAAACTTACCTTTCTTTAAAGTATCTAAAAAAGATAAACCTGTTGAAATTTTTTTTAAATTATACTTAATTAACTACTTACCTTGTTCAAAAGGGGTCTTACGCCTCCTTTTTACTAGCGTAGAATCTTCCATACTTACCCTCGCGTTGAAACCTGAAAAAAAATCTAAGTGTGCTGCGTGCGCGCAGCCTCTAGCGCGCACGCGGTTCACCTAGGAACCGCCCCCTTCACCATACCGGAAGTGCCGGTTTCCCGCGCATGCGCAGTGCATGCAGGAAACTGGCACTTCGGGAACGAATACGGGTGAGTACGCACTGTGTACTCACCCGGGAACGGCCGAATTTTTGGGCCAGTACATTTTTCCAAAGAGGTTATAAGGTATTTTTCTAAAAGGGTTATATAGTGTATTTTTCTAAAAAGGTTATATAGTAGAATTCCTTCACACACCCCCCTCTTGACCAAAAAATGAGCTCGAGCATCAAGGGCAGGGTTTGGTCAATTTTTCAAATAAAGTTTCAATAGTACATTAAACAACATTAGTTTCACGAGATTTACAAGAGCCTAATCATGTGCTACATTAAAATTCCTTTATGACTTTCCCAGGACAATGTTTTGCCTTATTTTAAATTGTCCCATAAGATCAGGAATCGAGAGTTGAATCCAGTTGATCAGGTGGCGAATTCAATCGGGGTGGTGGAAGATGAGTTTCGAATGTTCATGTGTAGGGTTACAGTACGAAGGTTATAATGCAAAAGAAAAAAATACTCCGGATGGTGGAACCTGGAACAGATACATAGAATGCTGGAAATCTCAGCAGGTTCGGCAGCATCTGTATAGAGAGATTATCATTTTAAAACCAAAATTAGGATCACGATCCCAATCACAATGAGGTATGAGAATACACCAAAAATACTTCCAAATACTCCTGAGACAGCATCAGTGGTCCAATCAACAGTAGATTTAGTAACCGAAGCCAACCCTGGCATTGCCTCTATAAAACCTTGACCTATAGCATTGAGCCAATCTGGGGCTTGCCAAATATTATCTAATTCAATTTGCGACAGCAAGTGTGTCCTTTTAATTGTATCCTCGACTGAGTAATTGGTAAAAGTAAGAATCAGTTCTATGCCCTGCAACTGACTAAGAACTGTACTAAGTTTGCGAAGTTTGATAGGTTCATAAACCGCGGTATCAGCGGCAGCAGAACTTAAAATAGCGGGAGACCAGGCCGCGAGTGAAAAGAAGTAAAAAGTAATCGAAGTGTGACGTCACCAGGAAGCAGTTAAGTGATTATTTGGTGAGTATTTCTCTATTTCTCGCTTTTTTCCAAACTTGGGCGTCTAAATTTAAGTGTAGATCAAAAATATACGTGTTCCAAATTTTAAAAGCTAATTAATTAATTAATTGAGATGTTGTTGTTGCATGTGGGAGCTGGTGGACATCATTGAGGTCCACGGCGACCACATCTGCATCAAATGTTGGTTGCTTGAAGAACTTCGGCTCAGAGTTGATGAGCTGGAGTCCGAGCTTCGGACACTGCGACACATTAGGAGGAGGAGTGTTACCTGGACACTAAGGGGGAGAAATTCGGCATCGCCCCGTTTGGGGCTCAATTATTGGCCGGGTGCAAAGTTTAGTGCTTAGCGCTAATTATCGCCACCGACTGCAAACTTGGCTTTTATCACCCCTGGAGGTGATTGGAGCACTAAATCAGGTGCTACACACCTGTCTTAAGGCGCAAAGGCCGAGGAGCGAGGCGCTAACTCAGAGCACGGGTGAAGCTCAGATGATGTCAGTTAGCAATGGAACACAGACACACTGGCGCCGGCCAGTTCTTAGGGGAGGGTTGATCTTGCTCTCCAGCCACATCCTGCTCATTGCAGCCTTGAATCTCGTCGTGGACAGACCTGTGTCTAAATTTTCCAGCCAAGGACTATGGAGAGAGACAGGGAACGAGCTCAGCGCTTCAGCGACCGGGCCTTGGATGCTCTGGTTGGCGTGGTGGAGTGCAGAAGAGCTATACTGTACCTTGAGAGTGGCAGGAGGCCATTGCCGCGCAACTACAGAAGAGTGTGGAGGAAGGTGGCTCAGCACGTCCCCTCCAGGAGCATGGTGCCCAGGGCCCATACTCAATGTCGTAAAAAGTTCAACAACCTCACTCGGGTCGTCAGGGTGAGTGGCTGCTTTTCAATACCTCTCCATCCCTCCATCTCAACCTCACTCTATGGCCAGAGGGTCTTAAAACCCCAATGCCCAACACTCATCCAAGACCTATGGCCATCTCATAAAACACACATGCACATTCCACACCTTGCATACATTAAGGGCTATTCAACTATGGGAGGCACATCAGGCAAGACCATGGCTGCATACATTAAGGGCTATTCAACTACGGGAGGCACATCAGGCAAGACCATGGCTGCATACATTAAGGGCTATTCAACTATGGGAGGCACATCAGGCAAGACCATGGCTGCATACATTAAGGGCTATTCAACTATGGGAGGTACATCAGGCAAGACCATGGCTGCATACATTAAGGGCTATTCAAATATGGGAGTCACATCAGGCAAGACCATGGCTGCATACATTAAGGGCTATTCAACTATGGGAGGCACATCAGGCAAGACCATGGCTGCATACATTAAGGGCTATTCAAATATGGGAGGCACATCAGGCAAGACCATGGCTACATACATTAAGGGCTATTCAACTATGGGAGGCACATCAGGCAAGACCATGGCTGTATATTTACTCAGATGCTGTCCTTTTTCTTGCAGGCCAAGCTATCTCATAATAGGAGACAGCAGCAACGGACAGGTGGAGGGCCGCCTCGGCTGCAACTCCTCAGCGATCTGGAGGCGCGCGTCCACAGGATTGTAGCAAGCCAGGTGATCGGTCCCGTCGCCCCTGGAGAGGCCCACCCCATTCGGGACAGCAATGGTAAGGTCATCAGCTTTCTCTCCTCTCTCATTCCACTTGTCCCTCACAACACCAGCCCTTTACACTTTCAATCCAACTTACTAAATCGCTCCACTCCTTCCTCCCTTACCACCCCCCTGTCCTCACGCTAAAGCCACTCTTGTACCTCCCTGCTTTCAGATGGTGATTCACCAGCTGAGGAGACGGCCCTTAAAGCTGCCAGTGGGAGCGAAGCCGCAGGCGAGGAGGAAGAGGAAGCCGGAGCCTCAGCGCCAGCCTCTCTCGAGGAAGCCCATGCCCACACTGGGACCACGTCTTCCCTGGAGGGGAGCAGGGGGGAAGGGTCTGATGAGGGTGAAGCTCCAGGACCCAGCGGGCTGCAGCAACACGATGGGGGTAGGGAAGCTCGGGGGCCTTCTCCCCGGAGGGAGAGTAGGCCAGCGAGTCCTGCTGCAGTGGACGCAGAGGAGGAGAGGCTCAACGCTGAAATGAACACCCAGGCGGTGGACATGCACACTTAGCTCATGGGTGCAGTGGGAAGGGTGCCCGAATGCATTGAATCACTGGCAAGGAGTGTGGATCACTACACTGTAGCACAGGCGGATGCCACGCAAATGCTTAGTGCTGCAATTCAGTCACTGGCTGCTGTGATCCAATCTCAGACTGCTCTCATACAGTCTCAGATTGAGGCCACGCAAGCACTGACTGCTGCCATCGTAGCTGGTTCGGCCACGTTGCCCCGGGGCTCTCACTGCGCCGCAGCTGGCCAGCAATCTGTGCTCCAGCAGATTGCTCCGGATGCTGAGGTGCTGCCCCGTGGGAGTGCCAGTGTGTCGGTCGAGCAGGGAGGTGCTGTCCTCTCTCAAGATGACAGCATTCCTGCTGCCACCACTGTCACTTCCCCATTGCACTTCCCACCGCCTGTAGCCCAGACTGCTGCCGCCCATGCAGAGTTGATGCAGTCTGCAGCCGGGCCCTCCAGGTCCAGAGCTGGTCGAGGGCGTCCTTCAAGGGCATCTGTAGTCTCAGGTTCTGACAATCAGCAGCCTTCCATCAGCCTTGCTGCAGCCACTGGGGCCCCATTACAGAGGAGCAGTAGGGTGGGAAGGGGGGAAGTGCGCAAGGGAAGGAGATCACCCAAAAAGTAGGAAGTCTGACAAAATGTTGGGAATGTTTTTAATAAAGGCCGAGGTTCGTCTGATAACTTTTGTTTAATGTTTTGGGCATTATCTCCAGGTTGTGAGAACCAGTTATGTTAATTATTGATTTTTTGTGTTTGTTACTATTAGTTTGTAATGAATAAATGACACACCCAGAGTTTGTAAAATAAAAAAGTTGTTGTATTCAAAATGTACATGTTTGGCCTTTGGAATCATTGCTGCCTTGGCCAGCTATAGGGGTTGCGGGTTGCTTTCCATCATGTTGTTCTCTATGCCAGAAGCCATTTCCTGAGTAGGCTTGTTAGAAGCTTGTTATCAGTCTTTGACGGACGGCCCTTGCAGTTTCAACATTGTGGGCCTCCCTCCTCCCTTGGTGCTGCTGCTGATCATCCTCTTCCTCCTCCTCTTCCTCCTCCTCTTCCTCCTCCTCCTCCTCTGGTGGTGCACCAATCCCTGGTGGCATTGGCTGGGTCCTGAGGATTGCCAGGTTATGAAGAATGCAGCACACAACTATGAAGAGGGAGACTCGCTCAGGCGAGTACTGCAGGGCTCCTCCTGAGTGGTCCAGACAGCGGAACCGTTGCTTGAGCACGCCGATCATCTGCTCAATGATGTTCCTGGTGGCGATATGGCTCTCATTGTACTGCAGCTCAGCAGGTGTGTGGGATTACGGAGCGGTGTCATCAGCCAGGTGCAGAGTGGATAACCCTTGTCCCCGAGGAGCCACCACTTGGCTGATGCGGTGCCTGGAAAAGCTCTGGCACACCAGTCTGGCGCAGGATGAAAGCATCGTGGCTGCTGCCAGGATAGCGGGCATTGACGGCGAGTATCAGCTGTCTGTGGTCTGACACCAACTGGACATTTAAGGAATGGAACCCCTTGCGGTTTCGGAAAACCTCTGCATTCTCATGCGGTGCCCGCAATGCCACATGCGTGCAGTCAATGGCGCTCTACACCATGGGGAAGCCCGTTATCCTTGCAAAGCCCAATGCGCGCTCATGCTGTTTGGCCTGGGTCATCGGGAAAGAGATGTACTGGCGTCTCCTTTTATAGAGGGCATTTGTGACCTCCCGGATACAGCAATGGACCGTGAACTGGGAGATATTGGCGATGTCCCCAGTAGCTGCTTGAAAGGAGCCGGTGGCATAAAAATTCAGAGCAACTGTGATCTTCACTGCCACCGACAGAGACGCCCTGGTCCTCAGTTGAGGCTGCAGATCTGGTTGCAGCGGATGGCAGAGCTCAGTGACCACCTCCTTGCTGAAGCGCAGCCTGCGCAAACACTGCTCCTCAGACAAATTAATGTAGGAGAATTGTTCCCGGAATACCCTGGGAGGGTAAGTTCTCCTGTGCAGAGGCCTGTTGGCCCTCCTCCCTCTGGCCATGATTGTCACTCTCTCTCTGCGTCTCTGATGCCTTCGATTCTGTAGGCGCAGGACGATGTCCCGAATCAGTGCAGCCCCCACAGTCTTTTGACAATCGAAGCAATGAAGGTCAAATCCAAAAGAACCTGCAAAGTGCTGCTCAGTAGCCAAAACTACTTCACACAGCGTTGACTCTCTGCAGAATTCTCTCTCTCTCTCTCTCTCTCAGAATCTCTCTCTCTCTGTCAGAATGAGTGGTGCAAAAATGTCCCCCACAAAAAAAGGCAGGAAGAGGGCGCCTTTAAATAGCGCTCCCCCAGCCCCTTACCGACTGGAAAATGTTCCAGTCTCCCTGCCGTTGATTGTGGCAGGCGGAAAGGAAGGGGGCGCCACTCAATATCCAGTCCGGGGCGCCACTAGGGCATTGCACGCTCGACTGACATCACGATCTGCAGGCGCAGGAGATCGGGGCGGTAGAGTTTAGCGCCGCCGCAAAAATCCTGGTCAATTTCGTGAGCGCTGCGAACATTGCCACGCCCGGCCGCTAGTTGGGTTGCGACCCATTAGCCCCCTCTTAGGGCGCTAACGGGGGGCGCTAAGCAACCAAATTTTTCCCCCTAAGTTCCAGGAGGCAGTCACACCCACTAGAGTAATTACTTCCAATTTGGCCCATGGTCAGGGACAGGAGGGTGTGACTACAAGCGAGGCAGGTATTGGGATCCAGGAGGTAGTGATGGAGGAGCCTCAGCCCTTGGCCTTGTCTAACAGGTACGAGATTCTTGCTCCCTGTGTGGACGAGGGCAGGGACTGCAGGGAGGATGAGCAATCTGACCACAGCACCATGGTACAGGGAGCCATTCAAGTGGGGGGAGTAAAAAGAAATGTTGTAGTGATAGGGGACAGTATAGTTAGGGGGATAGATACTGTTCTCTGCAGCCGAGAGCGTGAGTCCCAAAGGCTGTGTTGCCTGCCCGGTGCCAGGGTTAAGGACATCTCCTCTGGGCTGGAGATGAACTTGGAGTGGGTGGGGAGGATCCAGTTGTCATGGTCCACGTAGGTACCAATGAAATAGGTAGGACAAAGAAAGAGGTTCTGCTGAGGGAGTATGAGCAGCTAGGGGCTAAATTAAAAAGCAGAACCACAAAGGTAATAATATCTGGATTACTACCTGAGCCATGAGCGAATTTGCATAGGGTAAATAAGATCAGAGAAATGAACGAGTGGCTCAAAGACTGGTGTGGGAGAAATGGGTTTCGATTTGTGGGGCACTGGCACCAGTACTGGGATAAGAGGGAGCTGTTCCGTTTGGACAGGCTTCACTTGAACTATGCTGGGGCTAGAGTCCTGGCGAATCGAATAGGGCTGTAGAGAGGGCTTTAAACTAAATAGTGGGGGGGAGGGTCCAGGTGAGCAGGAATTTAAAAAGTCAATGAGAAATGAGAAAATAATAGAGCAGGATAGAGATGGGGGAAATAATAACCAGAGTGTGACAGGAAGGGACAGAATGTTTAAAAATAAGAGTGCAACAGAAAATGGGGCCAAAACAAGGAGAAATGGTAAAAATACAAAGTTAAAAGCTCTATATCTGAATGCACGCAACATTCATAACAAGATAGATGAGTTGACGGCACAAATAGCTATGATCTGATCGCCTTTACAGAGACGTGGTTGCAAGGTGACCAGGGCTGAAAACTGAATATTCCAGGGTATTTGACAATTCAGAAGGATAGACAGAAAGGAAAGGGAGGTGGGGTGGCTTTGTTGGTAAAGGATGGGATCAGTGCAGTGGTGAGAAGTGATATTGGCTCAGAAGATCAAGATGTAGAATCGGTTTGGGTGGAGATAAAAAATAATAAGGGGAAAAAGTCTCTGGTGGGCGTAGTCTACAGGCCCCCAAACAGTAGCAATACTGTTGGACAGAGTATAAATCAACAAATAATGGAGGCCAGTAAAAAAGGTACGGTAATAATCATGGGTGATTTTAATCTCCATATTGATTGGACAAATCAAATTGGCCATGGTAGCCTTGAGGAGGAGTTCATAGAGTGTATCCGGGATGGTTTCCCAGAACAGTCTGTAATGGAACCAACCAGGGAGCAGGCTATCTTGGATCTGGTACTGTGTAATGAGACAGAATTAATAAATGATCTCATAGTAAAGGATCCTCTAGGAAAGAGTGATCATAGCATGGTTGAATTTCAAATTCAGTTGGAGGGTGAGAAAGTTATATCTCCAACCAGTGTCCTGATCTTAAACAAAGGCAATTACAATGGCATGAGGGCAGAACTGGCTAAAGTGGACTGGAAAAATAAATTAAAAGGTAAGACAGTTGAAATGCAGTGGTAGACATTTAAGGAGATATTTTATAACTCTCAATAAAATATATTCCAGTGAGAAAGAAAGATTTTTAGAGAAGGGAGCGCTATCCGTGGCTAACTAAGGAAGTAAAGGATGGTATCAAATTGAAAATGAAGGCACACAATGTTGCCAAGATTGGTGGGAGGCCAGAGGATTAGGAAATTTTTAAAAACCAGCAAAGGATGACTAAAAAAATAGTAGAGAGAGATGAATTATGAGAGTAAACTGGCAAGAAATATTAAAACAGATAGTAAGAGCTTCTACAGGTATATAAAAAGGAAGAGAGTAGCTAAAGTAAACGTTGGTCCCTTAGAGGATGAGAATGGTGTAGGGGGTGGTGTGTGTGGACAGCCTTCACCTCTGACTCAGTGAGCGGTTCGAATCGCTCCCATGCCCCTGGTTCTAGACCTTGGACTTATTTAGGGGTTGTGAACAAAGATGCAGTAGACAACAGGTTCTGATTAAAGCATTTTGACTTTATTAAAAGAAAAAGGTAACAAACTTAAAACACACTTAATGCTTAAACACAAGTTGGGGAACATGCGGTACAGGCGAGGGAAATAACATTGGAAGAATACTTCACCCCTCCCAATCCCACTTCACTAGCTAGGTTGGACTCTGGAGAACCAGGGATAATGCTCACCAAACGAATCCTTGACAGTTGAGAGTTAGGGTTTAGAGTCTTTTGAGTAAAAGGTTTCGTAAGGCCCTTGTTGCCGCGAGGTGTCCGATGGTCACTGAGGCAGTCGCTCTGGTTTCTTCTTGCGTGTCGGTCTGCTTGTGAAGTTGTTGGCCGCCTTTGTTGAACTTCTTGCTGTAACTCTGCCTCTGTTTAAACTGTCTTCTTCCAAGCTGTGGAACTGCCTTCTTGAAGAACTGTGGAAACTGCCTTCTGCCTGCTTGTCCTGAACT
Organism: Squalus acanthias; assembly: GCA_030390025.1. Taxonomy (NCBI): domain Eukaryota; kingdom Metazoa; phylum Chordata; class Chondrichthyes; order Squaliformes; family Squalidae; genus Squalus; species Squalus acanthias. The sequence continues at coordinate 33,859,385 of CM059445.1, forward strand.
CTGTAACTCCAGCACTGACTTTTTGCTGAAAACAGGCTTTTCGATTGAACTGCAGAACTGCCTTCTGTTGAACTTGAACTTGTAACTGTTTGATGGGCCTTCAATTATACTAAATTGAAGTGGCCTTGTCAAAACCAAATCAAATCCTGGTCATTGTAAGACCTCGTTAACAGTAACAACTTTACTAGCATGTTAACTGGTTTTGTAAATGTGTGAAGTGGATTCCGGATAGCTCCATCCTGTCGATCTGTTGTTTAATCGGAGTTTGCATTGTCCTCATGTTTTGGGTTTCTTGCTGGGCCTCGGACTCCTTTCTTTATGCATGTCTTTAATGGGTTCTGTAAGTGTCAAATGTTTTTTTTTTGGGATGGTTTGCATCCTGTCGATCTTCTTGGCTGATTGGTTTTTGATGGGATGAGACTGTCTTCTCCTAGGGTCTATTGTCAAAATGTTAATGCTTGCTGGGGCTTGAGTGAGGTCATCCCGATTCCTCAGACAATGCAATTTAACTGCAATACCCAAAACTGCTATTACAGAGGTCAAGCCCACCTCCTGTGCAGCCTTTTCTCCCTTACAGGTCCAGACATGTCTTTTAAAATGCCAAAACTTGGTTTTTGGTCTTAAATTCCTTATGTTCGGCCCAAATGCATTTTTATCACTCTGGGGTAGTTCCAAAATCCTTTTTCCTTAGGTTTTGGGGATCTGCAAATTTTGAAAACCTTACAATGGGGAATTAATAATGGGGAACGGGGAAATGGCAGAGACTCTGAACAAATATTTTGTATCTGTCTTCACGGTAGAAGACACTAACAACATCCCAATAATGGACAATCAAGGGGCCACAGGGAGGGGGGAACTAAAGACAATTACTATCACTAAGTAAAAAGTACTTGATAAAATAATGGGACTAAAAGATGACAAGTCCCCTGGGCCAGATGTCTTGCATCCCAGGGTCTTAAAAGAAGTGGCTGCAGAGATAATGGATGCATTGGTTGCAATATACCAAAATTCCCTGGACTCTGGAGAGGTCCCAGCAGATTGGAACACCGCAAATGTAACACCCCTATTTAAGAACGGAGGGAGACAGAAAGCAGGAAACTATAAACCAGTTAGCCTAACATCTGTCGTTGGGAAAATGCTGGAGTCCTTCATTTAGGAAGCAGTAGCAGGGCATTTGGAAAATCATAATGCAGTCAAGCAGAGTCAGCATGGTTTTATGAAAGGGAAATCATGTTTAACAAATTTGTTAGAGTTCTTTGAGGATGTAACGAGCAGGGTAGATAAGGGTGAGCCAGTGGATGTGGTGTATTTGGATTTCCAGAAGGCATTCGATAAGGTGCCACGTAAAAGGTTACTGCATAAGATAAGAGCTCATGGAGTTGGGGGTAATATATTAGCATGGATAGAGAATTGGCTAACTAACAGAAAGCAGAGAGTCGGGATAAATGGGTCATTTTCCGGTTGGCAAACGGTAACTAGTGGGGTGCCACAGGGATCGGTGCTGGGGCCTCAACTATTTACAATCTACATTAATGACTTGGATGAAGGGACCGAGTGTAATGTAGCCAAGTTTGCGGATGATAGAAGGATGGGTGGGGAAGCAAGTTGTGCAGAGGACTCAAAGAATCTGCAAAGGGATATAGACAGGCTAAGTGAGTGGGCAAACATTTGGCAGATGGAGTATAATGTGGGAAAGTGTGAGGTTATCCACTTTGGCAGGAAAAATAAAAAAGCAAAGTATTATTTAAATGGAGAGAGATTACAAAATGCTACAGTTCAGAGGGACCTGGGGGTCCTTGTGCATGAAACACAAAAAGTTAGCATGCAGGTACAGGAAGTAATCAAAAAGGCAAATGGAATGTTGTCCTTTATTTCAAGGGGGTTGGAGTATAAAAGCAGGGAAGTCCTGCTACAACTGTACAGGGTATTGGTGAGACCACACCTTGAGTACTGCGTACAGTTTTGGTCTCCTTATTTAAGGAAGGATAAACTTGCATTGGAGGCAGTTCAGAGACGATTCACACGGTTGATTCCTGAGATGAAGGGGTTGACTTATGAAGAAAGGTTGAGCAGGTTGGGCCTATACTCATTGGAATTTAGAAGAATGTGAGTGATCTTATTGAAACCTATAAGATACTGAGGGGGCTCGACAAGGTAGATGCAGAGAGGATGTTTCCCCTCGTGGGGAAATCTAGAACTCAGGGGCATAGTTTCAGAATAAAGGGTCTCCCTTTTAGAACTGAGATGAGGACGAATTTCTTCTCTCGGAGGGTTGTAAATCTGTGGAATTCTCTGCCCCGGAGAGTCGTGGAGGCTGGGTCATTAAATACATTTAAGGTGGAGATAGACATTTTTGCAAGATAAGGGAGTGAAGGGTTATGGGGAGTGGGCAGGGAAGTGGCTTTGAGCCCAAGATCAGCCATGATCTTATTGAATGGCGGAGCAGGCTCGAGGGGCCAAGTGGCCTATTCCTGCTCCTATTTCTTATGTTCTTATGTTCTTAAAAACAATACTAGGGGTATAGGAATCCCTAGATCTAGAAAATTTAATGTATTGGAGAGTGCGTCCACAACAGGTGACATCTCTAGAGAGTGTTATCAACCAAGTGCCTTTGTCCAGTCCACAGTCGGAACACTTGGAAGCTGTAATGACCGCATAGGAACCATTCCCCAAACAATTCCTCCAGTAATCCGGTCTAATGGGTGTGGAGGTGATAGGGCAGATTGCTCTGTCAGAACCATTTCCACATTGCTTAAATTTTTCCCATTTATTACAAATAAGAAACCCCTGATTTGTGCATTCCTCCGCTTGAAGGAAATCATATAATATGGAGGTAGAATTGAAAGTGGGATTAGGCTTCAAGTGTGGACGGGCCATCCAGTCATACGGGTGTTGAACCGTTACCAAGCTCCTGAATGAACCTGAGGTCTTAATAAGGCCCAAATTAAGAATTTTCCACTGTTTTTAATAAATCTCTGTTTGTTTTATCGATGGGATTGTAAGGAGGATATCCAGTCTCCATTTGATAGAATCAGCGAGCCAAACAGTGTCTCCGGGTATGGTTCTCTCGGTGGGAAGGGAACTAATATTGACAAGCATGGCGTGAGATGTGAGTCTAGCAAGGGTTTTCTCTCTTATGGTGTTGAGTCCGAGGTCACTGAGGAAAGGAGTTCCATACCATGACCAAGGAACTTTATTAGATTGGAGTTTTAAAAGGGACATGCGAACAGCTGTCATAAGGCTATTGATTCTAATGCCCTCATCTGTATAGAGGAGTTCTTGGTGGATAGTTCGAAGACCTGTGACTATGAGCGATTTCTGGAGTTTAATGAAATCCGCAATTTTCTGAAGACTGTGATCTTGATCGCTGTTCCTTTGATCTAGCGTGAGGACAGATTCTGCTAGTAGCAGAGAAGACTGTTGGAGCGAACGGGTGTTCATTGATGTGGAGTGAGCGGGTGTTCATTGATGTAGAACGTTTCTTGTGACCTCGGGAAGAGTCACTTGATTTTATACAATCTGTAAAAGATTGATTTAAAGGTACAACCGCTCTATACACATCCGATTGGTATATTGGGAGAGAAGTATTATCAAATTGTTCCTCAAATGATGATGAACCATTAGAGAGGGAAGTTCTGATAGCTTCAGCTCTATTCTGAATTGGTAAAGTTCTGTTGGCATAAACCAATATGTTTTGTAGTTTACTCTTGACTGTATCCCAGCCGACATCCTTACACCAGGAGTAAAGTGAATAAACTCTGATGCCAGTGAATTCTGAAGTGTCCTGGGTAGAAGTGTCATTGGGAACTTGATTATCTTTATAACAGGTGTAAGTCCCGTTGGAGGATAACTTTGAAATACGAAGAAGATTCCTTCCTCTGTGTTTTCCTTTGTGCCATCGTACTTGACCAAGGTTATAGTGAACGGGTCCGTTACACTCGTTACCACCCATCCAAATGTGAGTCGATTTAAACTTAGAAAAGTGTATGATCTCCTGACGTCAGCAGGAGATCGCATAACGTGAGGTATTTAGGTAATAAGACATTTCTGGCATTTCACATGCATTGCCTGCATCCGGAAGAGTTTTAACAAGGAATTGTCCAGGACCATTGGAATTCCAATCTTGGGGCAAGCAAGATCCATCAAGGCGATGCTTGTCGTTTGACAAATTGGGATTTTGTGTCCTGCAGTCATCAACAAGCATTTGAGTGATCTCCTCCATTCCATCATAGCCCCAGGTATTCTTAAAGGAGTCAGAATAACATTTTGAGGAACAAAATATTGTTGAATTGTAAGGAAATCCCCCATCAACAGGGAGCAAAATCATGGGCTTGTTGCTGTGCCAGAGGCAGAACGATGGAGCAGAATTAGGAGGGACATATTGCCAAATAGGGGAGGTGGATCCAAACACACCTAACTCTTGGGGTGTTTCACAATGATTTCACATCATTCCCCTATAGGGATAGGTCTGTGTCTGTAAAGATGTCATAGTCATGGGGAGAGCAGTGGTCGTGGATGTAGACGGGGGATGTTTTCCAATCCCGCTGGTGTGAGGATATATTTTCTGCTTACCCCATTCAATGAAGGAGCAGTGTCCCACCTGCTCAAAGCATTGCTCATGTGTTGTCTTTTCACCATGATCTCCAGCTGACATCTGGAAGGCTGGGTTTTCTCTTCGAAGGTTCCTCATGGTTGCGTTGAGTCTTCCAACTAGTTCATTTTCTTTTTGAACCGATTTAATTTCAAGAGTCTTAGCTAATATTGTGATGTCGAGTTCGACTTGTGTGGGCTGATAAATAGAGCCATGCAATAACACAAGTGGTTGAGGCTGAGGTATCGAAATGATGCCAAAAGGAAGTCGAACCTTAGTAAGGATAGACATGTTGTTATGAGTTTTCGTAGAATTTGCAGTAGAATTGGCATTGATGTCATGAGAAGGATAGTCTTGAAACAAGTCTTCAATCTCTCGAGTCTGGATATAGGCCCCATATTTAATGACAGTCCATAGGGTGGTAATTAATCCTACTAGTAGAAGGATAAGTGAAGCTGAAGTAAAGTAACAGCATCTCAGTCTTTTTTTCGGTCGAGAGTTAGTCTTGTCATTAGGAGACTTCGGTTTTCCTTGTTTTCTTAAAGGCCTTGCCAGAAGCTCAGTTGATTCCTTCTCCATCCGCAGCGTTTTCCTCCTTCGTTGAAGTAACTTGTTGGTCTTTACTCGTTTCGGTTGTGGCTTTTTGAGAAACCAATTTCTGAGGCGTTGCCAAGCATTGTGTGGAGGAGTCGGCGACACTGTCTGGCTGACCATCGTCAGTAGTTCAATCGCATCCGATTCCGGTTTCGTGCTCCAAGCTGGGTCTTGGAAGATAGTGTACGACTGCACCTTGTATTGTTCCTCCATCCTGGTATCCCGCAGGACACCTTTTTAGATTGTCTATGGAGACAGTTTTAAGAGTTTGCTTGCCATTCGACTGATTAAAAGGTACTTCAACAGTTCTTTCATTAATAACGGAACATATTTGAACTGCTTTTTTCCACTTAGGTCTTAAACCAGATCTTCGCTCAAACTTCTTTTCCTGTACCCATTCTCCTGCTAGGCGTTGCCATGCTTTGTTTGTCAATTTTTTCTGCCTATTTGTCTCCCTTATCCTCTGATCAATTTGATGTATCTCCTCTGTTATTTCTTTTTTAAAATCTAACTGTCGCTGTCGGGTCAAGGAATCAGAGAGTGTAGAGGCAATAAAAGAACCATGGGTAAGCGGTGTATGTATCTCAACCCCATACATCAGATAATATGGAGTTTTAGGGGACACTGTCCCTGATGCAGATGTGGGCACATTATTAAGTTATAGCTGCACCTCTGGAATGACGGTGGTCCACTTATTTCCCCTGATTCTCAACAGTTTGACCAATAGTTTTATTACTTCCTGGTTTTTACGTTCCACCAGCCCCGCTGATTGCGGATGACGTGGCGTGCTGTGCTCTAACCCAATCCCCCTTTGTTCGCAGTAGTCTTTGAAGACCTTGGAGACCATGGGCTGGATTTTGCCAGGCCCGAGGAGGCGGGTTTGAAGGCGGGTCAGGTGGGAAAGTTGCCAAAAATGGCGTCGAGCTCCGATCCCGCCTCCAACCCGCCTCCGAGCAACTTTCCCAAATATGGGCTTGCAGACCCCGTTTCGGTCCCGCCTCCAAGAGGCGGGATAGGCCCTTAAGGCACTTAACAACCACTTAAGTACCTCTATAGTGCCATTTTGAGAGGCCTTTCAGAGTTTGCCACATTTCCCGCATGCTGCACATCTCCCCTGGAACACGCCAATTAATCCTGTCGGGTTCACAAGTGGATGGCTTACTAACAGCTGAAGCTCCACCATAAAAACGACGTTTTCCACAATGATCATTTGCAGGTGGCAGAACTTTCTTTTCTCAGGTCTTGGAGAACTTTTTGCAGGTCTACTGATTTTGGAAGTGTTGAAGCTGAGATCCATCTCCACTGTGACCTCCTGAGAAACCCCTCTCTCCACCTTGACTGAGCGCTTCCTCAACTGAGGTATATACCAGCAGCATGGGAACCATTTATTTCCTTTCCTGCTGGACCTCAGATTCGGATGAAGACCAGCTGTGGCAGCAGCAGAACCCAGAACAACAGCAGCACCAACAGCAGCAGCAACAACAGGAGCGCCAACCTGCTGCTCACCACCTGATGGTGCACAGGGTAGAAGGCACCAGCGCAGGGAAGCACGTCGCCGCAGGAGATATCCCCAACACAGGGTTTACAGACAGAGGATGAGCTACCTCAACATGACTGAGCAGCAGTGCCAAAGGAGGCTCAGACTTTCACGAGAGGTAGTGGGTGATATCTGCGCAATGCTGCAGCAAGACCTGGAGCCCAGAGGAGCAGGTGGACACCCCTTACCAGTGGCCATCAAAGTCACCACCGCACTCAACTTTTTTGCTTCAGGCTCATTCCAGGGATCAACAGCAGACATCAGCGGCATCTCCCAGGTGGCCGCACACACTTGCATCACGCAGGTAACCGATGCCCTCTTTGCCAACGTGCACAATTACATCAACTTCTCCAAGGATCAAGCAAGTGTAACGGCGCGTGCGGTTGGATTTGCTAATATGGCTGGCTTTCCAAGGGTAAAGGGCGTCGTAGACTGCAAACATGTGGCCCTTAAGGCACCCCATCACAATCCAGGTATTTTTGTCAACCGCAAGGGCTTCCACTCCCTCAACGTGCAGCTGGTGTGTAACCACAATAAGGAAATTTTGCATGTTTGCACCACGTACCCTGGTAGTTGCCATGACTCATTCATCCTGCGGCAGTCTAATGTGCCTCCGCTCTTCAGTCCACCAGACCAACTTTTCGGATGGCTAATTGGAGATAAGGGTTATCCCCTGAGGACGTGGCTAATGACGCCGTTGAGGAGGCCATCCAACGAAGCTGAGAAGCGCTACAACGCCAGCCACATTTCCACCAGATCCATTATTGAGCAAACCATCGGCTTGCTGAAGATACGATTCAGATGCCTTGATAGATCAGGTGGAGCCTACAGTACTCAGCAGCCAGGGTGTCCAGAATCATTGTGGTCTGCTGTGCACTTCACAACATGGCACAGCATCGTGGCTTGCAGCTGCCTGAGGTACAATTGGCTCATCGCATAGCCTCCTCAGATGAGGAGGAGGAGGAGAGCGAGAACGAAGAGTTTGCGGAGGCGCATCAACCAGCGGCAGCAGCACGCGAGAACATTGCTGCCCGGGATGCAAGGGATGCACTGATCTTGGCCAGATTTGCTTAGGCTGTCCAATCAAACACATTTACCTCGCACCTTCTTACCACACCATTGACAATGGACAAGAACCTACGGCTTCCTATCACTCTGACCACCATACTGACAATTCCAAGTCGCCCTGAGCCCTCAATGTGGAAGTCCCATTTGCGAAATGACACAGCCCACAACTTCAACAGTTTGCCATCAAGTCATTTTATGACATTAATTCACGGATGGCATTTCACAATTAAACACAACAGAACACCCAAGTGATTACCCTTGTGACTACTTGTGCTTTATCTTCCTCTTACGCGTGCTCCTACGTGATGCTTCCCCTATGGCTTCAGCAGATGTGGAGGCCCCTTGCTCACTTTCACGCTGCTCCTGCCTCGACACCTTTGGCGGGCGTCCTCTGGGGTTGTGAGCCTGTGAGGGCTCGGCAACAGTCTGCTGCTCCTGCGGCTGTGCAGGGGCTGAGACGCCGATCTCAGTTGGGTGAGGACTCTGGAGGGGCTCTGACCAAGTGCTCTGCAGTGGCATTGTCGTGTGAGCGCGTGGAGAGGAGCCCCCACATCCTTGTTGTCTGCCACCAACATCCTTCTCATGGGTCAGCCCCACTTCAGAGCTAGCAAGTGGCTTGACAGCACCTTGCTGCTCTTCAGGGGGGCCATGAGGACCCATTTCTGCACTGGCAGTCCTACTCCAGAGGACTTCCATGAAGCTCTGGTTTCTCTGCTCAATAGCTACCCATCGCTTCTCCAGCGATGTCAGTCTATTCTGAACAATGACCATGTTTTCCAGACCCTGGCGACTTAGCTCCTCCATGGCCATAGCCATCCTCTCCTCTACCATAGCCATCCTCTCCTCTACGGTAGCCATCCTTACCACGGAGGTTGTCATCCTTTCCGTGGTGATGCGTTCATGCGCCAATGCCTCCACAAAGGCTCTGCTCATGTTTGCGATGGAGTCCTCCATTCGCTCCACACTCGCAGTGACCCTGGAGTCAAAACCTGCCAGAGACTCCTGCACCTGTTCCTGGAGTTCCAGCACTGCTCTCCTTCTGGATGGACCCGGAGGCACAGGGTTGACATGCAGCTGAGCCAAGCTGGGAGCACCCTGCGGCCCCTGACGAGGACTCTCCACTGCTGTCCCTGTCTCCACCGTCTGCTGATGCTCACTTGTGAGCTGTGATACACCAGGTGACAACACTACTCTATGTCCCAAAGGTGCCACCGAGGTGTGAGTGTCTGCGCTGGTGCTGGGTGCGCTTAATTCTGGTGACGCTGCGCCCTCAGAGGTTGCAGCTTCCTCTGAGGAGTCTTGTGGCTCAGGCTGTTCCTCCTGGACAGTGGGAAGGAGGGCTGTCGATGGTCCTGTGGGGCAGTAAAGGAAAGAGTTAGACATGAGATAAATGTTGCATGCACATGGAATTGTGCAGATGATCATAAGTCAATCTGTTGGAGCATCATAATCAATATCAGTCACTCATGCAATGTCAATAAGAGAGATGAAAAACGATTCTGTCACCAGCTTGCTCTGATGCACCGGTCTGTCCGTCCCCCACTTGCGCATCCTCCTCGGCTCCCAGGATCTCAAGGGCCGCCTCCTCTGCGCTGGTGAGCTGGGCTATTGAGGGTGGCCCTCCTCCTGTCTTTGCCCTTTCCCTCTTATTGTGGGCTGTCTTTTCCTGCAATGAGGTACACAAGTGGAGTTTGAGTGAGAATGAAGGAGTGCGTGTAGAGAATCCATAGCATAGATGCTTAGAAGGACACAAAGATGGAGTGAGGTCCCAAGACCAAGGGCCCTCCCTGTGTGTTGTAAGTTGTTGTCATAGCATAACAGTGATAGGGAGTGTGAGGGCTGCATAGTCGAATAGTTCAGTGAATGTGTACATAGAGAGAGAGGGAATGGTTAAGGGTGCAAGGGATGTAAGGGTCAAGTGGGATGTGGAGGAGGAGGTTGACAATGCAGAGTGCTGGTGATGAGAGGCGATGGGGAGCAGATTGAGGGTCATGGTGATGTCTTATTCACTTTTCCTGTGCGGAGAAGGTCATTAAACCTCTTTCGGCACTGCAGCCAGGTTCTGCTGCACATTGATCTTGAACTGACCTCCTGTGCCACTTGCAGCCACACAGCTTTGGTCTGCTGGGGAGTTTTTTTCACCCAGAGGAAGGAAACAGCACTTCCTTCTGAACTCTGGCTCCCTCCACCAGAGCTGGGAGTGAAACCTCATCAAAGCAGGGTGTGCACTTGGGCCTTGAGCTTGACATCTGTGCACCACAAATACCTCAGAAGTCGCTGCAAAAAAAGTTGTAAAGCAGAAAAGGAAGCAAGGCTGCTTGCAGGCCTTAAATGCAGCTGCATAAATGACGTCATCAGAGGCGAGTTTCAGGACCTAAAGACTCATTGGGCCAGGGGTGCGCACACGCTGGGAATCAATTGCTCAATTAGGGCAAAATCGCTAAATTAGCCCGCCTGACATCGGAGGCGGGGGCGGGACTCGCTGACCACCTGACCCGCCCCCAACCAGCCCCCAATGACAAAATCCAGCCCCAAGGCTCTGCCTTGATCGCAGTGTAGGATTTTGGGTGCACCAGCTACAGTAATTATGTCAGTAATAGCATTGACAAGTGCGTTTTCCGAAACAATTTTTGTGGGGACCAACCAGCAGAAGGAAGTGCATCCATCAACACAAACGAGAACATGTCTGTATCCCAAAGACAGGGGAAGTGGTCCAATGAAATCAATAAAGAATTTTCCCATTAGTTCATCAGCTTTCACAGGAGCCAATGGTGGTGGCTTAATTAGTGATGACTTATTGGTTAAATTGCATGGCTCACAATTTGCCACATATGTTTTACAGGCCTTAAGCATGCCTGGCCACCAATATAAGGGAGTCAATTTGCAGAATGTTGTTCTGGCACCACAATGTGCTTGACCTATGCCCTTGTGAGCTTCTTTTACAAGCTGTTCTCCTTTGTGTCTCGGGGGTACTTCTCGGTTTCCCTTGGGCAACTTAACTAGCACAATACCAGTAGGGGTTTCCGAGTAAAAGTACTTTGATGGATATCCTGGTGGATTCTCTTTTGTTGGGTCTAATAGCTGAATCAGTTCCTCATCCTGATTAGCTGCCCGTTCTGCCCTAGTGATAACACTAATATTGGCAGGCCCCTCTCGAGGGGGTGTCATGCAGACCGAACGTTTTGCTTGTTGGTCTGCAAGACTGTTGCCTTTTGAATGTACTGTCCCAGTGGTATGCCCATTTACATGAATCACCTGACAATTCTGGTTCTCCATCCTCGAACGGAGAATGTCTTCCCACAATAACTTATGTTTTATAGGTTTACCCTTATGATTGGTAAAGTTTGTTTGTTCCCAGAAAACTAGATCTTGGTTATATCCTCTTTTACAATAGACACTATCTGTACAGATTAATGTGGGTTTAATAGGGTCTGCCTTTTCCAAAGCATACCATAATGCTGCGGCTTCAGCATATTGCGCTGTCTTATGGCCAAGGTGTATGGACAGTAATTCTTCTGGATAAAAAGAATAGGAATCTCAAAAAGTCCTTACTACTATCCCCATCCCAGCTGAGGATTGTTGGGATGTCCCTTTTTTAATTGTCATTGACGATCCATCACAGTAAATGACTTGATGGTATTCTGTAAGCGGTCTCATAGGCATTTGTTTGATTCCCTCCTTCGTATCATCATCCTCCATGATGGGGAAATGCTCTAAGTCAATTTCCGGGGATAGGAATTTAAAAATGAGTGTAGGATCATTTAAGAACGATGCCCATTTGTCATATAGGATCTGGGTGGCTCTTTTTTCATCAGAGGCCATCCTCAATACTGATCTTAAATCGGGAATCTCAGTATAGATGGTAATGGGGTATTTCCCTTGAAGGGTTCATGCCTTGATCTTTTTCTAATGTACCTCCTTTCAACATTGGAAAAGTTATAAGAATGGAACTGAATGGGCACTAGGCTCTTTTCATTGTAGAAAACTGCAACTGCCACTTTAGGTGATGACCTGAGGTGAATATTGAGGGGAAATTGTAGGTCCCTCTGTTCCAGGTCTATGGCTTTTTGTACCTCTCGTCATAATTGTTGCAATTTTGAGTAATCGTCTGGTGAAAATATGAATGGTCCTTTTGCTGCTTCGCCCACTCTAGCATACAGGGGGGCTGAGAGCTCGGCAAAGGTTGGCGTAAAGGATCGAGCAAAATTCAGGAGTCCTAAATTTGCTTGCAGATTGTTCAGAGTTTTAGGATATTGAATGGTGGCTAATTTTTCTTATAGGATTGAGTTAATCCTCTACCGTTTCCAGTTATTCGTAGGCCCAGAAAATCTACCTCTTCCCTAACTAGTTGACTCTTTTTTATGTTGATTAAGTACCCAGCAGTAGTAAGTCTGGATAAAACACTATCAATGGCTTTCAAGTGCTCTTGGAGATTGTCATGTGACAGATATATATTGTCCACATAAGAATTGACGTTCAGTAGGTCTTTTAAAAGATCAGTGATGTGGGCTGAAAAGAGAACGGGGCTGTTTTGAAATCCCTGGGGCAATCTGGTCCAGCAATACTGATAACCATCGGGTCCAGTCATCACTGTTTTCGGCTATTCAGCTTTTTCGATTGGATGTGACCAGAAGCCGTTTGCTAGATCAATACAAGATTTATATTTTCCCCTCGTGATTCCAGAGAGAAGGGCTGTGGAATTTTGCTGTTGTGCAGAATGTGGGGCCGTTACCCTATTTAAGGCTGTATAATCGACCACTAATATCCACCTCCCATCCGGTTTAGCAACACCAAACAATGGTGAATGAGTTCTAGATGCCATTTTTATTAAAACACTTTGGGGGAAAAATTCAGTTGGTTGCCTTAAGAGGGCACTAATGGGGCGCAAAGCAACTAGCGCCCGGGCGCGGCGATGTTTGCGCCACTCGCAAAATTAACTAGACATTTTGCGGCGGCGCTAAACACAACTGCCACGATCTCCTGCCAGATCGTGACGTCAGTCGAGTGCGCAACGCCCCGGTAGCGCCCTGGAGCGATATTGAGTGGCGCCCCCTGCCTTACCGCCTGCCGCTAGCAACGACAGGTTGAGGGGAGCGTTTTGCAGTCGGGAAGGGACTGGGGGAGCGCTATTTAAAGGTAACCGCTTCCTGCCTTTTTTTGTTGGTGACATTTTTGAACCACGCATTCTGAGAGAGAGAGAGAGAGAGAGACTTCTGGAGAGATTCAACGCTGTGTGAAGGAGTTTTGGGTCCTGAGCAGCACTTTGCAGGTTCATTTTGATTTGCCCTTCCTTGTATTGATTTAGAAGAGACTGTGGGGGCTGCACGCTGAGCTCTTTCCCTGGTACTCTCCATTGTTCTTTCCAGCAGATTTGATGTACAGGTCTCTCCAGGCCGAGATTCAAGGCTGCAATGAGCAGGATGTGGATGGAAAGCAAGATCAACCCTCCCCTTTAAGAACTGGCCGGCGCCAGTGTGTCTGTGTTCCATTGCTGACTGACATCACATGAGCTTCGCCAGCGCTCTGAGGTAGCGCCTCGCTCCTCGGCCTTTGCGCCTTTAGACAGGTGTGTAGCGCCTGATTTAGTGCTCCAATCACCTCCAGGGGCGATAAAAATCAAGTTTGCAGCAGGAGGCGATAATTAGCGCCAGGCGCTAATCTTTGCACCCGGCCGATAATTGCGCCCCAAACGGGGCGATACTGAATTTCTCCCCCTTTGTTCTGTTAGTTCTTTGAGGGTTGTTAGGAGATCTAATTTTCCCTTGTGGTCTTGGATATCCACTGTTTTTTAGGTTTGTGCCAGCCAGCATCAAGTGGATGGGGTTTGATGTCTGTCTTTCCACATTGATTTGGATGGCGTTGTAGATAAGAGTAGTACCTATTAATGAGTTGTTCAAGGAGGTCTATTTCTCCCCCCTCTAGGCAAGTTCGATCAAGTTGTGTCCGAACATGTTTTTCTCTGTCATCCTGGTCTGTGGATGCTTCTACAGGTCTGGTTGAGATTTTAAGGTAATGTTTCATGTCTGGTTGTCCTATAATGAGGGAACAGCCCAATTGAGGTACCAATCCTACATCTAGGGTCACTGTGATTCTGTATATAGTAATAGGTATTTTGTAAAAATTTATTATTTGGGTTTTACCTTGTGTGAATCTCCCAAATGGATTTTTACAAATTGGGCTCCCCAAATCTGTCTGCTTAGTTTTTATAATTTCGGGGTCCATTACAGTGTAATCGGCTCCCGTATCAAACAAGGCCTTCACTTGTGTGTTTGTGGGCAAGGTTGCCAGGGCATAGGGGAATTCAAGGGGCACTGGCTGGGTGCCAGGCCTCCAATCCTGGGATTGCTCATCCTCAGAATCCTGAGATTGTTCATCCTCAGAATCCTGAGTGTCATTTGCTGCCTTGTCTTTGATCATTTTGACTGATTTTTGTTCCTCCCTCTTGGGGGTATCATGCTTTCCAGATCCCTTAGGGGGTCTGTCGGACCGTTTATTATTTCGACGATCCCCCCGTTGGGGTGGACGTTGGTTCTGCTGGGAATCTTTTTGATCCCTGTTTTGGTTTTCCCGGTATCCTCCCATGGCTCTCTGATAGTTTTGGCCAGTGTAAAAGCTGTCCTTTGCTTTCCCTTTGAGGTCTAGCCCCCTGTCTATCCCATCTTTCCGGGGAGAGATCTTTCTCGTGTCGTGGGCGAGTTGGGGGTGTAAACTTTCTGGAATACCCTCTTGGGGGTCCCAAGCCACGGGTTTGTGTCTGGGCGGGGTGGACTTGAGACTTGGGTCTATGCGGTTCTTGTTTCTGAGTACTAAAGGTACCTTCTCTGGTATTTTTATCCCTAGTTTCTGGTCTCATTATAGGTTTAATTTGGGGTAGACCTAATTGGATAATGCGATTGACATTATCCCATCTTTGTTGGTTATCTTGATAATTGTTTAGAACACCCTCACAGGCAAGTTTGAGGGCGGTATTTTGGTACTGATTGGCCAGGCAACCGTGGACAATGTCCCAGTTATCCTGTGTGAGTACCTTGCCTAATCTGTAGGCAGATACCAGCCCTTTAGTTGTGGCTGTATTAGTGAGTATTTCCTTGATGGAACCCATTACATGCCCTCCCTGAGTTGCCGTGAGAACATGGGCGTGTATTTGAACCCAGTTGTTACACTGGTTTAATGGGAGAATTAAGTCTGAACTTAGCATCATTTGTAGTAGATGCCTCAGGTGTTGGGCATTCCAATCTTGGCAACAGGTTTCCAATTTATCAAGGTTAGTTAGAATCCAGCAGGTTTTTTTCCTGGCTGGTATTTCCCGGTCTACCACACATCGTGTAAATAGAGCTCAGGTTTACTTGACCTAGGGCACAATGTGTGGTTGCTGGGGTTGGCTTACTGGGCCAGCAATCCCTGCGCCTCCAGCATTGAGATAAGATTGAGCTTGTGCCTGTCTGCATTGATTATAATGGATTCTAAGCTGTCTACAGTCTTCTCGAAGATTCTGATCATTTATTTCATCATGAGTTTGCCACCTTTACCGGAATCCGTGGCCCCCAGGAACATAGGCTGCTCCGGGTCCGACTATTCGGCCATGGTTGCCTCCGCCTTGCTGGGAGCCGTTCATCAGGCCTCCCAATTGTGCGGGTGTGCACCTTATCATTAAGGAATTTAGTGGGTTTGGAGTATTTGTTTGATTATTCCACTGGATATTCTGTATCCCCTGGTTCTGGGGATCAACATCAATCGTGCCATGAGTTCTAATGGCTCCATCGACATCAAAGCCTTCTATTTCAAAAATTATTATTTGGTTTTGTGGAGGTAACACAAAAAACCTCCCAGAAATACGAGAAAACCAAGGGTGTGGCGAGAATGAGGAACTTAAAGAAATTATTATTAGTTAAAATACAGTACTAGCAAAATTAATGGGACTAAAAGTCGATAAATCCCAAGGACCGGATGACCTACATCCTAGGGTTTTGAAAGAGGTGGCCATTGGGATAGTGGACGCATTGGTTGTCATCTTCCTGCAGATTGGAGGATAGCAAATGTAACCCCGCTATTTAAGAAAGGAGGGAGAGAGAAAACGGAGAACTACAGACCTGTTAGCCTCACATCAGTAGTTGGGAAAATGCTGGAATCTATTATAAAGGATGCAATAACTGGGCACTTAGAAACTAATAGTAAGATTGGGTAGAAAAAACAGAAAGGCAGAGTATTTCCTAAATGGTGAAAGATTGGGGAATGCAGATGCTCAGAGGAACCTGGGTGTCCTTGTACATGAGTCACTGAAAGTGAATGTGCAGGTGCAGCAAGCCATTAGGAAGGCAAATGGTATGCTGGCCTTCATTACAAGAGGATTTGAGTACAGGAGTAAAGAAGTCTTACTCCAATTATCTAGGGCCTTGGTGAGACCACACCTGGAGTACTGTGTACAATTTTGGTCTCCTTACCTAAGGAAGGATATACTTGCCATAGAGGGAGTGCAACGAAGGTTCACGAGATTGATTCCTGGGATGGCGGGACTGTCATATGAGAAGAGATTGAGTAAACTAGGTCTGTATTCTCTTGAATTCAGAAGAATGAGAGGGGATCTCATTGAAGCATACAAAATTATTACAGGGCTTGATAGGGTGGATGCTGGGAGAATGTTTCCCTTGGCTGGGGAGTCTAGAACCAGGGGCCACAGCCTCAGGATAAAGGGCAGGCCATTCAGGACTGAGATGAGAAGAAATTTCTTCACACAGAGGGTGGTGAATCTTTGGAATTCTCTACCCCAGAGGGCTGTGGAGGCTCAGTCATTGGGTATATTCAAAACAGAAGTTGATAGAATTCTGACTAGTAAGGGCATCAAGGGATATGGCGATAGGGCCGGTGAATGGAGTTGAGGTCGAGGATCAGCCATGATCTCATTGAATGGTGGAGCAGGCTCGAAGGGCCGAGTGGCCTACTCCTGCTCCGATTTCTTATGTTCTTAGGTATAGGGATAGGATTATTTCCCCTAATAAAGCAATCGTTTGAATTTCCTAATAAAAAGACTTGGCCAATTCCGACAGGGTTTGCCATTTCGTCAGGACCTAATCTCGGTTAGGATTTAACATGAACTTTATAAGAAATTTCTAGACCTCAATGGTATATTGAAGGAGTTCTGATTTAAGTTCTACAAGGCCTGATCAGGGACTTGTCAGGCTCAATTTTCACCGGCCCGTGGAGGCGGGTTTGGAGGCATGTGGGGTGGGTCCCGAACCCATCCCGCCCCCATGCCAGTTTCCCAGGAGGCGGGTACCCGACCTGTGCTGGGACCCGCCTCCCCGAGGCGGGAAGGGGATTAGTACCAATAAACTGCCTGTTAACAGGTAGTTAACAGGCAGTTTTTTGCCTAATCCCTATTTTTAGCCCTGAAGTGTGGGCTTCCCGACAGGTCCGAACCACGCTGATTTAGCAAGGTGGACCGTCGGTCTGCAGGGCTTGGAGGGGTTGAAATGTCCGGTGTGCAGGTGAGTGATGGATGCATGAGTGCAGAGGTAAGTGTGTTTGGTGTGTGTAAAGTGTTTTAAGAACTTGTACTTACCTTAACTTTGTCCTGCAGGCTTCCTTCCTTCAGTTCTCGGGAGTCCCTCAGCTCACCGGCACAGAAAGCAGAATGGCCGCGGAGCTGTCAAAAGCTGCAGTCTCTGCTTTCTGTGCTGGATTGATTTCTAACTGAGTCTAAGTACAGGGACTCACGTTAGAAATCATATTGTCAGTGTTTGACAGCTTCACAGAGCTGTCAAACGCTGAAATTTCATCTGTCAAAAGCTCTTGACAGATGAAATTTCAATGGCTGACGTCACCTGTATCCAAGGGACCTTTGATTGGCCTGCTAAGCCTGCTGGGCGAGCTTAACAAGGTCAATCAAGGGAAAATACAGTGGGTTAGCCACAAGTCGATGGAGGCGGGACTACAACCCAAAAAGTGGGAGTCCCGCCTCCATCACGTCCCCATTGACAAAATCCAGCCCGTCGTCTCTAGAGACTTAAATCTGGGTCTTAGTATCACTGTCAGTAAAACACTCCTTCTATACTTAACAATCTACGAGATGGATATAGATATAAATATAAGTATAGGATTCTGTATAGAAGCATAGAAGCATAGAAGATAGGAGCAGGAGTAGGCCATTCGGCCCCTCGAGCCTGCTCCACCATTTAATGAGATCATGGCTGATCATCCAAATTCAGTACCCTGTCCCTGCTTTCTCCCCATATCCCTTGATCCCTTTAGCCTTAAGAAATACATTTATCTCCTTCTTGAATATATTTAATGAATTGGCCTCAACTGCCTTCTGTGGTAGAGAATTCCACAGGTTCACCACTCTCTGGGTGAAGAAATTCCTCCTCATCTCAGTCCTAAATGGTTTACCCCTTATCCTTAGACTGTGACCTCTGGTTCTGGACTCCCCCGCCATCGGGAACATCCTTCCTGCATCTAGTCTGTCTAGTCCTGTTAGAATTTTATAAGTTTCAATGAGATCCCCTCTCATTCTTCTAAACTCTAGCGAATATAAGCCTAATCGACCCATACGCCATTCTTGCTATCCCAGGTATCAGTCTGGTAAATCTTCGCTTCACTCCCTCCATGGCAAGAACATCCTTCCTCAGATAAGGCGACCAAAACTGCACACAATACTCACGGTGTGGTCTCACCAAGGCCTTGTACAACTGCAGCAAGACATCCTTGCTCCTGTACTCGAATCCTCTTGCTATGAAGGCCAACATACCATTTGCCTTCTTAACCACCTGCTGCACCTGCATGCTTACCTTCAGCGACTGGTGCACAAGGACTCCCAGATCTCGTTGCACTTCCCCTTTTCCTAATCTATTGCCATTCAGATAATAGTCTGTCTTCCTGTTTTTGCCACCAAAGTGGATAACCTCGCATTTATCCACATTATACTGCATCTGCCATGCATCTGCCCAATCACCGAACCTGTCCAAATCATACTGGAGTTTCTCTGCATCCTCCTCACAGCACACACGCCTACCCAGCTTTGTGTCATCTGCAAACTTAGAGATATTACAACTAGTTCCCTCATCTAGATCATTAATATATATTGTGAATAGCTGGGGTCCTAGCACCGATCCCTGCGGTACCCCACTAGTCACTGCCTGCCACTCGGAAAAAGACTCGTTTATTCCAACTCTTTGCTTCCTGTCTGCCAACCAGTTCTCTATCCAAATCAGTACCTTACCCCCAATCCCATGTGCTTTAACTTTGCACGCTAATCTCTTATGTGGGACCTTATTGAAAGCCTTCTGAAAGTCCAAATACACCACATCTACTGGTTCTCCCTTATCTATTCTACCAGTTACATCCTCAAAAAATTCCAGTAGATTAGTCAGGCATGATTTACCTTTTGTAAATCCATGTTGACTTTGTCCGATCCTGGGACTGTTTTCCAAGTGCTCTGCTATTATATCTTTTATAATGGACTCTAGCATTTTCCCCACTACCGATGTCAGGCTATAATTCCCCATTTTTTCTCTACCACCTTTGTTAAATACAGGAAACTTTTGTTTATCCGGCACCCAAATATCCAGAATTCTCGCTTAACCGGCAAAAATCATCCTCCGAAAACTCCTCTCAAATAACCGGCAATGTTGCCGAGTCGCAGTCGAGTCTCCGCGAACGCCGAGTACTCCGAAAACTCCTCTCAAATAACCGGCAATGTTGCCGATCCCGAGTCCGAGTCCGCGAACGCCGATTTAGTCAGTAGGGCTAGTTTTCAAAAGTGCCACTACTCGGCCTCCTGGCGCTGTCGGAAGTCCGAAACACTGCAGTAGCAGGAGTTGATTCTCCCGCGCTGCCTGGAGTCTCTTTGTTAAAAATAGCCTCGGTAGATATAACTCTCCGTTATCCGGTACTTTCGATAAACCGGCACCACGCCGGTCCCGTCGGTGCCGGTTAATAAAGAGTTTCCTGTAGTGGGGTTACATTAGCTACCCTCCAATCCATGGATATCAACTCATTAATACACACGTTGGACGCCAACTGAAAGGATATTTACTAGTCCGCGCCCCTTTGGGGCTATCCTGGATCAGGCGTATTTCTCAGATGTTCACTTTCAACTAAAGTTTGAGGTAGCCGAATCCTAAAGACGCTTAACTGGGTCTAAAGGTCCGGTCTATCTTTCCCTAAAGGAAAGGAGCAACCCGAGAATGTTACCGTCCTCCAGATAGCGCTTTTAATAAGTTTAGCCAGACTGTAACGTCCCGGATATTATAAGGGTCCGGAGATCTCCCCTCAGAAATGTACCTTTTCACCAAAGAGTGTACAGAGATTGGGTTCACGAGTTATTGATATAGAAGACTTATGTGAGACTATTCTAAAAAATATATAGAGATTTATTAAAAGAACCGACATGCAATTTACAGTTGGTGAATCAGTCAATCGCAACATTATCAGTTCTAAAAAGAGAAAAAATACAATCTTATTTTTAACAGAGAATCTTACTTTTAAATCTTAACTTCGCTACAGTATTACAGTTCTTAAAATTTTCTATACATGATATCCATCAATATCAAATTACCTTTGATCCCTGAGGTACAAAGAGTGAAAAACTACAGAGCTGCCTCTGTAGTCGAGAATTGCTTTGCCCGATTAAAGCGACTCTGATTATCTAATTCGAGACTCCAAAATTTATCCCTTTTTCAGGTGTATTTCATAAGGTTTCTGTTGCTCCAAGTTAATTATCACTAATCATCTTTTAGTTGACCTACTGAAATTCTTACTGCCACATCATCAATAGTTATTGGGGGTTTACCATATGTGGGCAAAGGGCAGATGTCCCTTACCTCATGCCATCCTTAAGAGGTTTAATCAAGATAATTTATCCAGGGTTGACCATTCTTCTGTTTTAATAAGGTTACTTATTCAGGGTCAACAACTTGTCCTGTTTCAATAGCCAGAATTCTTTCATAGCTATTTCATAGTTAGGTTTCTAAATTTCCAAACCCAGTTTGTCATGTTTTAAGGAATTTATAAAGTAGAGTTCCTTACAAGGTACTCTTCAGGGTCAACCACTGTCTTATCTCAACAAGGCCAGAATTCTTTCATAAGGTAGTGTATTTTTCTAAAAGGGTTATATAGTGGCCCAGAAATTAGGCTCCCTGGCTTCCCACAGGTGCAAGGATCGCGCATGCACCTACCTATCGCACCTGCCATTGACCTCTGGGCCCACGGGGACTTCAGCTCCTGGGCCTCCTGCAGCTGCCGGCGCGCAGTGCTTGTGTATCCCAGGGGCGTAGTTAGTGCGATGCGTCCCCTGGGATCACGTGGGCCATGGAGAGCCAATGGCAGCAGACCATCTTTCATTCATAGATTTGACAGGATTAATTGAAATCGGCCCCAAAACAACACCTAAACTTCAAATAAATTAAAAAAAAACCATCACATTTTTAAAATAACTATAAGTTAAATAAATTAACTACTTTAAACAAAAATTTAAATTTTCGAAAAAATTAAAATACTTTTTAACAGTGCTAAAAATAAACTTACCTTTCTTTAAAGTATCTAAAAAAGATAAACCTGTTGAAAAAATTTTTAAATTGTAATTAATTAACCACTTACCTTGTTAAAAACGGGTTTTGCGCCTCCTTTTTACAAGCGCAGCTTCTTCCATACTTACCTTCCCGGAGAAACCTGAAAAAAAAACCGAAGTTCGCTGCGTGCGCGCAGCCTCTCCCGCGCACAGCGGTTCACCTCTGAACCCCTCCCTTCAGGGGAACGGAAGTTCCGGTTTCCCGCGCATGCGCAGTGCATGCAGGAAACCGGCACTTCAGGTGGCCTTACGGGTGAGTACACAACGCGTACTCACCCGGCAAGTGCCGAATTTTTGGCCCAGTATATTTTTCTAAGGGGGAAAAATTCAGTTGTTTTGTGCCTCCTGCGAAGTAACTAACGCCCAGGCGCGGCGCCGCCAACGCCTCCTGCGAAATTCAGCGGGAGGTTAGCGGCGGCGGTAACCATTAGTGCCCCGCGGTGCTGCGCCGCCAGCGATGACGTCATCACCGTGCACAGCGCCCCGGCCGCGATCTTCAGTAGCGCCCCCTGACTTACCGCCAGGCGCTTTGTCCGACAGGGTCAGAGGGGGACCTACCTGCGGCCGGGGCGGCGCTAGTTAAAGGTGAGGTTCCGGGCGGCCATTTTTGTTGCTAGCCGCCTGCCTGCACCTGCCCCCGTTGCCGTCCCCGGCCTCCTCTGCAGCCCCCCCGCGGAGTGCCAGCTGCGCTCAGTGAGCCCGGCACTTCTCTTGAGTGACGGACTTTTTTGCCGGCACTCTGACCCCTGGTGACCCAGCTGGGCCCCGGGTCACGCTGCGCAAGGCCCCTCCCCTTTAAGAAGTGGAGGAAGGCCTGCAGTACCGCGGCACGTAGCACCGTGATATTCCCTCGCAGCGCCCCAAGAGGGAGGTGGGGCGCTTCTAGTAGCACCCCGTTTCGCTCTTGGTGCGCTATCGATGAACTTTGGCTGCGGGGGCTCTAATTTTTTTGGGGCACTAAAAGTAGCGCCCCGGCGAAGTTAGCACCCCAAAGGGGGCGTGACTCAAATTTTCCCCCTAAAAAGGTTATAAGGTATTTTTCTGAAAGGATTATATAGTGTATTTTTCTAAAAAGGTTATATAATAGAATTCCTTCACAAGGGCTGCTGTTTCACCTGCTCTGCCTCTTTCTAAATTCTTCATAAACGGGCAGTGCCAAGGCACAAGGTTGCTTACAATCATCAGAAGAGAATCAGGGCAAGAGGACCAACAATACTGATGCAGCTCACTATGTATGAGACAACCGAACTCATATATGACTGGAATCCATAGAGGCTATTGGCTCGGCCAAGTTTAAAGTCATGGTTACATCTCCCAGTAAGTATCCTCCATGTTAAGAGTCTGATTCAGAAACCTCAATACCAGAGCCTCCTTAAAAGCCACCTTTTTGACCAAGCTTTTACTCACCCCTCCTAATATCTCCTTCGTTGGCTTGGCATCCAATTTTTGTCTGATTATGCTACTGTGAAGCACATTGGGACATCTTTCTATGTTAAAGGTGCTGTATAAATCCGTTGTTGCTGTTGTAAAGTCATATGGTCTGACGGCTTGCAAGCCATTGTCTGGAAAGTACATTGTAAAATGTATTCCTTGTCTCTCCTGCAGGTTACACCCAAAGAGAGTGGTGGTGTCAGCCGTGGCTATGTGGTAGCACTCTCGCCTCTGAGGTAGAAGGTTGTGGATTCAAGTCTCACTCCAGAGACAGGACCATATAATCTAGGCTGACAGTCCAGTGCAGTACTGAGGAAATGCTGCACTGTCGGAGGTGTTGTCTTTCAGATGAGACGCTAGAACTGTAGCGTGCAGCTGCGCGAACAAGTGGCGGCTCATGTGGTTGGGGTGGCGCAAAGAGTTTTAGGTGCGAAGCAGCCGGTGGCAGAAGTCGGGCTGCACAGGGAGAAAAGTAAAGCGATCTGAGGTTATGTAGAGGAGAGAGGAGCTCGGGGGTGAGAGGGAGAAGAAGCAGAGGAGCTCGGGGGTGAGAGGGAGAAGAAGCAGAGGAGCTCGGGGGTGAGAGGGAGAAGAAGCAGAGGAGCTCGGGAGGGAAGCAATGTAAAAGAGAGTGAGCAGAGTAAAAGACAGGGAGCAGGGTAAAGGCGAGGGAGCAGGGTAGAGGAGAGGAGCAGGGTGGAGGAGAGGGAGCAGGGTAGAGGAGAGGGAGCAGGGGAGAGGAGAGGGAGCAGGGTGGAGGAGAGGGAGCAGGGGAGAGGAGAGGGAGCAGGGGAGAGGAGAGGGAGCAGGGGAGAGGAGAGGGAGCAGGGTGGAGGAGAGGGAGCAGGGGAGAGGAGAGGGAGCAGGGGAGAGGAGAGGGAGCAGGGGAGAGGAGAGGGAGCAGGGGAGAGGAGAGGGAGCAGGGGAGAGGAGAGGGAGCAGGGGAGAGGAGAGGGAGCAGGGGAGAGGAGAGGGAGCAGGGGAGAGGAGAGGGAGCAGGGGAGAGGAGAGGGAGCAGGGGAGAGGAGAGGGAGCAGGGGAGAGGAGAGGGAGCAGGGGAGAGGAGAGGGAGCAGGGGAGAGGAGAGGGAGCAGGGTGGAGGAGAGGGAGCAGGGGAGAGGAGAGGGAGCAGGGGAGAGGAGAGGGAGCAGGGGAGAGGAGAGGGAGCAGGGGAGAGGAGAGGGAGCAGGGGAGAGGAGAGGGAGCAGGGGAGAGGAGAGGGAGCAGGGGAGAGGAGAGGGAGCAGGGGAGAGGAGAGGGAGCAGGGGAGAGGAGAGGGAGCAGGGTGGAGGAGAGGGAGCAGGGGAGAGGAGAGGGAGCAGGGGAGAGGAGGGGGAGCAGGGGAGAGGAGAGGGAGCAGGGTGGAGGAGAGGGAGCACAGCATCTAGTGTAATGCAGAAAGAGAGAGGAGCGCAACAAACAAAAACCTACTCATTGTCATGGGCCTGTGAGTATTGTTGTATAGTCTGTAATTCTGTGTTCTGTAATAACCAAGTTGCCACATATATTTCCATCCTTCCTTCCTCCCTCCCTCCCTTCCTTCCTCCCTTCCTTCCATCCCGTCCGTCCGTCCGTCTGACAGAGAGGCCAGAGAGACTACAACTGAATGAAGAGAATGGCTGTGTATGGTTTCATTTGATTAGGATGAGGGTTTTAGTTTTTGTTTAAAAAATAAACAGTACACAATAATAATTCTGGTCAAATAAGCAGCTCAGGCATGAGGTCACAGAAAAGCAAAGTCTGACCCTTTTATAATATATCGTCACATAAGCAGTTTTTATGATGACTAGTCACTGGTTCCTCACACCACTCTTTCATAATGAATATAATGATTGTATGTCAGTCCTCCAGACACGGCAAGATTCTTTTTTAATATCCCTTCAGTTTAACAAAACAGGTTGGAGCTTGTGAGAGTTAGTGATAACAACTCTTACAGGAAGTAGAGTTCATGCCGTGTTTAGCCACTTACATAGAATCATAGAATCTTACAGCACAGAAGGAGGCCATTCGGGCAGTCGTGTCTGTGCCGGCTCTTTGAAAGAGCTGTCAAGTTTAGTCCCACGCCCCAGCTCTTTCCCCATAACCCTGCAAATTAGTCCTCTTCAAATCCATGTTCAATCGCCTTTTGAAATGGAATATAATGTGGAGAAATGTGAAGTTATCCACTTTGGTAGGAAAAATAGAAAAACAGAGTACTTTTTAAATGGTGAGAGATTGGGAAATGTTAGTGTTCAGAGGGACCTGGGTGTCCTTGTACACGAATCACTGAAAGTTAACATGCAGGTACAGCAAGCAATTAGGAAAGCATGTTGGCTTTTATTACAAGAGGATTTGAGTATAAGAGTAAAGACATCTTACTGCAATTATATAGGGCCCTGGTGAGACCACACCTGGAGTATTGTGTACAGTTTTGGTCTCCTTACCCAAGGAAGAATATACTTGCCATAGAGGGAGTGCAACGAAGGTTCACCAGACTGGTTCCTGGGATGGGAGGATTGTCCTATGGGGAGAGATGGAGTAGACTAGGCCTATACTCCCTCGAGTTTAGAAGAATGAGAGGTGATCTCATTGAAACATACAACATTCTTACAGGGCTTGACAGGGTAGATGCAGGGAGGATGTTTCCCCTAGCTGGGGAATCTAAAACCAGGGGTCACAGTCTCAGAATAAGGGGTCGGCCATTTAGGACTGAGATGAGGAGAAATTTCTTCACTCAGAGGGTGGTGTATCTTTGGATTACTCTACCCCAGAGGGCTGTGGAGGCTCTGTCGTTGAGTATATTCAAGACAGAGAGCGATAGATTTTTGAATATTAAGGGAATCAAGGGATATGGGGATAGTGCAGGAAAGTGGAGATGAGGTAGAAGATCAGCCATGATCTTATTGAATGATGGAGCAGGCTTGAAGGGCCAAATGGCCTACTCCTGCTCCTATTTCTTATGTTCTTTTGAAAGTTTCTATGGAATCTGATTCCACCTCCCTTTCAGGTAGTGCATTCCAGATCTTAACAACCCTCTGGGTGAAGAAAGTTCTCCTCATTTCTCCTCTGGTTCTTTTGCCAATTATTTTGAATCTATGACCTCTGGTTACCGACTCACTTGCCAGAGGAAATAGTTTTTCCCTAACCTGCGCTATCAAACCCCTCATAATTTTGAATACCGCTACTAGGTCTCCCCTTAACCTTCTCTGCTCTAAGGAGAGCAATCCCAGCTTCTCCAATCTCTCCACAAAACTGAACTCCCTCATCTCTGGTATCATCCTGGTAAACCTCCTCTGAACCCTCTCCAAGGCCTTGTCATCCTTCCTAAATTGTGGTGCCCAGCAATGTACATAATACACCAGCTGAGGCCTAACCAGAGATTTGTAAAGGTTAAGCATGACTTCCTTGTTTTTGCATTCACTGCCCCTATTTACAAAGTCAAGTATCCCATCTGCTTTCTTAACCACCATATCAACTTTCCCTGCCACCTTCAAGGATTTGTGAATATGTACCTTCAGGTCCCTCTGCGCTTGTACCCCACTCAAAATAGTACCATTTTGATTATACTGCCACTCCATGTTGTTTCTTCCAAAGTGCATCACTTCACATTTATCTGCATTAAACTGCATTTGCCATGTGTCTGCCCATTTCACCAGTCTGTCGATGTACTCCTGAAGTCTGCTACTATCCTGTTCACTATTTAGTATGTTGCCAAGTTTTGTAGCGTCTGCAAACTTCAAAATTGTACTCCCAATACCCAAGTCCTGGGGGGAAAAATTGGGTTGATTTGTGCCTCTCGTTAGCGTCCCTGGGGGACGCTAACGGGGCACAAATCCCCTAGTACCCAGGCGCGGTGCCACTAACGCCTCCTGCAAAATTTAGTGGGAAGTTAGCGGTGGTGGTAGCGCCTCGTGGCACTGCGCCGCTGGCGATGACGTCATTGCCGTGCGCAGTGCTCCGCTCGCGCCCCGGCCGCAAACTTGGGTTGCGCCCCTGACCTATCGCCGCACGATATGTCCTGACAGGGTCAGGGTGGCGTTTTTGCAGCTGCAGGCGGCGCTACTTAAAGGGGCAGGTGTCAGGTGGCCATTTTTTTTGTCCGACTGCCAGCACCTGCCCCCTTCGCCTTTTTTCTTTAGGGTGCCGGCTGCAATCGCTCAGCCCGGCGCTCCTCTTGAGTGCCGGGCTGTTTTCACAGCACCCCGCTCCCTGGTGGTCTAGTCAGGGGAGGGAGGCCTGCAATGATGCGGCGCTACGTGCCAACGCCCATGGCGCTGTTGCACGTAGCGCCGTGATATTCAGTTGTAGTGCCCCAAGACGGAGGTGGAGCTCTTCCAGCAGCGACCCGCCTCCTGCTTGGGGTGCTACAACTGAATTTCAGGCAGAGGCGCCCTAATTTTTTTGGGGCGCTTTAAAACTAATTATATTATGATCACTAATACCCAGATGTTCTCCCACTGAAACACACTCCCCTTGCTCTCCTTCATTCCCCAGAACTAGATTCCAGCATTGCTTCCTTCCTCATTAGGTGAAAAACATACTGATTAAGGAAGTTCTCCTGTACACATTTTAGGAATTTTTCACCCTCCTTGCCCTTTACTCTGCTTTCCCCCCAGTCTATATTCGGATAATTGATGTCCCCACTATTATTGCTGTATTATTTTTATATTTCTCTGAAATTTGCCTACAGATTTGCTCCTCTGTCTCCTTCTCACTATTTGGAGGTCTATAGTAAACACCCAGAAATGTAACAGCTCCTTTTCTGTTCCTTAACTCCAACCAAATAGATTCAGTCTTTGAACCCTCTAGTATTTCGCCCCTCTGTAGAACTGCAATATTATCCTTGATCAGTACTGCCACCCCCACCCCCCACCCTTCTGCCCTTTTCCTTACCTTTTCCTGCCCTATCCCTCCTGAATACATTGTAGGCAGGAATGTTTAGTTCCCACTCCTGGCCATGTTTAAGCCAGGTCTCCGTTATAGCCACTATATTATAATCCCATGTGGCAACTTGCGCCTGTAACTCATCAACCTTACTTGTAACACTCCTCGCATTTACTCATGTGCATTCCAACACCATGCTAGTCACTTTGCCTATTGTTCCTCTATCGAATTCCTGCTCTCCCTACACTATTCTTTGTTTGGTTGCTGTTTCTTCATTGTATAGCACAACCAAGTAGCTACCCGACAATTTGTGAGCTTTGGCTGTAACGTATTTGACATCGAGATACACCATAACTGAACCCCATGGCCTCCTCCGCCATTGGCAGACACACTTTCCAGCAGAAGGTAGGATCAGGATGGGAAGCCTGATGAAAGTTTTCCATTTCTTAGCCATGGGGTTTTAAAGCCAGTTTTAGTGGTTCTACCCACAGCCCAGTTGAGATCAGGTAACTCAGCCTCAGCCTTATGAAGCAATCTTTTCTTTTCCCTGTGTGATTGATAACTTGTTGGAACTGCAGCCGTAACAGATGGTGATTGGAACCTGCACATAGAACCCAAAGTAGGGCCTGTCCTGAATTCTGGATAAATCGCAGGGCTATTGCAACTGAGCCTGATTCCATCCTTGACCAACACCTGCACTTCCCAGCAGGACGCGAGGAGGGCAGTTAGGGAATGGCCTTTCCTCCTCCTCTCTCCAGCTTAGAACCGCAGAGACCAGTTGTAGTGGCTCCATCACATCTGGCCGAGATCATTTAACAGCACATTTAGGCCTTGGAGACAGTGCTAAGCCACCTGGCTGATCCCTGGACTCTGAGCTATGGAGAAACTTCCAGCCTGGAAAGGAGAGATGGTCTCGTAGAGGTGTAGATGATTGTTAAGGGAATGGTGACAGCAGGACAAGGAGATGTAGATTTAAACTAGTAAAAGGTAAATTTAGGTCTCCTATCAGGAAGCACTTTTTCCACACAAAGAGTGAATAACACATGGAATGGGCTCCCAGATAACAGTAGTGGAGACAAAAACCCTGCAATTAAATACATTAGCATCATGTCAGCATGGTTTTGTTAAGGGAAGGTCGTGTCTGACTAATTTGATAGAATTCTTTGAGGAGGTAACAAGGAGGGTCGATGAGGGCAGTGCGTTTGATGTAGTCTACATGGATTTTAGCAAGGCTTTTGACAAGGTCCCACATGGCAGACTGATCAAAAAAGTAAACGCCCATGGGATCCAAGGGAGAGTGGCAAATTGGATCCAAAATTGGCTCAGTGGCAAGAAGCAAAGGGTAATGGTTAAGGGGAGTTTTTTTGCGACTGGAAGGGTTCCACAGGGCTCAGTACTCGGTCCCTTACTTTTTGGGGTATATATATTAATGATTTAGACTTAGGGGGCATAATAAAGAAATTTGCAGATGATACAAAAATTGGCCGTGTGGTTGACCGTGAGGAGGAAAGCTTTAGACTGCAGGAAGCTATCGATGAACTGGTCAGTTGGGCAGAAAAGTGGCAAATGGAATTCAATCTGGAAAAATGTGAGGTAATGCATTTGGGGAGGGGCAACAAAGCAAGGAAATGGGAGGTTACTGAGAGATGTGGAGGAACAGAGGGACATTGGAGTGTATGTCCACAGATCCTTAAAGGTAGCAGGACAGGTCGATAAAGTAGTTAAAAAGGTGTACGGAATGCTTTCCTTTAGCCGAGGCATAGAATATAAGAGCAGGGAAGTTATGCTAGAACTGTATATAACACTGGTTAGGCCACAGCTTGAGTACTGCGTGCAGTTCTGGTCACCACATTACAGGAAGGATGTGATTGCACTAGAGAGGGTGCAGAGGAGATTTACGAGGATGTTGCCATGACTGGAAAACTTTAGCTATGAGGAAAGATTTGATAGGCTGGGGTTGTTTTCCTTGAACAGAGGAGGCTGAGGGGAAATTTAATTGAGATGTATAAAATTATGAGGGGCCTAGATAGAGTGGATAGGAAGGACCTATTTCCCTTAGTAGAGTGGTCAAGAACCAGGGGGCATAGATTTAAAGTAGTTGGTAGAAGGATTAGCGGGGAGATGAGGACATTTTTTTTCACCCAGAGGGTGGTGGGGGTCTGGAACTCACTGCCCGAAAGGGTGGTAGAGGCAGAAACCCTCATCACATTTAAAAAGTACTTGGATGTGCACTTGAAGAGTCGTAGCCTACAGGGCTATGGACCAAATGCTGGAAGGTGGGATTAGGCTGGGTAGCTCTTTTCCGACCGGCATGGACATGATGAGCTGAATTGCCTCCTTCTGTGTCGTAATTTATCTATGATTCTATGATCATTCTGAATAGAGGAATTAAGATGGGCTGAATGGCCTTCCTCATCTGTAGTGATCCTGTGAAGTGTTAATGGAGCAGTGTTCAACTACAGTCTACTCTGCTTAATTTGAAGCCTCTTTATTGCATGAAAAAATTCAAATCAGCCAGCAATGTGGAGAGTTTCAGTGAAACCACATGTGCAACTGCCTCCCTTTGTCCCACATTGGGCCAAGATTAGAGCCCCATAGGCCCCATGCTTTGGAATTCCCACCCCAAATCTCTCTGCCTCGCCACGACTCATCCCCTTTAAGACCCTCCTTAAAGCCCACCTCTATTGGTCATCCCTCCTAATATCTTCATTGACTCAGTATCCTTTATTTTTATTATGCCATTGTGAAATGCCTTGGGACATTACCTATGTTAAAAGTGCTAGTTGTTGAAATGACTTGCTATACTGCAGCACGGTATAAGCTATGCAATACAAATTCGTCATTTCATGAAATGGTCTGTGATTGTGTGTTACTTCCTGCTAACGGCACATTCGTCAACAAAATTGTCAACTCAGTTTAGCAAAGAGAAAAGTTCCATCAGGACTATTAGCTTAGTTGTACTTCTGGTCTAACTGGGTGCAGTTGTCTTCAAACTGATGTGCCCCTGAGGATATTTCCCTGTCCAAACTTCCAAAAGACTATGCTAATAACCCAAAGGCCAACAGTGCTATTATGTTCGAAATTGTCCTTTAATATTAATGTGTACTCAAAGTCAGAAATATTAAAAAATGAAGGCTGCCAGTGGGCCATTCCAGCTCATCTTTTCAGTGAAACGTTTCAAGATGAAGGCCCACCACCTTCTCGAGGGTAACTAGGGATGCTGGCCTTGATAGTGACGCCGATATCCCAAGAATGAATACAAAAAATATTGCAGGAATGTTATCACAGATGGACGGAATCTGATGAGATCTCAGGGACATTGTAACTGAGCTTCCTTCCATCCCCAACCAAGTCTTTCCAGCAGGATGTGAGGAGAGCAATGAGGGAATGGCCTTTCCTCCTCCTCACTCCAGCTTAGAACCACTGAGACCAGATGTAGTGGCTCCATCACATCTGGCCGAGATCGTTTAACAGCACGGACTAGAGACTGAGCCTAGGGCTTTCCTGGTCTTTCTGTATCGGTAATAACATACTGTTTATACACTGGGCTATTGGTGTTGTCCCTCTCCCTCTTTATAATTATTTGGCTCTGAGTAGGTGTTGGAGCATATTTTGGCCACTCACAACTCCTCAGCATTGTACAATCCACAAAGGGTGTTAGCTGTGGTAGCAGTCTCACCTCAGAGTAAGAAGCTTGTCCCACTCCAGAGACTTGAGCACAAAATCTTGGCTGACACTCCAGTGCAGTGCTGAGGGAGCGCTGCACTGTCAGATGTGATCCCTTTTGGGTGAGATGTTAAACCGAGGCCCCGTCTGCTCTCTCAGGTGGATGTAAAAGATCTATTCAAATAAGAGCAGGGGGAATTCTCCCAGGTGTCCCGCAAAACATTTATCTCTCAACTAACATCAACAAAACAGATTCTTTGGTCATTGTCCCATTGCTGTTTGTGCATAAATTGGCTAAAGTGTTTCCTACATTAAAACAGTGACTACACTTCAAAAATAATTAATTGGATGTGAAGCGCTTTGTGATGTCATGAGGTCATGAAAGGCGCTGGATAAATATGTCTTTTTTTTAACTTCGTGAACACCAAATGCAAACGGTGTATAAACACCAGCCGAAATATCACTTCTGAATAGAGGGACTTTCCCCACAAACAACTACTCATTTCACAGCATGGTAACACCCTTCTTCTTTGATAAAAATCGGTGCACAATCTCCCACAAGACTGTAACCACATTAAGTAACAAAAGCACACAGTGCACATTCTATTTTATTCCAACAAAATACACAGTGAACACAAGCCAACCGACTCCCTTTTCCCCCTGGGGGCCTGCAAGTGCCTCTTTCACCTATTCTAGTGCTTCTCCTCAGTGAAACCTGAGGGCCAGCATTGCAGGAGGCAGTTGGTTGCTTGTGTTGCACACAATTCACACGGGACTGAGGTCACCCTCCTCTCCTGGCGTCTTGCTGCTGGCAGGCGGCCACCGCCGGCCGAATCTCTGCGGCTTGTTTCTATATATTGTGGACATTCACAGTCCACAATATATAGGCCGATAATCCCATGCAAACTGGATCTTTGCTTAAAAATTTGAAATAAATAAATGAAGATGTGTTATCGGGCATCTGACTCACCAGTTAGAGAATCCCATTTACAAAACAATTGTCAGGATTTTCTGCCAATCCACGGTGTGAGATTGGACCATTGTACATGGAGTGGGGGGGGGATCCAAAAACCCCCAGCTGGTGAAGCTACACCTCCTGCCAGCACCTTCATCACAGGATATCGCCATCCGATTATACAGACAAGCATTCTGGGGATATCTAGGTGGAGTGCTCCACACACATGATCCTTTTATATATAATTTGAAAAACATTATTGCCCGATTTGCAAAAGTCTCAAATTTGAATATTGTCAAACTAGACACCAAATCAGTGATTGCGTTTTTCTAGAATCCCAGCAGCGAGTCTCAAATTCCCAACAACTCCGCTCCTTCACCGCTTTCTGCCTTTTTAATCAAACGCTCAGAATTCACAGTTGGGAGTGTTGTGCATATAATACTGGTGTTAAAGTGAAGCCCCAACAAAACAGTCCAACAACTTCCCCAACCTACAGGTCCCGGACTCCGCACCAGACCTCCCCACCTCTTGTGTACAAGACACACCTCGGGAGGGCCAGCACGTGCAAACTTCTAATTTTTTAATAAAAAAGCATGAGAGTTCCTGAAAATGTTGGGAGCCGATTTGGTCCACAGGCAGGGAGATGTTGCAATATCTCACTGGCCCACTCAGAAAAGGTTACGCTGTTCCCTTCATTCTCAGCTTTCAGTGGAGAACAATCACGCATTCCTCCACAGGCTGGATTTTGGCCGTGGAATCCCTGAAACTCCACATGGTCAGGTGACCAGGTGAATTTTATCCTGTTACACATAATTGGAGTGTTGCACGTGGCAGTCCCGTGCAATAAGGTTTTAAGTAGGTTCATGGACTCCCCCAGGTTGCCTACTTTTTCTGCAGCCTGGAGGAGTCTGTGTTTCATGTATATATTGAGTGTGAGGGGTTGCAGCCCCTCTTCCACTATTTGAAATATTTTTATTCAAATACAATAATACCTATACAACTCATCAATTACATAGTAAATCCATTACATAGTAAATCCATTACATTCATCCATCACAGTAAAAAATAAAGCCTTAAAAACAGCCTTATAGTTAATATAAATGCAATGATTAATTTTACAAATAATCAATAATGTTTACAGTACAAATACCCTTAAACAATACCACACAACTTTTCAGATTTAAAATAATAAATCTCAAAGTTAACTCCACATAAAACAAAAACCATTTCAACACCACAGTGTACAAACACATAACACCATCATAATCCAATTAAATGCTGCAGATAACACTTATTCCAATAAACCAAGAAAAAAAGCCGTTTCACGCCAGTCCTACTGGTATTGTTCATTCCATCATTCATTCAATTGTTCGTTCGTTCATTCAAGCGTTCGTTCATTCGTTCGTTCGATCGAGCGTAAGTTCCAATATGTATGTATGAGTGCGTGCGTGCGTATCACTTCCACTATTTGAAGGGGCTGCTCCTTGATTTTTGGCTGCACTTCAGTCCCACGCTCCTGATCTTTGGTCACCCGGTGCGGAGGGGAGCGGGCAGGTCGGGGGACCTCCTCATGGGACTGCTCCTGGGCCTGGCCAAAGTGGCCATCAACAGGTCCGGGCAGCGGGCGGTCGAGGGGGTAGTTCGGCCCGACTGCCTGCCTCTATTCCGCGGCCATGTTCGCGCCCGGGTGGCCCTGGAGATGGAGCACGCGGTGTCCGCCGGCACGCTCGAGGCCCGCCGCGACTGGTGGGCACCGCCGGGACTGGAGTGCATCATCACCCCCTGGGTATAGCATTTTAATTGAATTCGTTAAGTTGCCTTTAAAGTTTTTTTTGCGAAGTCACAGTTTTATTGTTTTAACCAGAAGAGTACATATAATTGGAGACTTCTACAAAATTCAGCAACTCCTCCCAACCTTGTTGAAGAAAATGCAAATGAATTAAGCACCCAGCAGGTTCTGGCGGAGTTTCCAGCAATGACCTCAGCCACTGAAAGTCAGGGTGGGGCAGGAGAGAAGCATTGTATGTGACTGAGCTGGGTACATTTGCTCAGGTTTTAAGCTCTGCATTTTAGTTGATGATCCATTACTTGAAGTCTCTCCATTAACTATGGTTGGGGATTAACTTTCAACACACAAACATACACACAAGCTCACAGTCTTCGGGGGAAAAATTGGGTCGTGTCGCTGGGGCGCTAATTTCAGCGCCCCCAAAAAGTTTGTGCCCTTCCGCCGTAAGTTCAGTAGTAGCACCTCAAGCAGGAGGTGGAGCGCTACTGCAAGCGCCGCGTCATTGCAGGCCTCCCTCCCCTGATTGAAGGGGAGGGGGCCTAGCACTGCACGCACCGGGGCCCTGCTGGACCACCGGGGAGTGGGGGGCCGGGAATACATCCCGGCACTCGAGGGGCACCGGGCTGAGCGATCGCGGCCGGCACCTCGCATACAAAAGAGAAAGGGGGCAGGTGCTGGCAGTTGGCCAAAATGAAAATGGCCGCCCGACACCTGCCCCTTTAAGTAGCGTCGCCACCACTGCAATAACCCCCCCTGACCCTGTCGAACATATCGTGCGGCGATAGGTCAGGGGGCGCAAGGGAAGTTTGCGGCCGGGGCGCTGTGCACAGTGATGATGTCATTGCCGGCGGCGCAGCACCGCGGGACGCTACTGGCTACCACCGCCGCTAACCTCCCACTGAATTTCACGGGCGCGCTAACGAGAGGCGCAAATCAACCCAATTTTTCGCCCTCAGTGTCTACAAGCTGGGTGGGAAAAGGTATCCCTGCCGTTATCCCACACAGTTCCTCCTAGCAGCCTCGCCCCAGCAGAGATACGATGCAGTGCAAGGGCTCAAACGATCAGGTTACAGCAGGGGTGGGCAATTATTTGGGCTGGAGGACCACTTAACAAGTTTTGGTGAGCTGTTGAGGGCCGCACACCAATGATCCCCCTAAAGCGCACCAATCGCGAGGTCCCACGCCGCCACTCACCATCTCCTGCCGCTGGAAGAGATACCCCACAGCAAATTTAAAGGGACCACGCACGTTGGTGAGAGCAAATTGTCAAACTGGTAAATTGGAAACAGGCCAACTCAGAGTGTTGATCACCACTCCCACTTCTCCCCTCCCAATAATTTATAAACATAGAAACATAGAAAAATAGGAGCAGGAGTAGGCCATTCGGCCCTTCGAGCCTGCTCCGCCATTCAATATGATCATGGCTCATCCTCTATCTCAATACCATATTCCCGCTCTCTCCCCATACCCTTGGATGCCTTTTGTGAACATAAATTCAGATAGGAGTCAGACACTATCTTAAATACACAAAGGGCCAGAAATTTGGCTCCCTGGCTTCTCGCGGGTGCAAGGATCGCGCGCGCACCTACCTACCGCGCCTGCCGTTGACCTCTGGGCCCACGGGGACTTCGGCTCCTGGGCCTCCTGCAACTGCCGACGCGCAGGGCTTGCGTATCCCAGAGGCGTAGTTAGTGCGATGTGTCCCCTGGGATCATGTGGGCCATGGAGAGCCAATGGCAGCAGACCATCTTTCATTCATAGATTTGACAGGACTGTCAAATCTATGAATACAGATCGGCCCCAAAACATCCCTAAAACTACAAATAATTTTTTTTTAAAACATCACATTTTTAAAATAACTATAAATTACATTCATTAACTATTTTAAACAAAAATTAAAATTTCTGAAAAAATTAATTACATTTTTTAACGGGGCTAAAACTAAACTTACCTTTCTTTAAAGTAATTAAAAAAGATAAATCTGTGAAAAAAATATAAAAATTTTAATAAAATCAACACATACCTTGTTAAAAGAAGGCCTTGCGCATCCTTTTTAAAAGTGTATCCTCTCCGTGCTTACCCTCACGGAGGAACCTGTAAAAAAACCCGAAGTGCGAGGCGAACGCGCTGGCCCTCCGGCGTGCGCGTTCGACCTCTGAACCCCTTTCCTCAGGGGAACGGAAGTGCCGGTTTCCCGCGCATGCGCAGTGCATGCAAGAAACCGGCACTTTCGTTCCGTCCACGCGTGAGTACACAGTGCGTACTCACCCGACAACAGCCGAATTTCTGCCTCATTATGTAGTGTAAAATAGTAAAATCTTTCGTCACTAAATAAATGAAATGATTGGTCGAACGATCAATGATATGTTGTAGTGAAAGTCTACGAGGCTGTGTGGCAGAGCGGCTCTAGTCTGCGGGGCCTCTGACTTGAGAGGTGTTCTCTTTTCAGTGTGCTGAGTGCGGGAGCCCAAGGCTTCGCAAGGCCTGAACTATGATCGCGTGCCGTTATCTGGCGTCCTTGTGCTCCGGGATCCACTCCCGTGTCTAAGATGGCGATGTCAATCCCCCCCCCCCCCTCCCCCTGCGCCCGACGTCGTACTCTGGCTACCCCGGAGAGGAAAGACGCAGCGCCGGTCTCGTTCTTCGGAAAACGAGTCATGGCGATGAGCAGCCATGACTCGACTCAGACTAACGTGCAGCTCGAGCTCTGGCTCACGTGCTATTTCTGTCCAGTCCAGCGAGTCGGATAGAATGAACTGGCGGGCTAGAAGCTCCCCCCCCCACCCCGGGTCTGCGCCAGAGTTACGCCGGCAGACTGGCGTTACTCCCGCGGAATTCAGACAGCACCTTTCACCCAATTGCGCCAATAAACAAAAATAGCTGTTTATAACTCACTGGAATAAAAGCAAGCCCAGGACTAATTTTGAATTAGTCGCTAAAATTCCTTCCGAGACGAGTTGAGACTAAAAACTCGCTGCAAGTTTTTAAAAAGTTCTCAATAAACAATCTTCGAATCGATTCGATTGTGTCAATTCCGAGTCACGCTGCCAATGGCGTCATTTCATATATTTATGGTATTTATGTTATTATGCGTTTATCTGGAAAGTTTGAACAGATTTATGGAAACTGAACTCACAAACCGTGAATAACTCAACTTTCGGAGCAGAAACTGAGGGGCCAGAAATTCGGCTCTTGTCGGTTGAGTACGCACTGTGTACTCACCCGTAAGGCCATCTGAAGTGCCGGTTTCCTGCAT
This sequence comes from Squalus acanthias, assembly GCA_030390025.1. NCBI lineage: Eukaryota > Metazoa > Chordata > Chondrichthyes > Squaliformes > Squalidae > Squalus > Squalus acanthias. The sequence goes on from CM059445.1 coordinate 33,896,699, forward strand.
GCACTGCGCATGTGCGGGAAACCGGAACTTCCGTTCCCCTGAAGGGAGGGGTTCAGAAGTCGAACGCGTGCGCGGGAGGGGCTGCGCGCACGCAGCGAACTTCCGGTTTTTTTTTCAGGTTTCTCCGGGAGGGTAAGTATGGAGAAGCTGCACTTTTAAAAAGGAGGCGCAAGGCCTGTTTTTAACAAGGTAAGTGGTTAATTAATTACAATTTAAACATTTTTTCAACAGGTTTATCTTTTTTAGATACTATAAAGAAAGGTAAGTTTATTTTTAGCACCGTTAAAAAGTATAATTAATTTTTTCAAAAATTAAAATTTTTGTTCAAAGTAGTTAATTTATGTAACTTATAGTTATTTTAAAAATGTGACTTTAAAAAAAAAAATTATTTGAAGTTTAAGTGTGGTTTTGGGGCCGATCTCTATTCATAGATTTGACAGGTCTTCCTGTCAAATCTATGAATGGAGATTCCCTGCTCCGATTGGCTCTCCATGGCCCACGTGATCCCAGGGGACGCTTCGAACTAACTGCGCCCCTGGGATACACAAGCACTGTGCGCCGGAAGCTGGAGGAGGCCCAGGACCCGAAGTCCTCGTGGGCCCAAAGCACAACTGCAGGCGCGGTAGGCAAGTACGCGCGCGATGCTTGCACCCGCAGGAAGCCGGAGAGCCGAATTTCTGGCCCGAGGTTTTGGGTGTGATGACACATTGATGCAGCGAACAGCAGATTTGATTTGCCCGCCTCTGTTTTTGGTTGTGACTCCCCTGCTGCCTCGGAGACAATGACCAGCCTCCAGACATTACGTGGGGCAGGGGCCTGACCGCCAGGCTTCAGACAGAACACAGCTCACATAGTACAGACAGGGCTCACCCTCGCGGGTTAAGAACATAAGAACATAAGAAATAGGAGCAGGAGTAGGCCATTCGGTCCCTTGAGCCTGCTCCGCCATTCAACAAGATCATGGCTGATCTTCTACCTCATCTCCACTTTCCTGCACTATCCCAATATCCCTTGATTCCCTTAATATCCAAAAATCTATTAAGATCTTCTCCCACCCCCCCAACAAGTTCCTGTCCCCCGCCCAACAAGTTCCTAATCTTCCTCCCACCCCCTGAGTTTCTGACCTTTCCCCTCCCCAACAAGTTCATGACCCTGTCCTCCCCCCGCCCAGGTTCCTGACATTCTCCCCCTGCCCAATTCCACCTCCGATTCCGTCTCTTTCTCCCCCTTCCGATCCTCTCTCTCTCTCTCCCCCTCCTCTTTCGCTTTCTCCCACCTCTTCTCTCTCTCTCCCCCACCTCTCGCGCTCTCCCCGCCTCTCTCTCTCGCTCTCCCCCTCCTCTTTCTCTCTCTCCCCCCTCCTCTTTCTCTCCCGCGCCTCTCTCTCCCCCGATCCACTCGCTCTCCCCCTCGTCTTTCTTTCTCTCCCCCGATCCCTCTCTCTCTCCCCCGGTCTGCTCTCTCTCCCACGATCCTCTCTCTCTCTCCCCCTCCTCTTTCTCTCTCTCCCCCTCCTCTCTCTCTCCCCCCTCCAATCCTCTCTCTCTTTCCTCCTCCTCTTTCTCTCTCTCCCCACTCTCTCTCTCGCCCCCTCCGATCTCTCTCTCTCTCCCCCGATCCTCTCTCTCTCCCCCAATCCTCTCTCTCTCCCCCCTCTTTCTCTCTCTCGCCCTCCTTTCTCTAACTCTCCCCCCCTCCGATCCTCTCTCTCTCTCCCCGTCCTCTTTCTCTCTCTCCCCCTCCTCTCTCTCTTTCCCCCCCCCCCCTCCAATCCTCTCTCTCTCTGCCCCTCTCTCCCTCAATCTCAGCACCGGCTACGGACACGGCAACGGCACACCCAGCCCAGTCAACCCTGCAAAGTCCTCCTCACCAACATCTGGGAGAGCTGTCCCACAGGCTAGTCAAGCAACAGCCTGACATAGTCATACTCACAGAAGCATACCTTTCAGCCAATGTCCCAAACTCCTCCATCACCATCCCTGGGTATGCCCCGTCCCACCGGCAGGACAGACCCACCAGGGGTGGCGGCACAGTGTTATACAGTCGGGAAGGAGTGGCCCTGGGAGTCCTTAACATTGATTCCAGACCCCATGAAGTCTCATGGCTTCAGGTCAAGCCTGGGCAAGGAAACCTCCTGCTAATTACCACCTACCGCCCTCCCTCAGCTGATGAATTACCGTGTTAAATGGGATAGATTCAGAACAGATCTAGCAGCTCAAAACTGGGCATCCATGAGGCGCTGTGGGCCATCAGCAGCAGCAGAATTGTATTCCACCACAATCTGTAACCTCATGGCATGGCATATCCCTAACTCTACCATTACCATCAAGCCAGGGGACCAACCCTGGTTCAATAAGGAGTGTAGAAGAGCATGCCAGGAGCAGCACCAGGCATACCTAAAAATGAGGTGCCAACCTGGAGAAGCTGCAACACAGAACTACATGCATGCTAAAAAGCAGAAGCAGCATGCTATAGACAGAGCTAAGCGATCCCACAATCAATGGATCAGATCAAAGCTCTGCAGTCCTATCACATCCAGTCGTGAATGGAGGAGGCTCCAAGAATATCCCCATCCTCAATGATAGTGGAGCCCAGCACGTGAGTGCAAAAGACAAGGCTGAAGCGTTTGCAACCATCTTCAGCCAGAAGTGCCGAGTGGATGATTCATATCGGCCTCCTCCTGAGGTCCCCACCATCACAGAAGCCAGTCTTCAGCCAATTTGGTTCACTCCACGTGATATCAAGAAACGGCTCAGCGCACTGGATACAGCAAAGGCTGTGGGCCCTGACAACATCCCGGCTATCGTGCTGAAGACTTGTGCTCCAGAACTAGCCGCGTCTCTAGCCAAGCTGTTCCAGTACAGCTACAATGCTGGCATCTATCCAACAAGGTGGAAAACTGCCCAGGTATGTCCTGTCCACAAAAAGCAGGACAAACCCAATTTGGCCAATTACCGCCCCATCAGTCTACTCTCAATCATCAGCAAAGTGATGGAAGGTGTCATCGACAATGCTATCAAGCGGCACTTACCAATAACCTGCTCACTGATGCCCAGTTTGGGTTCCGCCAAGACCACTCGGCTCCCGACCTCATTACAGCCTTGGTCCAAACATGGACAAAGGAGCTGAATTCCAAAGGTGAGGTGAAAGTGACTGCCCTTGATATGAAGACAGCATTTGACCGAGTGTGGCATGAAGGAGCCCTAGTAAAACTGAAGTCAGTGTGAATCGTGGGGAAACCTCTCCACTGGCTGCAGTCATACCTAGCACAAAGGAAGATGGTTGTGGTGATTGAATTTCAATCATCACAGCCCCAGGACATCACTGCAGGAGTTCCTCAGGGCAGTGTCCTAGGCCCAACCATCTTCAGCTGCTTCATCAATGACCTTCCCTCCAACATGAGGTCAGAAATGGGGATGTTCGCTGATGACTGCAAAGTGTTCAGTGCCATTCACAACTCCTCAGATAATGAAGCAGTCCATGCCTGCGTGCAACAAGACCTGGACAACGTTCAGGCTTGGGCTGATAAGTGGCAGGTAACATTCGCGCCACAGAAGTGCCATGCAATGAGTATCTCCAACACGCAAGAGTCTAACCACTGCCCCTTGACATTCAATGGCATTATCATCGCCGAATCCCCCACCATCAACATCCTGGGGGTCACCATTGACCAGAAACTTAACTGGACCAGCCACATAAATACTGCGGCAACAAGAGCAGGTCAGAGGCTAGGTATTCTGCGGCGAGTGTCTCACCTCCTGACTACCCAAAGCCTTTCTACCATTTACAAGGCACAAGTCAGGAGTGTGGTGGAATAATCTCCACTTGCCTGGATGAGTGCAGCTCCAACAACACTCAAGAAGCTCGACACCATCCAGGACAAAGCAGCCCGTTTGATTGGCACCCCATCCACCACCTTAAACTTTCACTCCCTTCACCACCGGCGTACCGTGGCTGCAGTGTGTACCATCTACAAGATGCACTGCAGCAACTCGCCATGGCTTGTTAGGCAGCACCTCCCAAACCCGCGACCTCTTCCACCTAGAAGGACAAGGGCAGCAGACGCATGGGAACACCACCACCTCCAAGTTCCCCTCCAAGTTACACATCATCCTGACTTGGAAATATATGGCCGTTCCTTCATCGTCACTGGGTCAAAATCCTGGAACTCCTTCCCTAACAGCACTATGAGAGCACCTTCACCACACGGACTGCAGCGGTTCAAGAAGGAGGCTCACCACCACCTTCTTGAGGGCAATTAGGGATGGACAATAAATGCTGGACTTGCCAGTGACGCCCACATCCCATAAAAGGAATAAAAAAAAACAAAGGTGCTCTTCTAAGAATTGTTTACATCTAAAGTAATTGAACCGTCTTTTCTGAGAATTGTTGTTAACATTTCTTCCCATTATAGTCTATTATAGTCTTCACCAGAAAAGGCGGTTCAATTACTTTAGATGTAAACAATTCTTAGAAAGAGCATCTTTGGTTAAAAGCCCAGGAAATGCTGCAGAGGGCAAGTTTCACAGTGGGACAAACTCACCTCTGAGTCTCAATTAGAACCAGTGAGTGGTGAATATTAAATAAGAAATCAATGGCCCAACTCTAGCCTTTTAGAGAGAATTACAGATACTTACAATCTGTTTCACTGTGAGTCTAGAGAAGCTGGGATTGTTCTCCTTCGAGCAGAGAAAGTTAAGGGGAGATTTAATAGAGCTGATCAAAATTATGAAGGCTTTTGATAGAGTAGCTAGGGAGAAACTGTTTCCAGTGGCAGGAGATTCGGTAACCAGAGGACTCAGATTGAAGATAATTGGCAAAAGAACTAGGAGGGAGATGAGGAGCGTTTTTTAAATGCAGCGAATTGTTGTGATCTGGAATGCACTGCCTGAAAGGGTGGTGGAAGCAGATTCAATAGTAACTTTCAAAAGGGAATTGGATATATGCTTGAAAAGGAAAAATATGCAGGGCTATGGGGAGTGGGACTAATTGGATCGCATTTTCAAAGAGCCGGCACAGACACGATGGGCCAAATGGCCTCTTTCTGTGCTGTAAGATTCCATCTAACATACAGATATAACTGCCGAACCAACACTTCTCCTTCACTGGCGGTTCAAAAAGCAAAAAAAACAAAGACTTGCTTTGCTATAGCACCTTTCATGACCTCAGAACGTCCCAAAGTGCTTTACAGCCAATTGACTACTTTTGATGTATAGTCACAATTGTAATGTAGGAAACTCAGCAGCCAGTTTGCGCTCCGGAGTGATTATCTGCACGAACACTTTTGCGGCCTTCTGCACATGCGCGCTGTTTACTGAAGCCGCACATGCGCAATACCCGACAGTTGCGGCCCCGCTTTCCTTAGCTCCGTAAGGAGAAGGTCACTGGATCCGTTGGTGGCCGGGGGGAGAAGAGAGGATCAAAAATGAAGAGCGAGAGAGGATCGGAGAGCAGAGAGAGAGAGGAGGGGGAGAGAGAGAGAGGAGGGGGAGAGAGAGAGAGAGGAGGGGGGAGAGAGGAGGGGCGAGAGAGAGAGAATCATAGAATCGTAGAAAGTTACAGCACGGAAGGAAGCCTTTTTGGCCCATCGTGTCCGCACCGGCCAACAAAGAGCTATCCAGCCTAATCCCACTTCCCAGCTCTTGGTCCGTAGCCCTGCAGGTTACAGCATCCCAAGTGCACATCCAAGTACTTTTTAAATGAGGTTAGGGTTCCTGCCTCTACCACCCTTTCAGGCAGTGAGTTCCAGACCCCCACAATCCTCTGGTGAAGAAATTTCCCCTCAAATCCCCTCTAAACCTTCCACCAATTACTTTAAATCTGTGCCCCATGGATTTTGACCCCTCTGCTAAGGGAAATAAGTCCTTTCTATCCACTTTATCTAGGCCCCTCATAATTTTATACACCTCAATAAGGTCTCCCCTCAGCCTCCTCTGTTCCAAGGAAAACAAACCCAGCCTATCCAATCTTTCCTCATAGCTAAGATTCTCTACTCCCGGCAACATCCTTGTAAATCTCCTCTGTACCCTCTCCAGTGCAATCACATCTTTCCTGTAATGTGGTGACCAGAACTGCACGCAGTACTCTAGCTGAGGCCTAACTAGTGTTTTATACAGTTGAAGCAGTTCTGATGAAAGGTCATCGACCTGAAACGTCAACTCTCTTTCTCTCTCTACGGATGCTGCCTGGCCTGCTGAGTTTTTCCAGCGTTTTCTGTTGTTATTTCGGATTTCCAGCATCTGCAGTATTTTGCTATCGTGAAGCATAACCCCCCTGCTCTTGTATTCTATGCCACGGCTAATAAAGGCAAGCATTCCGTATGCCTTCTTAACCACCTTATCTACCTGGCCTGCTACCTTCAGGGATCTGTGGACATGCACTCCAAGGTCCCTTTGTTCCTCTACACTACTCAGTGTCCTACCATTTAATGTGTATTCCCTTTCCTTGTTAGCCCTCCCCAAATGCATTACCTCACACTTCTCTGGATTGAATTCCATTTGCCATTGTTCTGCCCACCTGACCAATTTATTGATATCTTCCTGCAGTCTACAGCTTCCTTCTTCAGTATCAACCACACAGCCGATTTTAGTATCATCTGCAAACTTCTTAATCATACCCCCTATATTCAAGTCTAGATCATTGATATATACCACAAAAAGCAAGGGACCTAGTATTGAGCCCTGCGGAACCCCACTGGAAACAGCCTTCCAGTCACAAAAACACCCATCAACCATTACCTTCTGTTTCCTGTCTCCGAGCCAGTTTTGAATCCAACTTGACACTTTGCCCTGGATCCCATGGTTCCAGTCTGCCATGTGAAACCTTATCAAAAGCCTTGCTTAAGTCCATATACACTACATCAAACACACTACCCTCATCTACCCTCCTTGTTACCTCCTCAAAAAATTCAGTCAAGTTTGTTAGGCACGACCTTCCCTTAACAAATCTGTGCTGACTATCCTTGATTAATCCATGTCTTTCTAAATGAAGATTTGTCCTCTCCTTCAGAATTCTTTCCAATAATTTTCCCACCACCGAGGTTAGGCTGACTGGCCTGTAATTACTCGGTCTATCCTTTTCTCCCTTTTTAAACAAGGGTGCCACATTAGCAGTCCTCCATTCCTCCGGCACCACACCTGAAGCCAGAAAGGATTGGAAAATGATAGTCAGGGCCTCTGCCATTTCCTCTTTTGCTTCGCTTAACAGCCTGGGATACATTTCATCTGGGCCTAGGGATTTATCCACTTTTAAAGCTGCTATAGTTATTATGCTGTATAGTTAGGGACACGTACACAATGGGAGGGTTTCTGTTTCAAAACATTCGTGGCTATAGGCGATGGTGACTTGGTCAGTTGCCAGTTAAAGTTAGTCATATGTCTAATCATCGCTCTCATCTCATAAATAGTATGTATGTGGTTTTGCTTATAATCACCTGAGTAAATGAGTCAACAACCTGCAAATGTGAAAACACCGACTCTCTCCAATCCTTGAATGTCTGGCCTTGGTTTGCGAAGCGTCAAAACAGATAGAAGGGAGAGAGAGGGGAAAACAACATTAATATCACAGTTTGGGACACGAATGCTGTGGGCGAGTTGCCAAGTTTTGGGGTATAAGTGATATTGTAGACTGGCATTAGTGGCTGCAGTCGATGGTGACCCGGTCAGTTGCCAGTTAAAGTCGTACGTCTAGTCATCGTTGAATTGACCTCATCTGGTGTTGGTACGTATGTGGTGTTGCTTATAATCACCTGAGCTTAAAGTCAATGATTTTAGGTGCTTGCTTGTAATAAGTACATGAATTGAGCACAGTTTGTATTCTGGTAATTACTTGTAACCTCTTGCTGATTTTTAAGTAAAAGAAGTTTCACAGATTCATTGGGTTTTGTGTCGTCTGTTCCACGGGTCTGAACTCTATAAACTGTCAGACAATCAGAATGTCTTACAGATATTGACGCCCAAACAGGGACTTGTTCGGAACAAACAATGGCAAAGGCAATGGATGAGATAGTCACGAAATATGTGACGGGGAAATTACCCCTCAGGGAGGGGTGAGTACGGGTCATTATAGACAGTGATGATCCTGTATTGGAGGCTGAACAAAGGGTCCATGTGTCAGCAAAGGTTAAGGAAATCCGTTTGTTTATTGGCCTATCAGAGGCAGGTTAAATCTGATGAAAGGGTAAAGATCAAGTTAAGGAAAGAAACAGAAAAAGAAAGGGAACATAGAAACAGGCTCGAGGAAAAGTTAGAACAGGAGAGGTGGTGTAATAAAGAACAACAACTTGAGAGCCAGTGTATAAATAATCAGAATCAGTGCGATGCCTTGTCAAAAGAAGTATCCAACCAGAGACATTGGGCAGAGCAGGCAGAAAAGATCAATGAGGACCTGAAGGTTGCATTTAGGGTCACCCAGAAACAGGCTCTAGAGGAACGGAGTGCTCGTGGGGACCACACTGAATGTAATAAGCGAATTAAGGAGTGGGAGATAAAGAGGAAAAAAGATCTAAGTTGCAGGCTAACCAATCTGAAAACTCATCAAAGGAAGGGAAAAAACAGGGGTTTGGAGAGCCAGGGAAAGCTGCTGAGATGAAGATTTAAAAGAAGGAAAAAAGGAAACTTAAAGTTTTACCGACTGCCGTGACAAATAAAACACAAGATTTGCTGAGTGAAAGGAACCTTAACGGATGCTAGAATTTCAGTTTGTGTGAAAGTGTGCGTTAAAGTGTGGATGTGTTAAATATGTTCATATCAATTTAAGATTATGCAGCTAGAAGTGGGAGAAACTTTGTGATTTGCAGTTTAAGTTAAAGACACTGCTGTGGATATATTTTGACTGGGACGGCTTGTACAGCAAACACAGTTTGTTTTACAAAAGATAAACTTCAGCCTTGAAGTTACGGTTGCCATGGTTTCTAATCATGTTTGGTAGAAAATGAATTTGGACTTTTTGAATGTATTTCGTTTTAATTGGATTGCAAAAAAAATAGCGATTGTTTGATTTTATTTTAAATCAATTTGAACGTTTACAAAGCATTGTCTTCTTAATTTGGTTACTGCAAGTCTGAGACGCCCTAAGATGCCCTAAGTTTCTGACAAGTAGCCTATGGTGAAAAAATGAAAGGAGAAAAGGAAAGGTTCTGCCCATTCTCTACTTTTAGTGTAGTGATGTCTGAAAAAAACTTGTATGAATGTTTTTTTTCAAGTGGTACTGGTTAGTTTGAGATATTAGTTTGAATTGAATTGGAGTTATTGAGGTTAATTAACCTGTTTAAACCAGACTTTTATTGTGGCCGCGGTGAAATTCTGTTTGGTGTAAATCGTGTGAAAGCCTCTAGTTCCAGACATGAGGCAATCACATCAACAATTGTTTTTTTTTAAAATTTCTGACCAATTTCAAGTATTTTTGACCAGGACAAAAATAGAAATGCTATTGTTGTGTGTGGAGTTGTTTTACAAAATGTTGGCAGTAGTAACACAATTTTAAATGCACAAAGATTTTGTTTTAAATTTACCTGAAAGTTGCGAGAAGCTGTGTGACACAAGTTGACATTGATTGATGGTATCTGGGTTTGTCTTCTTTTGAAAAATTTAATTGTGAAAACCAAACTGTCTTTTTCGATCGGGAAAGTTTTTTTTTAAAGATTTACGTGAAGTGACGCAATTGCGTGCATCTGACAATTCGCTCCCCCTTCTTTTAATTCACCACACAACAACTGAATGAAATTTAAAGATATTGGACATTATTAAATTTACGTTTCTTAATTTTAAGTGAATATTTCCCCACAGTGACAGAAGGGATTCAGGAATTGACGAATTAACCCATTGGGCTCGAGGCAAGCCACAATGGATTGTCTGTTTTTTTCTTTTAAGCAGGGGGCAGAGGAGTGTTGATGGTGCAAGATTACCAGGTGGGTAGAAGTCTTCCCGTCCAAGTCGGCCACAGCCTCATGGATGGCCAAGACCCTAGTTAGAGAGGTTTTCTCCAGATGTGGTAGAGTCAGACCAGGGAAGTCATTTCACAGGTCAGGTAATACAAGCCACTCTGCAGTTGCTTGGAATTGAAGGGAAATGGCATGTGACCCACAACCCACAATCATCGGGAATTGGGGAAAGAATGAGCCGTACGTTGAAGTTGTTCCTGCGAAAGGAATTAAACGAACAACACTCTAAGTGGGATCAGGTTCTTCCCCTAATCCTAATGGGGATACATAGTAACAAATCCAAAGGAATGGGTCACTCCCCTCATGAATTGGTAACAGTGTAGGGAGTGGTTGTGGTAGGAGTCAGCCTTTCCCCTGACTCAGTGAGCGATTCGAATCGCTCCCACGCCCCAGGTTCAAAACTTGGACTTATTTAGGGGTTGTGAATAAAGATGCAGTAGACAACAGGTTCCAATGAAAAGAACTATAACTTTTATTAAAATTAAAAGGTAACAAACTTAAACACACTTCACACTTAAACAGGTTTGGGGAACACACGGTTACAGGCGAGGGAAAAATGACAGTATACAAGAAAAAAAAACCTTTATCCCTCCCAAAAATCCTACTTCTAGCTAGGTTTCGGTTTCAGGAGATCAGGGATAATGCTCACCAAACAGGGGTATTAACAGTACGAAATCCAGCCAGGTAAGTCGATGGTGATTCTGGTCATCGAACGTCTTCCTTTACCATGTGGCTTCTGGGCAGTGCTGCGAGGGAGAGTTGTTCCAGCGTAGTCGGCGAGTCAAAAGAGAAAGAGCTCTTGGGTCCTGCTGCAGATATAGTCCTTTTTCGCACCCCCCCACAAAAATGCCTCACGAAAACTGGTTTTGTAATGCAGTGAGTTTTCAGGTGAGGCCTGTTCATTGTCTTGTTAAATTTTGATGGGCTTTCAACTATGCTAAACCAAATCAAATGGCTTACAGTCCTGTTGCGCTGTTGTTCCATGGAAGCTTGCATTGTTCTCATGCTTTGGGTTCCTTGCTGGGCCTAGCATTCCTATGGGCTCTGTGTTTTGGGTGGGGCGGCCTTTCCCCAGGGCCTATTGTCCAAATGTTAATGTTGCTGGGCTTTGGATTCCCAGACCATCCACGTACCGTACATGTCCAGACATGTTTCCTTTAAAGTTCCAAAGTCCTTATTTTATTCCTTTCGATATATTTTTGGGGAGCTGCAAATTTTGGAAATCTTACAACGGGGAGACCCATGTGAACCCCCACACACCTGTTGGTCCCCACTCTGACTGATAAACAAATGAAAGAAGTCACTCGGGACAAATTCCTGAGTGACCTGTGGGGAACTTTAAAAGAACTGAACTTGAGGGCTGCCCACAACATTGGGAAGGCACAGCAACACAACCGATTACACCTGGCTCCGAGTAAACCCCAGGAGTGGGAAGTAGGGAGCCAGGTAATGGTACGAAACTATGCGAGGGTGGGAGTTTTTGAATCCCTCTACAAGGGGCCATATAACATTGTTGACAAAACTTGTCCTATGGTATACTCGGTTCAGTTACCTCAGAAAATCAAAATGGTTTCATATTAACCAGATGAAGCTTTTTCAGCCCACAAGCAGGTCAAGAAGACAGCAAGCCATGATCATGAGCACGGCGAGACTGAATCATCCGCTCCAATGGGATGATGAAGAAGGGGTGCCTAATGGGACACCCCCACCTGAGGCACCCTTGCCTGAAGTGGCGCTTCCACAGGTACAGTATGATCCAAATGAAGGTGGACAAGACATGGGAGCTGTAGAAAGCTCCTCGCCCCAGGTTCGGGACCACCTCCTCTCCACAGACGAGTCCAACAGACCCCTCCTACCCCACGATGTAGTAAAAGAAATAAAAAGACACCCTTGAGGTATCATCAGTGGCAGGAGTGAGGAAATTGCCCTATACAGTAAAAGAGAAGTAGGAAGTCCTGTTTTGCTTTGTTTGTAAAAAAGACATCAGTATTGAGAGCCTGAACTGTATAAAATGAAAGAATTATTCTGGCCAATGATTGGGATTCTGCTCTATCTCGAAGGTTCCACATCAGCCTATTCGGCATACTGGACCACCACTAACTATTTTCCCTATAATAGTTCGATTGCAGTTGCCCTGGAGACACCACTCGAAACATTATCTTCCAGTACATCAAGGGTGATTGCGAAACCGCGTGTTCAGGGACAGTATGGGTGACCACTTATGGGGTCCAGGAAGGTAGGGAAGGTCTGCATAAAATGCAAAGATCGACCCACCGGGCCAAGGGTGTGGTCCTTACAAGCAGAACCAGGTGACCGTTCAAGGTACTATCAGATAGGGAACCCTCGGGGGAATGTAGGAAGCCCGACCCAATCCCGAGCAGCGGGAGATACTCTGTTATGTTGGTCACGGTGGTGGCAGGAGCATGAGGGAATCTATGGGTGCGTAAACCCGTCGGGGACGCCATCAAACCATAGTTTCGTATCCGCAGAGCCGCTTTGTGGAGCTCCCGTCAACTGGATAGGCGGGAAAAGTATCCAAGCGAATGAAGTAGATGACAGGGGTCCCGACCAATGGTTCATGGACGGGGAGGGAAGGCCGTGTAGGGGTTCGAAGGGTTGCGCACATTATCATGTGCAGGAATGTGAAAACGGAATAATACACATGGTGGAATTGAAAGTCCTCCTAAACGACCCCCTCTACGAATAAAACACAATCGCGGGAAGAACAACAACAAACCCGGGTTGTCCCAAACACACTCCGGGGCCGACAAATGGGTTTGTGGTAATCCCAACTCGGATGATATTGTACCATGATGTGCATCACGAGGTGGTGTCTGTGATATTAAATCTGACCGAGGTGGGAATACCGGACTGGTGCAAACCAGAAACAGCGCGGTTATACGGGAGAATGGTGCGGGAATTAATAGGATTTCGGGAAAGAGCCAGCACAACACTGGTGGAATCGGAATTAGAGCCATTATATCGCAAGGGCTCAGGAGATGGTAATGGGTTTAACAATAATTTTGGGAAAAATACTGAGATCACTGAAGGAAACAACGTCGGTTACGGGGTTAAAGGGGACCATATCAGAATGCGACAGGGTCTGATCAATGATGCAGCCACTGTTTTTAGTACCTCCCTCGTTAATAGTCTTGATTTGGCTAATTTGGATCAATCCGTAAAGGCAGTTAGAAATCGTCTAAAGGAAATTCTGAATAAAATGAATGGTCTGGAACAAGAGGAATTAAAGGAGGACCAAATTATGACCATTCATCTACAGGATGTGGTTAACTATTTAGAATCCCATGCTAAAAAGATAAACCAAATTTTAAAGGAGGGAGAGAGAGAAAGAGGGAGTGGGGGGGAGAAAGAGGGAGTGGGGGGGAGAGAGAGAGAGAGGGAATTGGAGGAACGAGAGAGAGGGAGTAGGGTGGGAGAGAGAGAGAGGAGGAGAGTGAGAGGAGGAGGAGGGAGAGAAGGAATCAGAGGGGGGAGGAGAGAGGGAATCGGAGGGAGGGGGAGAGAAAGGGAGAGGGGGAGAGAGAGAGGGGGAAGAGAGATGGGGAAAGAGAGATGGGGAAAGAGAGAGGGGGAAAGAGAGAGGGGGAAAGAGAGAGGGGGGAGAGAGAGGGGGAGAGAGAGGGGGGAGAGAGAGGGGGATCAGAGGGGGAGGAGAGAGGGAATCAGAGGGGGCGAGAGAGAGAGAGGGAATTGGAGGGGGGAGAGAGTGGGAGAGAGAGAGAGGAGGAGAGAGAGAGAGAGGGAATTGGAGGGGGGAGAGAGAGAGAGGGAATCGGAGGGGGGAGAGAGAGGGAATCGGAGGGGGGAGAGAGAGGGAATTGGAGGGGGGAGAGAGAGGGAATCGGAGGGGAGAGAGAGGAAATTAGAGGGGGCAGAGAGGGAATTGGAGGGGGAGAGAGAGAGAGGGAATCAGAGGGGGGAGAGAGAGAGGGAATTGGAGGGGGGAGAGAGAGGGAATTGGAGGGGGGAGTAGAGAGAGAGGGGGGAGAGAGAGGGAATCAGAGGGGGGAGAGAGAGGAGCAGTAGAGAGGGAATTGGAGGGGGAAGAGGGAATTGGAGGGAGAAAGAGAGAGAGGGAATTGGAGGGGGAGAGAGAGAGGGGGTAGAGAACGGAGGGGGGGGGGGGGAGAGAACGGGGGAGAGAGAGAGAGGGAATCAGAGGGGGAGAGGGAATTAGAGAGGGGCCAGAGAGAGGGGGGGAAGTGAGAAAGGGGGAGAGAGAGGGAATCGGAGGGGGGCGAGAGAGAGAGGGAATTGGAGGGGGATAGAGAGAGGGAGTTGGAGGGGGAAAGGGAGAGGGGGAATCAGAGGGGGAGGAGAGAGGGAATCGGAGGGAGGGGGGAGAGAGAGAGAGAGGGGGAGAGAGAGGGAATCAGAGGGGGAAGAGAGAAGGAATCGGAGGGGGGAGAGAGAGGGAATCGGAGGGGGCGAGAGAGAGGGAATCAGAGGGGGAGAGAGGGAATTGGAGGGGGAGAGAGAGGAGGGAGGGAGAGAGAGGTGCTCAATTATTTGCATTTTCTTCAAGGTTGGGAGGAGTTGCTGAATTTTGTAGAAGTCTCCAATTATGTGCAATACTGGATAAAAGTGACCTGACCGTGTGGAGCTTCAGGGATTCCACGGCCAAAATCCAGCCTGTGGAGGAATGTGTGATTGTTCTCCACTGAAAGCTGAGAATGAAGGGAACAGCGGAACCTTTCCTGAGTGGGCCGGTGAGATATTGCAACATCTCCCTGCCTGTGGACCAAATCGGCTCCCAACATTTTCAGGAACTCTCATGCTTTTTTATTAAAAAATTAGAAGTTTGCGATTGCTGGCCCTCCCCGAGGTGTGTCTTGTACACAAGAGGTGGGGAGGTCTGGTGCGGAGTCCGGGACCTGTAGGTTGGGGAAGTTGTTGGACTGTTTTGTTGGGGCTTCACTTTAACACCAGTATTATACGCACAACACTCCCAACTGCAACGAAAACCTAAGCTTTATAATTGTTACAGCACATTCACAGTCCACAATATATAGGCCGATAATCCCATGCAAACTGGATCTTTGTTTAAAAATTTGAAATAAAAAAATGAAGATGTGTTATCGGGCATCTGACTCACCAGTTAGAGAATTCCATTTACAAAACAATTGTCAGGATTTTCTGCCAATCCACGGTGTGAGATTGGACCATTGTACATGGAGTGGGGGGGATCCAAAAACCCCAGCTGGTGAAGCTACACCTCCTGCCAGCACCTTCATCACAGGATATCGCCATCCGATTGTACAGACAAGCATTCTGGGGATAGCTAGGTGGAGTGCTCCACACACATGATCCTTTTATATATAATTTGAAAAACATTATTGCCAGATTTGCAAAAGGCTCAAATTTGAATATTGTCAAATCAGTGATTGCGTTTTTCTAGAATCCCAGCAGCGAGTCTCAAATTCCCAACAACTCCGCTCCTTCACCGCTTTCTGCCTTTTTAATCAAACGCTCAGAATTCACAGGTGGGAGTGTTGTGCGTATAATACTGGTGTTAAAGTGAAGCCCCAACAAAACAGTCCAACAACTTCCCCAACCTACAGGTCCCGGACTCCGCACCAGACCTCCCCACCTCTTGTGTACAAGACACACCTCGGGAGGGCCAGCACGCGCAAACTTTTTGTTTTTTAATAAAAAGCACGAGAGTTCCTGAAAATGTTGGGAGCCGATTTGGTCCACAGGCAGGGAGATGTTGCAATATCTCACTGGCCCACTCAGGAAAGGTTACGCTGCAGGAAAGGATGCCCCAGAGCATGGTACATCGGCGAGACCATGCAGACACTGAGACAACGTATGAACGGACACCGCGCAACAATCGCCAGGCAGGATTGTTACCTCCCAGTCGGGGAACACTTCAGCAGTCAAGGACATTCAGCCTCGGATCTGCGGGTTAGCGTTCTCCAAGGCGGCCTTCGAGACACACGACAACGCAAAATCATCGAGCAGATACTGATAACCAAGTTGCGCACCCATGAGGATGGCCTCAATAGGGATATCGGGTTCATGTCACGATACAGAACGTGACTCGACATCATTGTCTGTCTTTCCAGTTTTAAAAAAAAACACAAAAAAAAGTTAAAAGCTCAACTGCAGACGGCAGGATTTGACACGTTGGACCCCCTGTGACCCATCTCATTGTCTTAGCTGTACTCTGATGTGTCTTTGATGTAATGCCTCCCTAACAGATTGTATCTCTGCAGACACATTGCTTTTTGTGTTTATATACTGTGTAATATTGTAGATTCCCTCATTGTACCTTTACCTGACGAAGGGGCAACAGCTCCGAAAGCTTGTAATTTTAAATAAATCTGTTGGACTATAACCTGGTGTTGTGCGACTTCTCATTTTTGTCCACCCCAGTCCAACACCGGCATCTCCGCATCAATATAAAGCTCATCATGGTAAATCATTCACAATTTAAAAAACTCACCTCGCACTTTCAGGGTTAAGTGAGAATCGACAGGGCAGAAAGATTGAGCTAGTGATCAGGGGCAAAAATTAACACGAGCAATATATTTTTTTATAAAGTTGGTCTATTTTCCCCCAGGCTAGTTTTTTTTGAATGATTCGAGACTGGCTTTAAATGAATCGGGGGAAGGGGATATTGCAGCTTCTGAGTGCGTGTGTTGGGTACACAGGAGCTCCTCACCCGCCCTGCTCTTTAGCCCCAATCTCCTGCTTGTTATAAGATTATAGCATTGTCTGAGGAAGGGCGCAGTATTGCAGGAAGTCGAATCTACTAACGGCTGTAACCAGCTCCAGCTGTTGTACCACACGGAACTGAGCACCACAGCTGGAGGTTTGAAGAGAGCCGAGTGGAGATCTATGATTTGGTAAAGGGTCCGAGAACTGGTTTCAACTTAAGGCGCCGGGCACTTAATACCTGAACACCATCGATGGTGAATCATTCCTTCAACACAGTAGAAAAAAACTAATTAGATCACCTCAGTCTGGCCACTGTGAATAGAGCCCGATTTCATTTGTGTTGCTTTGTGGGGAAGGGATGAAATAAAGCGAACACTTTTAGGTACAAATTTTTGATTCAAAGAATCCCAGTGTTGCAGTGTAACTCTCGCACTTCCTTAATGTGATTCCCCCCTGATCCCATGCTGGCTCAATGTTTCATTCCGAAGGCCATTCCACATAGAATCATGCAGCACATAGAACCATTCGGCCCATCGTGCCTGTGCCGGCTCTCTGAAAGACATCTCCAGTTAGTCCCACTCCCCTGGTCTTTCCCCATAGCCCTGCACATTTGTTTCCTTTTAAGTATTTATTCAATTCCCTTTTGAAAGTTACTATTGAATCTGCTTCCATTACCTTTTCAGGCAGTGCGTTCCAGGGCTTAACAACCCGCAGCGTAAAAATAATTCTCCTCATCGTCACCCTGGCTTTTTAACCAATTATTTTGAATCTGTGTCCTCTGGTTACTGACCCTCCTGCCAGGGGAAACTTTTTCTCCCTGTCTACTCTAGGAAAACCCTCCATAACTTTGAACACCTTTATTAAATCTCCTCTTAACATTCTCTGCTCTAAGGCGAACAATACCAGCTTCTCCAGTCACTCCAGATAACGGAAGTCCCTCATCCCTGGCACCATTCTGATAAAGCTCCTCTTGTTGATCACTCTATGTGTGAAGATGATCTGACATCAGTCCTACATTTGCCTTTAACAAGTCTGAACCTGTGTCCTGTTGTCCTACTCTTCCATTTTTAATTTAAAGCGATATTTCAGATTTACCTTTTTTATATTGTTAACTATCTTTTATTGCTCTATAACTTCACCTCTTAGACACCTCCTTTCCAAGCTGAAAAGCCCCAGTCTTTCTTCATAACTCAGACTGCTGACACTAGTGATAAGCTTCATGCTTCTTTCAAATCTGAGACACTTATTCCATATCTTTCAGTGAATAGTGCAATGTGATCACTATAAACCTGTGTTTGTGTCGGGTTTATTGAGGGACATTGCATGACTAGCCAACTGGCGCTTTCTCAACAAAATGGCTACCGACTGGCAATTAAAGCTTCCAATCGGCAACCGCATCTCTGCAGTCTGAGCTGAATTTATAGCCAGATTCCAGAGGTCCCAGAGGTGGTCGTTTTCTTCTTTCGTAAGGCAGTAGCAAAGCAAATCAAATGTCAATATCTAAGTCGGATTTCCAGACCAAAGCTTCCGGTGTAACAGCGTGGACATCTTGTGGGCTGCCTGTGAATTTCCTCTGAGGGCAGTGCTCAATGATGTGCTCCATGGTCTGATTAGGAGCTCCACAGTCGCATGATGGGGATGCTTTAATCTTCCATCTATGGAGAAGGTGGCAGCATCTACCATGACCAGTTCTGAGGGGGTTGATGGTTGTCCACTGTTTGCGAGGAAGGTTTGATCCTTCAGGTTGTACTGTGGGGTCCTCTATAAGGAATCCATTCCGTATGTCACAGTTCTTCCAAGTATTTCCCAGAGTTGAAAGTACAGTGTGGCAGTCCACTGTGCCATTCCAATCCCAGGCTGGGTTTTCCTTAACCCAACCGTTCATAGACTTTGGTGACTTTTTTTTATAAGGATGTTATGGGAGATGGTCCTGTTCCTGAGCCTGGGCACATTGGATCACTTGGGCACAGTGCGGACAGGAAAATCAGGCAGGGTGCCTTGCGGACTTCTGATGTTCCCCGTCTGATTTTCGTACATGTGTTGTACCCAGATGATCCACTAAAAACGGAGCAGGCACAGGAAAATCTGCCTCATTGAATCCAAAACTTGGCTGATGCAACGTGAGATCCTCATTTGGTTTCACTTTTACTGAAATGTGCCTAATTTTTAACTGTCAGCTACTACTTTCAGTAAATTATTGTAAAAGAAAAGTCGAAATATGACTGTCCTCAAGAGTTCCTGGCTGCGGTCTCCAGCTGCTGGTGGTACCTCCTGCCCGCTGGGGCCAGCTTGTCCATTTGGCCGGCTGTCGGGTAGAGACTGAGTTACAAGATGTTCCTGCCGTTAAGATCAACAGGACCTCCGTGTCTTGCCGGGTTCTTCGCACATTTTTGGCCTCACCCGCACTCTCCCACCTCCCTGCAAATATCGGGGTTAAAGAGTGGGGATACAGGGTTGGCACTCTGATTGATGGGATGTGACAAGTGGTGTTCCCAGGGATCTGTTTTGAGGCCTCAACATTTCACTAAATTTATTAATGTCTTGGATGAAGGAATAGAGAGTTGTCTATATAACGGAGTGACATTAGAAATTTTCCAGTCAAACAGCACAATTCCTGAATCAAGAGAGCTTTGAAATTTTATAACTAACGCCTCTGCAACGTCCTCACCTACTTCTTTTAATACGCTGGGGTGGAAACCATCAGTCCTGCAGATTTTTGGGGGTGGAAGTTGGATAATGGAGATCCGAGTGCCTCATTCACGTCATATCCTGAATCAGGTACACGGAGTTTCTTCCCGATTCTCTGATCTGCACAGCTCTTGAACAAAATGAGCCCAATTATGCCCATTCAGGTAAACCATGAACTTTCAATACTGAGATAGATAGATTTTTGTTGGGTAAGGGTATCAAGGGGTATGGAGCTAGGGCGGGTAAATGGAGTTGAGCTGTAAGTCAACCCTGATCTAATTGAATGGCGGAGCAGGCTTGAGGGGCTGAATGGCCGACTCCTGTTCCTATGAAAAATGAACTCAGTGCCGGGAATAGATCCTCAAAAAATTAAACCAAATGACTCTCCAATCCCCTGAACCACAGCAAAAGCACACACAATTTTTTTTATAGATTTTATTTTTTTAATGCAAGCGAAGCGAAAAAAAAGAATAACCTTATATAGCAGCTTTCACAATCTCAGGATGTGCCAAAGAAATTTCCCTTACAATGTCCCACCTGTTCTTCTGTATCATTGTCCAGAGCAGCTGAACGTAGACAGATCACATTAGAAAGTGTTGACTCTGAGGGACGACTACCTCTTGATATGATTTCCAAAATCCCACACCACTGAAGGAGTTTCACGGCCAGCAGGCAGATTATCCAAAAATCCCAATGGATAACTAACTGACTTCAAGATAGAAAGCAGAGAGTAGGGATAGAGGGTAGCTATTCAGAGTGACAGAAGGTAGGTAGTGGGGTCTCACAAGGAATGCGAGGGTGTACCTATCAGGAAAGGATGAACAGGCTGGGTCTCTTTTCTCTTGAAAAGAGAAGACTGAGGGGTGACCTAATAGAGGTCTTTAAAATTATGAAAGGATTTGCTAGAGTGGATACAGAGAGAGTGTTTCCACTTGTGGGGAAGAGCAAAACTAGAGGCCATCAATATAAGATAATCACCAAGAAATCAAATAGGGAATTCAGAAGAAACTTCTTTACCCAGAGAGTGGTGAGAATGTGGAACTCGCTACCACATGGAGTGGTTGAAGCGAATAGTATAGATGCATTTAAGGGGAGGCTAGACAAGCACATGAGGGAGAAGAGAATAGAGGGTTATGCTGATAGATTTAGATGAGGAAAGACGGGAGGAGGCTCGAGTGGAGCATAAACGCCAGCAGGGACTGGTTGGACCGAATGGCCTGTTTCTGTGCCGTGTATCCTATGTAATCCTGAGAACCATTGGCTGTGTTTCCTGGGGCCTTTTCAGGTGGGATTGCTCCAACAGGAGGCAATCTTCTGAGTTTATCGTGCAACTACAGGGTAGGTTGATTGTGTTTACTAGTACAGTTGAAAAGAGTCAAATTCACATGTAAAAGTGCCTAGTATTTTATGCGCTGTAGTGCACTTGTGCAATCCAAATAAGAACCCCATTTGAAAAAGTATTTTTGTAGTGAAAATAGAGTGTGAGTTAGTGTGCGTGTGAATGCTGTGTGTGTAAAACCTTGGGAGTTCCTGCCCATTGGGAATAATTTTAATCTAACTCGCTGGGCAGGAAACCCACGGGATAGGGTGGAACACCCGTCCAATTGTCTGAATTATTCTTTATAGTGTTGTGCAAGACTGCGAGCATCACATCATTTAAAAGTCAACACATTTCATCGTTCATCAAAGGACAAATGATACAGAAGACAGCATACTTAGAATCAATAGTGTGGACAGGGAAGAGCTTTACTTCTAAGGGAATCCCAAATCCATGTGCTGCATAGATTCTGGTGTTGGCTAGAGGTAGATTCACAGATTAGATTAGTGCTGATCCAGATGTTCGGAGATCAGATCCGTTTTTCCATGTAGTTCATGACCTACTAATAAGGTCATAATTACACCTATCATACTTTTCAAAACTGTTCTCTGGTGACATTTCTCACAGAGCATAGTGTGTCTGGAAAGTATGGAGGCGAGCAGCATTCGATGATGGCTTCACGTCCTATCTCAAAGAGGGCCATGGATTGTTCCTGAAAGACAGGATGGATTGGAATTATTAGACATCATGCCTGGGAAATTCCTCGGAGCTGCTCCCAGTCTACCTTTGTAACTTGGTCGGACATTCTGCGCAAACCCAGTTTACTCGCTTAATCTAATCCTTTAATCAGTTAACTTGCTTATCCTAACTCGCACCCCTGAGCTCACTGACCTACACTGGCTCCCGGTCCGGCACTGCCTCAAATTAAAAATTCTCATCCTCGTGTTCAAATCCCTCCATGGCCTCTCCTCGGAGAGGCGAGGCCATGGAGGGATTTGGACATGAGGATGACAATTGCAAAGGGATATAGACAGGTTAATTGAGTGAGCAATAAGGTGGTAGATGGAGTATAATGTGGGGAAATGTGAGGTTATTCACTTTGGTAGGAAGAATAGGAAAACAGAATATTTTTTAAATGGTGAGAAACTATTAAATGTTGGTGTTCAGAGAGATTTAGGTGTCCTCATACAGGAAACTCAGAGTTAGCATGAGGTACAGCAAGCAATTAAGAAGAGGGTTGGAGTACAAGAGTAAGGAAGTCTTACTACAATTGTACAGGACTTTGGTGAGACCACACCTGGAGTACTGTGCACAGTTTTGGTCTCCTTATCTAGGGAAGGATATACTTGCCTTAGAGGCAGTGCAGCGAAGGTTCACTAGATTGATTCCTGGGATGAGAGGGTTGAGAAGAGATTGAGGAGATTGGGTCTATACTCTCTGGAGTTTAGAAGAATGGGAGGTGATCTCATTGAAACATGTAAGATTCTGAGGGGGATTGACAGGGTAGATGCTGAGAGGTTGTTTCCCCTGTCTGGAGAGTCTAGAACTAGGGGGCATAATCTCAGCATAATGGGTCTGACATTTAAGACTGAGATGAGGAGGAATTTCTTCACTTGGGGTTGTAAATCTTTGGAATTCTCTGCCTCAAAGGGTTGTAGATGCTCAGTCGTTGAGTATATTCAAGGCTGAGATAGATAGATTTTTGGACTCTAGAGGAATCGAGGGATATGGAGATCAGGCGGGAAAGTGGAGTTGAGGTCAAAGTTCAGCCATGATCTGATTGAATGGTGGAGCAGGCTCGAGGGGCCGAATGGCCTACTCCTGCTCCAAATTCTTATGTTCTTGTATTCTTATGTTCCCTATCTCTGTAACATCCTCCAGCCCTCTGTGATCTTTGCGTTCCTCCAATTCTAGCCTATTGTGCATCCCTGACTTCCTTTACGACACCATTGGCAGCCATGCCTTCAGCTGCCTAGGCCCTAAGCTCTGGAATTCCCTTCCTAAACCTCTCCACCTCTCCACCACTCTCTCCTCAAAACCTACCTCTTTGGTCACCTGTCTTAATGTCTCCTTCTTTAGCTCAGTATCAATTTTTGTCTGATTACACTCCTGTGAAGGGCCTTGAGATATTTTATGACGTTAAAGGCGCCTATAG
Source organism: Squalus acanthias (assembly GCA_030390025.1). NCBI lineage: Eukaryota > Metazoa > Chordata > Chondrichthyes > Squaliformes > Squalidae > Squalus > Squalus acanthias. The sequence goes on from CM059445.1 coordinate 33,919,484, forward strand.
AAATGCAAGTTGTTGTTGTTAATAAGGGTTTCTGACACACTTCCGGTGAAGTTAGGGTGACGGAGTGGGAGTAGCTCCGAGGAATTTCCACCTGATTTTTAAAGAGATGCCTTTAATAATTTGTAACTCACCAAACTCGACGGCCGCGTTGCTCCAAATAATTCAGAGACCTTGGAAGGAAAGCAGCAGATATTAGGAACACATCCTAAAACATACACATATAATATAAATGAGGAACTGGGTTTTCAGAAGCATAAGCAAAGGTCAACCGATAGATAAAGGACCAAGAATTCATGTTGATTTTAGGCTTGTCAGTGTTGAGGATTGGAACAACTTCCTTTTTGTCAAACACAAGTTCTGCCAGATTAGTTCGTGAAGTTGCTCCTACTTTGACTCAACAATATACCACAGCTCAAACCCGGAATTGCCAGGAACACGGAGGTCCTGCCATTACCAGTGCATGTTGGTAAACCCTGGGTGGCGTGTCTGTAATCTTTTGGTTTTGTTCCAGTGGTAGCCAAGGTTGCTCGCTACCAGCTTATGCTCCCAAAATTTAGAGCCTAACTATCCAAGGAAGCTGATTGTAAGAGCACAATTTCACCCCTCCCTCACTAGTTTTTCTCTGCCCATTTTTCTCGCCTCTCCTTAAGACATTGACTCCTTGCGGGGGTATGGTTCCACGGCCACCAAGTGGTCTGTGGTACCTCACCCAAGTGGCCATTCTTCATAAGGTGTCGGCCGTGGCTCATTGGTCGCACTCTTGTCTCTGAGTCAGAAGTTTGTGGTTTCAAGTCCCACTCCAGAGACGTGAACAAAAAAATCAAGACTGACCCTTCAGTGCCGTACCGAGGGAGTGCTGCACTGTCAGAGGTCCTGTCTGCTCTCTCAGGAGGACCTAAAAGGTCCCACGGCCCTATTTCGAAGAAAATCAGGGGAGTTTTTCCCCTGGTGTCCTGGCCAATATTTATCCCTCAACTGACATCACTAAAGCAGATTAACTGGTCATTGTCACGTTGATGTTCTTGGGTTCCTGGTATTTGCAAATTGGCTGCCTCGTTTTCTAAATTGCAAAAGTGACTACATTTCAAAAGTACTTAATTGGCTGTAAAGCACTTTGGGATGAGTTTGGGGAAAGGTGCTATATAAATGCAAGTCTGTCTTTTCTTGGCAGGCAACGAGTTAAGAAGGAAGGCTTAAAAAATTGGGGCTTTTTTTCACTGGAATACAGAAGGCTCAGCGGATTGCCAAGATTTCTGAAAGTTTTTCAGAGGCCAAGTGGTGAACGACTGTTACTGCTGGCCCGTTAATCAGTAACAAGGAGGATTATCTCTGGAACAGGGAAAGGAGAATGAGAAGAACTTTTTTCACACAGAGGTGTATTAGAATTTGGATGATTTACCACAAGTGGTTATTGAGGCAGAGACTTTCGGATCTATTAAAGGGGAATTGGATAAGTATTTGCAAATGAATAATATGAATAGTGACAGGGAAAGGGCAGGGAAATGGGATTAAATCAACTAGCTTCATAATACTTTGTAATCTAGGGATCGAGCCATGTTGTAGCACCTTGTGGTAGTGTGTTCAAGCAACTCTGAGCAGTGCCTTGCCCAAGGCCATCCTGAATCCTTTCATCATCTTATAAACCTCAATTAGATCACTCAATCTTCTTTACTCGATGGAATAGAAGCCTGGTCTCGTCTGCAACCTGACCTCATAATTTAACCCTTTTAGCTCCAGTATCATTTCCTGGCCTCCTCTCCCTTGACTACTGCAGCACTGAGATCACGACCTCGACAGTCCAGGGGACTAACGCTGCCGCCTCTGGTGTGGTACCTTTTATTGGTGCTCAGCATTCTGCTTCCCCTTTACTGTGACTCTAAAATATGTTATTTTCTTAAATTCACAGATGGCTGTGTTTTTCCTCGACCAATTTTCGCTCTTACCCCTCCCGTCCTGAAGGTACTAGCGTGCGTTAATGTACAGTTCCATGGAGGGGACAGCAGCCCTCTGCTATCTCAAAGTGATCACTATTCAGTGAGCACTGTAAGTTAGAGTCAGTGGGAAGGGGGAAGAGAACTGCTTAGTAACGACTTCATTATCTTTTCTACATCATGCTCTGACACTTATGTCTTGCAACTTCTCTTGGCAATTAGTTATTCAATATATAATGTGTGGGCCATATACTTTGCACTTTTTTGAAGTGTAGTCACGGTTGTGATATAGGAAACACGGCAGACAATTTGCACACAGCAAGGTGGCACAGACAGCAAAGTGATAGTGACCAGACCTTCGGTTTTTAGGTGTTGGTTGAGGGATAAATATTGGCCAGAACACCATTGAGATCTCCCCTGCTCTTCTTCAAAATAGTGCCATGGGATCTCTTATGTCCGCCTGAGAGAGCAGATGGGGCCCTTGTCTCATCCAAAAAGACAGCACCTCCAAAATTGCAGCACTCCCTCAGTAATGTAGATAATATATACATTTTTCTATTCATTCACGAGATGTGGGCGTCGCTGGCAAGGCCAGCATTTATTTCCCACCCCTAACTGCCCGTTGCGAAGGTGATAGTGAGCCACCACCTTGAACCACTGCAGTCCGTAGCAGTTTTATTTAACTGCTGGGCCATTTCAGAGAGTAGTTAAGAGTCAACCACATTGCTATGGGTCTGGAGTCACATTCAGGCCAGACTGGGTAATGACATTAGTGAACCAGTTGGGTTTATAACAACAATCCAGTAGCTTCATGGTCCCCATTACTGATACTAGCTTTTTATTCCAGATTTATTTAGTTGAATTTAAATTCCCCAACTGCCGTGGTGGGATTTGAACTCACGTCTCCGGATTATTAGTCTAAGCCTCTGGATTAGTAGTCCAGGAGTTTCCGGGGGGGTCAGCAGTGGTGGGTCGCTGTGAACCCGCCGCCATACGCCTTTCCCCAATGTCGGGTCTGAGATGGGGAAGTGATAATGTAGAGAGAGAGGGATGGGTGGAGGTCCAAGGTAAGTTGGTGTGAGTAAGGATGTGCAGGAGTAGGGTAGGGAAGGCAGAGTGATGGGGATGTGATGAGAGGCACAGCAGGATGAAGGTGAGTGTGGCTCACGTGAAGGGAAGACGACCTCCCTGCGTGCTGGGACTGGGACTGCAGTGGCGGGTTCACAGCGGGGGATCCAATTCAGGTCATTTGTGGCTTGTTTAGAGCCACTTAAGAATGAATTTCAGCTCATCTTCTGCATTTGACAGCTCACCCACGGGGCCCACGCTAGTCGTGGACCACGTCTGTCAAGCTGAGGCGGGAGTTCAGTGACCATTGAATCAGCTGTTGAGTTGACAGCTTCAAATGTACAGTAAAAGCTCCCACCTTACAGAGATATCTTCCCTCAGTCACAAACTCTTTCTCACTGCATTTCCACAACAGATTCACCATGCTGCAAGTCTTTACACAAGTCTCCATCCAGTCTGACCTCATTACCTCTCTCACCACTGACAGATCGCTTCTGTTATCTCTACTTTACTTGCCATCTATTCCATCAGCATGGGTGCCCTTTATACTCTCTCACTTTGGTCCTCAGAATCCCACCATGATCAGCCCCAACACCAGCAGCACCAGGCACACCAGCAGCACCAACAACAACACCACTAACCTTCTCCACAATCACCTGATGCTGCACAGGACAGAGGGCATCAGCACCCGACCACATTGCTAACAGGAGGCCAGGGATGGCCTCACCATGGTCAGATTTACTTCACTTGATGCCACATGCTGCGCCAGGTTGGCACCACCCCACACCAACACCATAAAGCATCTCTATAATGCCCAAGCCATTCCTTTCACACTCATGACCATTGCGGGGTGTACCGTTATATCTCACCGTTCACTGCAACTCACTAAGCCACTTCCAAAGGTGCACACGAATCTGTCCAAGAACGCAAAGTGTTGAAAATAAAGGTTTCAATGTTTGACAGCACATTAACAGAAACTTTACATGAACATTGCATAAAACACCCAAGTGCCTACCCTTGTGTGTTGTTAGTTGGTATGATTGCACTCGGATGAGGGTGAGTGTGAGGGGTGGCTAGTGAGATGGGGAAGTGATAATGTAGAGAGAGAGGATGGGTGGAGGTGCAAGGTAAGTTGATGTCAGTAAGGATGTGCAGGAGTAGGGTAAGGAAGGCAGAGTGATGGGGATGTGATGAGAGGCACAGCAGGATGAAGGTTGAGTGTGGCTCACGGGAAGGGAAGAGGACCTCCCTGCGTGCTGGGACTGGAAGAGCCTGGGTGCAGCCCTGCACCTCTGTGCAGTCATTGTCAGTGTTTGCAACACCTCACTGCTGTAGAACACTGACAGCACAAATGTCAAAATAAAGTTGGCCATGGTCCCTTTCAGGAAATCGGCTGATGACCCGTCATCAAATGACGTCACCAGATCCGCTTCCTCTAATTGACTGGCAAATGCGCTGGGCGGGCTTAACAAGCCCAATGAAGGGGAATTCATTTCTGAGGCCGGGATGGAAACAGCAGCGGGGTCGAGACCCACCACCGACGTCGCCCGCCATGGACCCTCCGAGGTCAGCAAAATCGCAGCCATAACCACAATGCTACCATCCCTCTATATGCTCAAGTCTCTGGAGCGGGACTTGAACCCACAATCTTCTAACTCGGAGGTGATTGTGCTACTTCTTCTTCTTTCGTATGGCAGTAGCAAAGTAAATCAAATGTCAATATCTAAGTTGGATATCCAGGCCAAAGCTTCCGGTGTAACAGCATGGATATCTTGTAGGCTGCCTGTGAATTTCCTCTGAGGGCAGTGCTCAATGATGTGCTCCAGGGTCTGATCAGGAGCTCCACAGTCACATGATGGGGATGCTTTAATCTTCCATCTATGGAGAAGGTGGCAGTTCTGAGGCGGTTGCTGGTTGTCCACTGTTTGCGAGGAAGGTTTGGTCCTTCAGGTTGTACTGTGGGGTCCTCTATAAGGAATCCATTCCGTATGTCGCAGTTCTTCCAAGCATTTCGCCATCGGTCATCAAGGCTGAGGGGAGATCGCTGAAGGGCTTCAGCGATGGTCCAAAATGGCCTTCTAGATTTGAGACGGGTTGGTGGTAGGTTGTTCAAGCCGGCCTGGATTGACATGTCTTTGCTGGTGTAGGGGTTGTGTTCTCTGGAGACTGTATATTCGTGGCGTAGGTAAGGTGGTGCGATGTTTGCAAGCACGGGCAGCTAAGGTGTTGGTGTTGATAAAAGCGTACCGGTGATAATTCTCATAGTAGAATTCAGCTGGACATCAACGGATTTGACATGCGGACTTGATAGCCGTGCAGGAGAGCAGTACTCCGCTGTAGAGTATACCAGGGCGAGTGCTGCCGTACGGAGGGTTTGAGCGTCTGCTCCCCATGAGGATCCGGCGAGTTTCTGGATCAAGTTGACCCTACTCTTTAGTTTCTTCCCAAGGTTCTGGAGATATTGTCTATATATGACTGGGTGCGATCAAGCGTGACTCCTAATTCGGAGCGTTTTTTGGCATGGTTTACCTCTGCGCCGCCAAAGGAGACTTTGAAAGCTCGGTTTACTTGATGGGTGTTGAGGTAGAATGTCGAGGTGACGGTCTTTTGCGGGTTTGGCCGAAGTCGCCATCGGCGGAAGTAGGCCTCCATCCCCTGTAAATCACTGGTCAGGGTCTCCTCGGTGATGGACAGATTCATTTTTTGCATTGTGCTACTATTGGGCCATAGCTGACATAGCCAACAAACAACCTCAACTCCCTCTAATGGTCACAGACATCTGAGCACCCAAGTAAACCTGGAGTATTAGAGCATCACACAGGTATGGGAATCAGATGGTGAACTTTGGACCCAACCAAACTCAAAACCAAACTCCAAATCGGCCACTGAATTTATCTGCCATCATTGACCTGCCCCCTCCTGCCCCATTAGCATGGCTGTGATTCATCTATGCCAGTTGCAGGCTCTGCCCTCTGCCCTTTGCCCTCCCCCATGTGGGAATCCCCAGAAATCCCAGGGCAATGCAAAGGGCGAATAGAAAATCACCACAAAGTCAGATCTCATTCTGAATTTCAATTCTTAAGCAAATTTACTTTTACACAAAACGAACAAGCAAATGAGTAACAGTGATTTTATATACACACAGTTAAAATCCTTCTACCTCCTCGAACTGAAAGCAATTAAAGATTACAATCTAATGTTAAGCTATTTTTCTTTACACAGCATATCTTTACATACAGAGTACAAAAGCAAAATACTGCAGATGCTGGAAATCTGAGTAGGATCCTTTTATCCTTTATATAGAGTTTTTTTTCTCTATTTCTTAACACTGCAGGATCTGATAGAGTCTCAGGCTAATCTCGAGAATGCCAAACATACTCTCTCAACCGCGACCAGCTCAGTCCCCCTCTCTGGCTCTGCTCTTCATAAGAACATAAGAAGTAAGAGCAGGAGTAGGCCATACGGCCCCTCGAGCCTGCTCCGCCATTCAATAGGATCATGGCTGACCATCGACCTCAACTCCACTTTCCCGCCCGATCTCCATATCCTTTGATTCCCCTAGAGTCCAAAAATCTATCTATCTCAGCCTTGAATATACTCAAAGACTCAGCATCCACAGCCCTCTGGGGCAGAGAATTCCAAAGATTCACAACCCTCAGTGAAGAAATTCCTCCGCATCTCAGTCTTAAATGACCTACCTCTTATCCTGAGACTATGACCCCCTAGTTCTAGACACCCTAGCCAAGGAAAACAACCTCTCAGCATCTACCCTGTCAAACCCCTTCAGAAACTTGTATGTTTCAATGAGATCACCTCTCATTCTTCTAAACTCCAGAGAGTATAGGCCCATTCTACACAACCTATCATCATAGGACAGCCCTCTCATCCCAGGAATCAATCTGGTGAACCTTTGTTGCACCGCCTCCAAGGCAAGTATATCCTTCCTTAGAATAGGAGACCAAAACCGTGCACAGTACTCCAGGTGTGGTCTCACCAAGGCCCTGTACAAATGTAGCAAGACTTCCTTACTCTTATACTCTAACCTCCTTGCAATAAAGGTCAACATGCCATTTGCCTTCCTTATTGCTTGCTGTACCTGCATGCTAGCTTTCTGTGTTTCTTGCACGAAGACACCCAAATCTCTCTGAACACCAACATTTGAAAGTTTCTCACCATTGAAAAAATATTCTGTTTTTCTATTCTTCCTACCAAAGTGAATAACCTCATATTCCCCTACATTATACTCTATCTTACTGCCCATTCACTTAGTCTATCTATATCCCTTTGCAGACTCTTTGTGTTCTCCTCACAGCTTACTGTCCCACCTAGCTTTGTATCATCAGCAAACTTGGATACATTACACTCAGTCCCTTCATCTAGGTCATTAATATAGATTGTAAATAGCTGAGGCCCAAGCACTGATCCTTGCGGCACCCCACTAGTTACAGCCTGCCAACCCGAAAAAGATCTGTTTTTCCCTACTCTCTGTTTTCGCATTATAAAATCACTCAAAGCAGGTGCTGTAGCTTCCTAGATTTTGAGTAACTGACAAAGGCACCTAAAAACAGGAGATGGCTCGGGGGGAGGGGGCATTAGCAGTACCAAGTAGCAATAGGGAACCTGATAGTTTTGGGTGGGCAGCACTACTTTGAAGAAGAGCAGGGGAGTTCTCCCCGGTGTCCCGGCCAATATTGATCTCGCAGCCAACATCACTAAAACAGATTATCTGTCATTATGACATTGCTGTTTGTGGGACCTTGCTGTGCGCAAACTGGCTGCTGTGTTACCCACATCACCTACATTCTATGATTCTATAATTATCATGTGGAATAACTAACAAATTTATAAGTAAGGGCGTCAATTCCCTAATAGTTGGCATACCCAGATGAAGGGGGAAACGTGTTGGCATATTTTGTAGGTCAGGGATTTTAGGATGGCCTCCTGTATTTCTCTGACTTTTAACACTGCCACATCACAGTAAATCATTCTGCCCATGGCCATTATCAAACTTTGAACTAGATGAGAGTTTAGAGAAACTTATCCTTGAACTTAAAGGGGGAAAAATTCGGTTGGTTAGTGCCTCCCGTTAGCGCCTCCGGGGGGCGCTAACAGGGCGCTAGGAACTTAGTGCTCGAGCGCGGTGAGTTTAGCGCCGCTCGTGAAATTGATCAGTCGTTTTGCAGTGACGCTAAACACTACCGCCGTGATCTCCTGCGCCCGCAGATCGTGACGTCAGTCGAGCGTGCAACACCCCGGACCGGATATTGAGCTGCGCCCCCTGCCTTAGCGCCTGCCTGCTAGGAACGACAGGGAGAGGGGAACGTTTTCAAGTCGGGAAGGGGCTGGGGGGAGCGCTATTTAAAGGCGGGCGCTTCCTGCCTTTTCTTGTCGGCAAAATTTTTGGTACATGCAGGTTGAGAGGGAGAGAGACGTCGGGAGAGATTTAACGCTGTCCGAAGGAGTTTTGGCCCTCGCACCTCTTTTGAGGTTCCTAAGTGCCGAGCTCTTTCCCTGGGCCTATCCATTAATGCTTCCAACAAAATTGCTTTAGAGGTCTCTCCAGGCCGGGATTCAAGGCTGCAATGAGCTGGGAGTGGCTGGCCAGCAAGATGGCCCCTCCCCTTTAAGAACTGGATGGCGCCAGTCTGTCTGGCTTCCATGGTAACTGGCATCGCCTGAGCTTCGGTAGCGTTCTGAGGTAGCGCCTCGCTCCCCGACGTTTGGGCCTCAAGGGAGGTGTGTATCACCTGATTTAGTGCTCAAATCACCTCCAGAGGGCGATAGAGACGAATTTTGCAGTCGGAGGCGATAATTAGTGCCGGGCGCTAAACTTTGCACCCGGTCGATATTAGCGCCCCAAAATGGGCGATACCCAATTTCCCCCCCCCCCCACAAGTGTCACAATTTGTGTTGGACACAGTCAGACACAAAGATGTATTTAATTGGCTTGTAGCCCCCTTTGATGAGGGTCTAAGACAAATCTGGGCCTAATGGTTCGTGGGCTATTTAGAACCTGCCAAGCCTTGATACAGTGCTGAACACTGTGCGATAAACTCAGTGAGGTGCGTAGACAGAGTTTGGAATGCGGGATGGGTTTTCGGGTTGGAGCCAGCAGGGACAGACGCAGTAATCTGGGACTGTCGACTGGTGCCCCCGATCCACCTGTACTCCGCGTCAGTTCACCCCTCCCTTTGTCCAGAGTCAGAACAAAAAGAGAGTTCAAAAACCTCACAGCAAGGATCAGAAAGTAAAGTTGTTGTGAGGAGAAAATGGTCCAAGCAAAAGGCTGCAGGTTTCTTTGACTTTCGGTGGACTGTTCCTTTAAAAAAAAGCCTGTGTGTGAGTGCCTCTTTGATTTCGAAAGGTTTTCAGCGGGCGGAGGTTCTGCAGAAAGCGGAACTCTCTGCCCGCAGAGGCCCTTCTCCAGGGCAGGCGTCCGATCTGTCAAGAGCATTCTTGACAGATCGGAAATGCTGGTTTTCAGCGCATGCGCTTGGCATGCCTGAAACCGGCATTTCTGATGTCCCTATGGGTGTGTACACAGCTCGTACTCACCCGTAGGCATCAGAAAATACGGGCCGATGTGTGAGAATTGACATGAATCTGTCCTTCATGACTTATGAAATAATACTGAATGGCCTGCGGGTGGCGCTGTCCAGGGAGAGTATATGAAGGACACATGTTGTAAAACAGTTGATTAAAGCTTTGTTTAACGCTTAGACCAAGTGCCTAGTAATTTTCTTACGTCAAGAACGTTACATAGATTTTGTGCAACTGTGAAGGCTAATGTTTGCTTCAGTTATATTCAGTAATATTTTACAGTCATTTGGAAAGACGTCTGAAGAAAGCAGAAAGACGGCATAATTTACTGGGTTTTTGCTGTTCTGTATTGCTTTCGTTTTAAGATATTGCTGAATTAAATTAGAGTTATTGAGGTTAGCTCACCTATTAAATTGTGAAAACCAGACTTTTATTGTGGCCACGGTGAAATTCTGGTTATTGTAAATTATTTGAACAATCCCTAGTTATGACATGAGATTATCACAAAAAAAAGTGAATGTTAAGTGTAACTGATATGACTGGAGTTGTGCTAAGTTTCAGATCCAAGAACATAAAAACATAAGAACATAAGAAATAGGAGCAGGAGTAGACCAATCGGCCCCTCGAGCCTGCTCCGCCATTCAATGAGATCATGGCTGATCTGATCCAACCTCAACTCTAAAGAACACAAGAAGTAGGAGCAGGACCAGGCCACTCGGCCCTGGGCCCGCTCCGCCACCCACAGGGCCTTGACCAATCCGAACACAAACTCATGTCCAATTTCCAGCCCGCTCCCCGTAACCCCTGATTCCCTTTACTTCTAGGAAACGGTCTATTTCTGTTTTAAATTTATTTAATGAAGTAGCTTCCACAGCTTCCTGGGGTAGCAAATTCCACAGACCCACTACCCTCTGAGTGAAAAAGTTTCTCCTCATCTCAGTTTTGAAAGAGGAGCCCCTTATTCTAAGATTATGTCCCCTAGTTCTAGTTTCACCCATCATTGGGAACATCCTCACCGCGTCCACCCGATCAAGCCCCTTCACAATCTTATATGTTTCAATAAGATCGCCTCTCATTCTTCTGAACTCCAATGAGTAGAGTCCCAATCTACTCAACCTCTCCTCGTATGTCCACCCCCTCATCCCCGGAATTAACCGAGTGAACCTTCTTTGTACTGCCTCGAGAGCAAGTATGTCTTTTCTTAAGTATGGACACCAAAACTGTATGCAGTACTCCAGGTGCGGTCTCACCAATACCCTATTCAACTGCAGCAATACCTCCCTGTTTTTATATTCTATCCCCCTAGCAATAAAAGCCAACATTCCATTGGCTTTCTTGATAACCTGCTGCACCTGCATACTAACTTTTTGATTTTCTTGCACCAAGACCCCCAGATCCCTTTGTACTGCAGTACTTTCCAGTTTCTCGCCATTAAGATAATAACTTGCTCTCTGATTTTTCCTGCCAAAGTGCATAACCTCACATTTTCCAATATTGTATTGCATTTGCCAAATCTCTGCCCACTCACCCAGCCTGTCTATATCCCCTTGTAGGTTTTTTATGTCCTCCTCACTCTCTACTTTCCCTCCCATCTTTGTATCATCTGCAAACTTTGATATGTTACACTCGGTCCCCTCCTCCAAATCGTTAATATAGATTGTAAAGAGTTGGGGACCCAGCACCGACCCCTGCGGAACACCACTGGCTACTGGTTGCCAGTCCGAGAATGAACCATTTATCCCAACTCTCTGCTTCCTGTTAGATAACCAATCCTCTATCCATGCCAGAATATTACCCCCAATCCAGTGATTTTTTATCTTGAGTAATAATCTTTTATGTGGCACCTTGTCAAATGCCTTCTGGAAGTCTAAATACACTACATCCACTGGTTCCTCTTTATCCACCCTGTACGTTATGTCCTCAAAGAACTCGAGCAAATTTGTCAGACATGACTTCCCCTTCATAAAGCCATGCTGACTTTGTCCTATTAAATTATGTTTATCTAAATGTTCCGTTACTGTCTTCTTAATAATAGACTCCAAAATTTTACCCACCACAGATGTTAGGCTAACTGGTCTATAATTTCCAGCCTTCTGCCTACAACCCTTTTTAAATAAGGGTGTTACATTAGCAGTTTTCCAATCTGCCGGGACCTTTGCTGAGTTCAGGGAGTTTTGGAAAATTATTACCAAAGCATCCACAATTCCTACTGCCACTTCCCTCAAGACCCTAGGATGTAAGCCATCAGGTCCAGGGGATTTATCTGCCTTGAGTCCCATTATTTTACTGAGTACCAATTCCTTAGTGATTTTAATCGTATTTAGCTCCTCCCCCACTAGAGCCCCCTGTTTGTCCAGTGTTGGGATATTCTTAGTGTCCTCTACCGTAAAGACTGAAACAAAATATTTGTTCAGCATTTTTGCCATCTCCATGTTTCCCACCATTAATTCCCCGGTCTCATCCTCTAAGGGACCTACGTTTGCCTTAACCACCCTTTTTCTTTTTATATAACTATAGAAACTCTTGCTATCTGTTTTTATATTTTTTGCTAATTTATTTTCATAGTCTATTTTCCCTTTCTTAATCAATCCTTTAGTTACTTTTTGTTGTCTTTTGAAGACTTCCCAATCTTCTATCCTCCCACTAACTTTGGCTACCTTATATGTCCTTGTTTTTAGTTGGATACTTTCTTTAATTTCTTTACTTAGCCATGGATGGCTGTCATTTCTTTTACACTCTTTTTTCCTCAGTGGAATATATTTATTTTGAAAGTTGTAAAATAACTCCTTGAATGAACACCACTGCTCATGTACCGTCTTACCCTTTAATCTATTTTCCCAGTCCACTTTAATCAATTCTGCTCTCATGCCATCATAGTCTCCTTTATTCAAGCTCAGTATGCTTGTTTGAGAACCAACCTTCTCACCCTCTAATTGGATATGGAATTCAACCATGTTATGGTCACTCATTCCAAGGGGATCCTTAACTAGGACATTATTAATTAATCCAGACTCATTACACAGTACCAGGTCCAAGGTTGCTTGCCCCCTTGTAGGATCAGTTACATACTGCTCAAGAAATCCATCCCTAATACACTCAATAAACTCTTCCTCAAGGCTGCACTGCCCAATTTGATTTGTCCAGTTAATATGATAGTTAAAATCCCCCATAATTATAGCTGTTCCCTTATTACATGCCCCAACTATTTCCTGATTAATACTTCTTCCAACAGAGTTGCAACTATTAGGAAGCCTATATACTACGCCCACCAGTGTTTTTTTCCCCTTATTATTCCTTATCTCTACCCAAACTGTTTCATTATCCTGATCTTTTGACCCAATATAATTTCTCTGTATTACAGTGATTCCTTCCTTTATTAACATAGCCACTCCCCCTCCCCTTCCTTCCTGCCTGTCCTTCCTGATTGTTAAATACCCTGGCATATTTAATTCCCAGACGTTGTCACCCTGCAGCCATGTTTCTGTAATGGCCACAAGATCATACCCATACATAGTTATTTGTGCCGTTAACTCGTCAATTTTGTTACGAATGCTACGTGTATTCAGATAAAGAACTTTCAAATGTGTTTTGCGACACTTACTTCCTGCTTTTTCCTTATTTAACACTTTACCTTTTACTCCATACCTTCTGTCCCTTCCTGACATGCTTTCCTCTTTCTCCCTGCTCAGGTTCCCAACCCCCTGCCACATTAGTTTAAATCCTCCCCAACAGCACTAGCAAACACTCCCCCTAGGACAGCGGTCCCGGCCCTGCCCAGGTGCAGACCGTCCGGTTTGTACTGGTCCCACCTCCCCCAGAACCAGTTCCAATGTCCCAGGAATTTGAATCCCTCCCTCTTGCACCATTCCTCTAGCCACGTATTCATTTGAAATATCCTTCTATTTCTACTCTGACTAGCACATGGCACTGGTAGCAATCCTGAGATTACTACCTTTGAGGTCCTATTTTTAATTTACCTCCTAACTCCCTATATTCTGCTTTTAGGACCTCATCCCCTTTTTTACCTATATCGTTGGTGCCTATGTGCACCACGACAGCTGGCTGTTCGCCCTCCCCCTCCAAAATGTTCTGTAGAAGACTAATTCCAAAAGTACATGTGGGCTGTACTAGAATGTGACGGGTGTTTGTAAGCTGACAGTACCCGTTGATCTTGTGCGTCATTGTGGTTGGAAGAAAAAAATCACTGAAGACAAATCCCATAATTAAAGGACATCTTGCAGCATTTTGTGGTTGGACTGTACCAACTACCTAAGAGTTAATAAAATGAGGGGTTTTGGACACCTCTTAAATAAATGACAAATGATTTTACTAAATTTGGGGTTTCATCTGAATTGTAGGTACAAGGCCAGAAAAACCTACTCTTTTTTAAAAATGAGATGAACAAACTTAAATGTTGTCTTCCCTGACAGGAACGTGTTTAAAATTAACAGTGATGTCACTAATTATTTCTGCTTGTTTTGACAAATTTTCAGTCCCTAAGGATGCAAAAAATTGGTAAAAGTGTTGTGCCTTCACAGCTCAAGTTTGGAAATTGGAAGTCAGGGGACTGGTAATTGCAAGCACTTCTGTCGCTGCTGTAAAACCACCAAGCCTGGGCATCATTTGTTTCTGAAATTGAAATTGATCAGATATATGGTTCATGGCACCATGGCTGGCTCTGCTGCACAGCAGGGCGGGAAAAAGAGTGGTAGGGCTATAGTGATAGGGGACTCAATTGTAAGGGGAATAGACAGGAGTTTCTGTGGCCGTAACCGAGATTCCAGGATGGTATGTTGCCTCCCTGGTGCAAGGGTCAAGGATGTCTCGGAGCGGCTGCAGAACATTCTGAAGAGGGAGGGTGAACAGCCAGCTGTCGTGGTGCATGTAGGTACCAACGATATAGGTAAAAAGCGGGAAGAGGTCCTACAAGCAGAATTTAGGGAGCTAGGAGCTAAATTAAAAAGTAGGACCTCTAAGGTAGTAATCTCTGGATTGCTACCAGGGCCACGAGCTAATCAGAATAGAGAGAACAGGATAGTGAGATTGAATACGTGGCTTGAGCAGTGGTGCAGGAGGGAGGGATTCAAATTCCTGAGGCATTGGAACCAGTTCTGGGGGAAGTGGGACCTGTACAAAAGGGACGGTCTGCACTTGGGCAGGACTGGAACCGATGTCCTTGGGGTAATATTTGCTAAAGCAGTTTGGGAGGATTTAAACTAATATGGCAGGGGAAGGGGAACCTATGTAGCGAAACAGGGGGAAGTAATATGCAGTCAGAAACAAATGTTAGAAGGGTGAGAAACAATAGGGGAAGGCCGAGTAAACAAAGGCAAGAAACACAAAGGGCCATACTAAATCATGAGTCTAAAAGGACAAAGGATGTTAATAAAATAAGCCTAAAGGCTCTGTGTCTTAATGCAAGGAGTATCCGTAATAAGGTGGATGAATTGACTGTGCAAATAGATGTTAACGGATACGATGTGATTGGGATTACAGAGACGTGGCTCCAGAACAATCAAGGCTGGGAACTGAACATCCAGGGGTATTCAACATTCAGAAAGGATAGAATAAAAGGAAAAGGGGGTGGGGTAGCATTGCTGGTTAAAGAGGAGATTAATGCAATAGCTAGGAAGGACATCAGCTTGGAGGATGTGGAATCAATATGGGTTGAGCTGCAGAACACCAAAGGGCAGAAAACGTTAGTGGGAGTTGTGTACAGACCTCCAAACAGCAGTGGTGAGGTGGGGGAGGGTATGAAACAGGAAATCAGAGGTGCGTGCAAAAAAGGCACGGCAGTTATCATGGGTGACTTTAATATGCATATAGATTGGGCTACTCAAACTGGAAGCAATACGGTGGAGGAGGATTTCCTGGAGTGTTTAAGGGATGGTTTCCTAAACCAATATGTTGAGGAACCAACTCGAGGGGAGGCCATCCTGGACTGGGTGTTGTGTAATGAGGAAGGACTAATCAGCAATCTTGTGGTACGAGGCCCCCTGGGGAAGAGTGACCATAGTATGGTGGAGTTCTACATTAGGATGGAGAAGGAAACAGTTAAGTCAGAGACCATGGTCCAGAACTTAAATAAGGGCAACTTTGATGGTATGAGGCGTGAATTGGTGAGGTTAAATTGGCAAGCGATATTTAAGGGGCTATCAGTGGAAGGGCAATGGCAGACATTTAGAGATCGCATGGATGAATTACAACAATTGTACATCCCGGTCTGGCGTAAAAATAAAAAAGGGAAGGTGGCTCAACCATGGCTAACAAGGGAAATCAGGGATAGTATTAAAAGCAAGGAAGTTGCATACAAATTGGCCAGAAGTAGCAGCAAACCCGGGGACTGGGAGAACTTCAAAACTCAGCAGAGGAGGACGAAGGGTTTGATTAGGGCAGGGAAAATAAAATATGAAAGGAAGCTTGCAGAGAACATTAAAATGGACTGCAAAAGCTTCTATAAATATGTAAAAAGAAAGAGGTTAGTAAAAACAAACGTAGGTCCCCTGCAGTCGGAAACAGGGCAAGTCGTAATGGGGAACAAGGAAATGGCAGATCAATTGAAGAAGTACTTTGGTTCGGTGTTTACTGTGGAGGACACACACAACCTGCCGGAAATAAAAGGGGTCAGAGGATCTGGTAAGAGGGAGGAGCTGAGGGAAATCCTTATTAGTCGGGAAAAGGTATTGGGGAAATTGATGGGACTGAAGGCTGAAAAATCCCCGGGGCCTGATGGTCTGCATCCCAGAGTACTTAAGGAGGTGGCCTTGGAAATAGTGGATGCATTGACGATCATTTTCCAACATTCCTTAGACTCTGGATCAGTTCCGATGGAGTAGAGGGTGGCCAATGTAACCCCTCTTTTTAAAAAAGGAGGGAGGGAGAAAGCAGGGAATTATAGACCGGTCAGCCTGACATCGGTCGTGGGTAAAATGATGGAAGCAATTATTAAAGATGTCATAACAGACCATTTGGAAAGTGGCGACATGATAGGTCCAAGTCAGCATGGATTTGTGAAAGGGAAATCATGCTTGACAAATCTTCTGGAATTTTTTGAGGATGTTTCCAATAGGGTGGACAGGGGGGAACCAGTAGATGTGGTGTATTTGGACTTTCAGAAGGCCTTCGACAAGGTCCCACACAAGAGATTGGTGAGCAAAGTTAAAGCACATGGGATTGGGGGTAATGTGTTGACGTGGATTGAGAACTGGTTGGCACACAGGAAACAAAGAGTAGGAGTAAATGGGTACTTTTCAGAATGGCAGGCAGTGACCAGCGGGGTACCGCAGGGTTCGGTGCTGGGACCCCAGCTGTTTACATTATATATTAATGATTTGGACGAAGGGATTAAATGTAATATCTCCAAATTTGCGGATGACACTAAATTGGGAGGCAGTGTGAACAATGAGGAGGATGCTAGGAGGCTACAGAGTGACTTGGACAGGTTGGGTGAATGGGCAAATGTATGGCAGATGAAGTACAATGTGGATAAATGTGAGGTTATCCACTTTGGTGGTAAAAATAGAGAGGCGGACTATTACCTGAATGGTGGCAGATTAGGGAAAGGGGAGGTGCAACGAGACCTGGGCGTCATGGTACATCAGTCATTGAAGGTGGGAATGCAAGTGCAGCAGGCAGTCAAGAAAGCAAACGGAATGATGGCCTTCATAGTAAGGGGATTTGAGTACAGGAGTAGGGAGGTGATGCTGCAGTTGTACAGGGCCTTGGTGAGGCCACACCTGGAGTATTGTGCGCAGTTTTGGTCTCCTAACTTAAGGAAGGACATTCTTGCTATTGAGGGAGTGCAGCGAAGGTTCACTAGATTGATTCCTGGGATGGCCGGACTGACATATCAAGAAAGATTGGGTCAACTGAACTTGTATCCTCTGGAGTTCAGAAGAATGAGGGGGGATCTTATAGAGACATTTAAAATCCTGACTGGTTTAGACAAATTAGATGCGGGCAGAATGTTCCCAATGTTAGGGAAAACTAGAACCAGGGGTCACAGTCTAAGGATTAAGGGGAAGCCATTTAAGACTGAGCTGAGGAGGAACTTCTTCACCCAGAGAGTGGTGAATCTATGGAATTCTCTTCCACAGAAGGTTGTTGAGGCCAGTTCGCTAAATATATTCAAAAGGGAGTTAGATATAACACTCACAACTAGGGGGATCAAGGGGTATGGCGAGAAAGCAGGAATGGGGTACTGAGGTAGCATGTTCAGCCAGGCTCGAAGGACCGAATGGTCTACTCCTGTACCTATTTTCTATGTTTCTATGTCTATGTTTCTATATTGATGTGAGTTGCCGTGCAAGCACTCGAGAAGGGAAAATTTACTTGAAGTTAACAGGATCATCAATTAAAAAAAACCCAAATAAGGATGCAGTCTAGGTAGTTCCTGCCCAATATCAAGGAAGAAAGTTTTTTTTTGGAAATAAAATTGAACATTAGCAAGTCCTGTCATTCCAGCAATACCATTTCAAGTTTGAGCCTATTCCTGGGAGACTGTTGTGTTCCAAGTAGCCAAAATCACTCATCTTGCAGACTGGACTGCTCTCTAGAATTGGGATATTATTGAAAAGATAAAATGGACTTGGGCAGAATATAGCAGCATATTTTGAAAATAACAAAGTCCAAGAAGAGTTTAAATAAGATAAACAAAAATGTGTTGATAAATTAGACCAAGCTGGGAATTTTTAATCTGTGTTTTAAGGGGTGATGATAATATTGTATTGGATAGTAAAGTTCCTCCAGAGCTCACGAATGAGATGAAATGGTAATATAATGAGACGCTTAAAATTGGATGAGAGGAAGTGATTGGGCATATAAGATAGAAACAGGAAATTTACACCACCAAATTGGGTCTAAGGTCATCGGCCTACGTGATTATGGGTGAATTTCTGGAACCCAAACCAAAGCGGTTAGAGAAAGATGTGTGAGTGCACTCATGAGTAACATAAATCACCTGGGCATGATTCACCAAAAGATATCAATCTGGTATCAATGTACAATCTAGTGAAAGCCAGGAAAGTGTAGTTAAGAATATTTCATTGATAGCTTTCACTTGGGGATGTTTGTGTCCTTGCCTATACTGAACAGTGGAAAAAAAATGCATTTGATAGCCTGGCCACTACCCGAGACATCGGACCATGCAGGGGGGGAATAAGCAAAGACCGCCAGACACCCCCCGAGCCTTTGATAAGATAGCCCGAAAGAACAGGAATGGCTTGTATCTGATATCACATGTGTGCGCAAATGTGGCAGGTTGTGTGTGAGGCACCTAGCATGTGGAATACATGATGAAGATGCACTGAAGAACAGGTCTCAGACATGCTCAGTCATGCTAACAATACCACTACAAGAAATGGTTAATGTGGCTCAGGAAAGTGAGAAAACCTTTTAATCAAAGTACTGACACATGCTCTACAGAGAAAACAACTTTTTAATGAAACAATCAGGATAGGGATAAACGCAGTGGGCGCCCCGTTAATGCCCTAAGAGGGCGCTAACGGGGCGCAAAGCAACTAGCGTCCGGGCATGGCGCCACCCGCGAAATTCAGCAGGAGGTTAGCGGCAGCGCTCACCGTTAGCGCCCCGTGGCGCTGTGCCGCCGGCGATGATGTCATCGCTGTGCACAGCGTCCCACTCGCACCCCGGCCGCTATCTTCGGGAGCGCCCCCTGACTTACCGCCGGATGCTATGTCCGACGGGGTCGGGGGGCCTACCTGCGGCCGGGGAGGCGCTATTTAAAGGCAAGGTGCGGGGCGGCCATATTTGTTGCTGGCTGCCTGCCAGCACCTGCCTGAGCTCCCGCCCCCGGCCTCCTTACCCGCCCCCCACGGAGTGCCGGCTGCACTCCATGAGCCCGGCACTTCTCTTGAGTGCCGGGCTCTTTTGCCGGCACTCCCGATCCCCGGGGGCCCAGCTGGGCCTCGGGTCGCGCTGCACAAGGCTCCTCCTCGTTAAGAAGGGAAGGAAAGCCTGCAATACCGCGGCGCGACGTGCCGCGATATTCCCTCGCAGTGGCCCATGAGGGTAGTGGGGCGCTTCCAGTAGCACCCCGCTACCCTCTTGGGGCGCTACCACTCAATTTCCGTCGTGGGGGTGCTACTTTTTCTGGGGCGCTAAAAGTAGTGCCCCGGCGAAGTTAGTGCCCCCTCAATTTTTAGCCCAGCGTACCTACCAGAGGGATGGAAATTCAATTAGAGTAAGATATAACATTGGAAATTCCAATTCAGGGTGAACCCCCAAAATTGAAATAAAAATGATCCACGACATGTATAACAGTCAATTAGAACTGGAGGATATTTTAAGTCCAGAAGATGACACTTTGATATATGGGAGTACTTGGGGAGAAATAAGCTTTAAGGCTTTGGATGTCATTCAATGTGTCATCAACAACAACAACTTACATTTATATAGCGCCTTTAACGTAGCAAAATGTCCCAGGGTGCTTCACAGGAGCGTTATCAGAAAAAAAAATTAATAATATTTTTGATAGTATGTTATGTAAAACAAATGGGGAGAGCTTTGTGTGACAGACTAGATCGAGATAGATACATGATGCTGATGAAGTGTTTAGTGGCGGTCTTATATATACAGACTGTCGGGGGGTGGGGACTGTCGGAAACGGTCCCCTCAAGTTTGAGAACTGTATTGTGCAAATCCGCCGGTAATTCATATTATCGTAAGCGTAATCTTAACTATACCTGTAATTATTATGAATAATATTTATCATTATATGCTTTATTCTTATGAAAACCAATAAACCCTATTATCTTGTGGAATAACTTACAAATTTATAAGGACTGAGATGAGGAGAAATTTCTTCACTCAGAGGGTGATGAACCTGTGGAATTCTCTATCACAGAAGGCTGTGGAGGCCAAGTCACTGAATATATTTAAGAAGGAGATAGATAGATTTCTAGACGCAAAAGGCGTCAAGGGGTATGGGGAGAGCGCGGGAATATGGTATTGAGATAGAGGATCAGCCATGATCATATTGAATGGCGGAGCAGGCTCGAAGGGCCGAATGGCCGACTCCTGCTCCTATTTTTCTATGTTTCTATGTTTAAACATCCATTATAACAGTGACTACACTTTAAAAATATTTCATTGGCTGTAAAGCACTTTAGGATGTCCTGAGCTCATGAAAGGCGCTTTATAAAGGCAAGTCTTATTATTTGCAGTCCAGGCAGAGACCCCAGATGCTTTGTTGCCACCCAAGTGCTTTGGCAAAGGATATTTTAGAAAGACTGGAAAAGATTATGGAAGGAGAGGGAGAGCGGCTTCTCGTCGTGCATCGTTTGGGAAGCAACTACTATATATAGGAAAGGAAAGGCCCGAAGTCCAGCAAAAGGAGTTCAGGAACAGATTTAGGAGAAGGACTTCAAGGGTGCCAATCTCTGGATTGCTCCCCAAGCCACGCGCTAGAGTACGGAAGGATCGGGAAGATTAGAGAACTCAATGCTTCACGATAGGGGTTGTCATAAATCGCAAGTAACAACTCAGGAAGTACTACTGGGCGGCCAGCTGGGGCGCCGTCCAGGGAGTATAAATACTCAGGCATGGGCCCACCTTGGGCAGAGACAATCTGGAAACAGGAAGCTAGTGACTGCTAACTAGACCTCCATGTTTTGTTACAAGTTGATTAAAGCCTTGCTTTATGTTCAAGTGCGTAGTGAGTCTTTATTACGTCAGGGGTGATGTCAGAAAGGGGTTTTCCGATTTATGGGCCACTGTTACCAGTTCTGGGAAAGACAGAAACTGAACCACAACTGGGTGCTGCATCTAAACAGGCAAGGAGATAATGTACTTACAAACATAAATAGGGAAGTGAACAGTCATTTAAACTAGGTGAAAATGAAAGCAATCAGCAAAAGCAAGTACAGAAAGCAGAAATAGATGAGATTGATGTACAAAACAAAAAGAATTGAACAGAAGAGATATGTAAGACAATTCAAATTTGACAAACCAAAAATGATTGCAATGTAATCCTTTTACTGTATTCAACCAAGTCTTAGAAACATAGAAAAATAGGAGCAGGAGTCGGCCATTCGGCCCTTCGAGCCTGCTCCGCCACTCAATATGATCATGGCTGATCCTCTATCTCAATACCATATTCCCACTCTCTCGCCATACCCCTTGATGTCTTTTAAGTCTAGAAATCTATCTATCTCCTTCTTAAATATATTCAGTGACTTGGCCTCCATAGCCTTCTGTGGTAGAGAATTCCACAGGTTCACCACCCTCTGAGTGAAGAAATTTCTCCTCATCTCAGTCCTAAATGTCCTACCCTGTATCCGGAGACTGTGACCCCTCGTTCTAGACCCCCCAGCCAGGGGAAACATCCTCCCTGCATCCAGTCTGTCTAGCCCTGTCAGAATTTTATATGTTTCAATGAGATCCCCTCTCATTCTTCTAAACTCTAGTGAATACAGGCCCATTCGACCCAATCTCTCCTCATACGACAGTCCTGCCATCCCAGGAATCAGTCTGGTGAACCTTCGCTGCACTCCTTCTATGGCAAGTATATCCTTTCTTAGGTAAGGAGACCAAAACTGCACACAGTACTCCAGGTGTGGTCTCACTAAGGCCCTGTATAACTGTAGTAAGACATCTTTGCTTCTGTACTCAAATCCTCCTGCAATGAAGGCCAACATACCATTTGCCTTCCTAACTGCTTGCTGCACCTGCATGTTTGCTTTCAGTGACTGGTGTACAAGAACACCCAGGTCCCTTTGTACATCAACATTTCCCAATCTATCACCATTTAAATAATACTCTGCCTTTCTGTTTTTCCTACCGAAATGGATAACTTCACATTTATCCAAGTCTTTGACACACGCAATGTCTTTGAGCAGTAGACATACAGAGAAATAAATGCAATTACCCTGTTTTTCCCTGGGTAGAATCATAGCCTTCGTCGATCCTTTTAATCTTGACTCTACAAATTGTTAAGGAAAACTCAAGATCTTTATGGTTTACTTCTCACACACACTGTTCTAGATGATTTCTTATGGCATGACAAATGTTAATGTGAACAAGACCCTCAGAAATGAGCTAGTTCCTTCCAAACATCAGGTATCATCCTGGTCTATTGCCATTTCCTATCTGAAAACTCTCTTGGCTATCTCGTTTTACAATGCAGCTACAAAAATAAGTCAACAGGCATGAATCACACATCCTGCACCTCAGCAGAAGCTAAACTGTACCCTGCCACATTAATCCCTAAAGCATCTAGGAGTGAACAACTTTAACCCTTTCATTATTTCTAGCTACAGTACTAATCCACAAGCCATTTATAAGTAAAAAGAAAACAGAAACCTTAATCATATGAGATTAAACCAAATCCTAATCCTACTAATGTATACACGATTAGGGTATCTTACAGATCGCATGCAGAAAGAATAAAGAGAGCAGAGGAGGAAAATCAAATTGATCAGTTGTAAGTAGGGACAAGTCTGAGATAAAGGAATAAGGTGTTAGCTTGAAAAGAAATCCAAGAGAAAGAGGAGTAGCGTCAAATACGAGGATAAAAAAAATATTTGCCCGTATTTTCCGATCCCTACGGGTGGGTACGCGCTGTGTACACACCCATAGGGACATCGGAAATGCCGGTTTCAGGCATGCGAAGCGCATGCGCTGAAATCCGGTATTTCCGATCTGTCAAGAATGCTCTTGACAGATCGGACGCCTGCCCTGGAGAAGGGCCTCTGCGGGCAGAGAGTTCCTCTTTCTGCAGAACCCGCCCGCAGAAAACACTTAGAAATCTTATGCCTGGTAAAAGCAGCGTAAGGCCTGCTTTTACAAGCATCACTCAATTATAATTTAAAAATACTGTTAAAAAGGGTATGTTTATTTTTAGCCCTGTAAAAAACTTTGTTTAAAATATTTAATTTATTGTAATTTTAACTCATTTTAAAAACGTGAAGCTTTTTAAAAATGTATTTAATGTTTTCCTGTGTTTTTGGGGTGATCTCCATTCATATATTTGACGGGTCTATCTGTCAAGTGTTTGAAGGGAGATTCCCTTCTCCTATTGGCTGGCCTGGCCCACGTGATCCCAGGGACGCTTGCGAACCGCCTGCGCTCCTGGGATACGTGGGCCCTGCGCATTCCGACTGTGGAGAGGCCCAGGAGCGGAAGTGTCCGGACCTCGGGAGCCCTCAGGTAAGTTCGTAGATTTTTTTTCCCGATAGGAGGCATCCGCACACAGGAAGCCTCCTATCGGAAATTACGGGCCAAAGTGTATGTATCGCAATGTTCAGAGTGTGGGGAAATAAACTGGCAAATTAGAAGCAATCACTTTGCTGAAGTGTCTCTCTAAAGTTTATGACAAGTAGGACTTCAACCCACAACCTTCTGGCTCAGAGGCAAGATTGGTACCTCTGAGCCACAGCTGACACACACATCAGCCACTGGAACTGGTGTGCACAATGCAGCTAGCTACTACTTTTAGACTCCCCTGTGACAGGTAAACAGTTATCGCACTATGGATGTCCAGTTAGGCCACTTTGCCCGACAGTGCCTTTTGTAAGTGGGTCGGAGCGCCGTGTAAACTAGTTCCCCACCAGTTACCTCATAGCACTTTGGAGAAGTCGCACAAAGTGAATAGAAGTGAAGTCCTCGTCCTGATCAATGTGACGGCACAGTTGAACCAGCCTGAAAGAAACAGAAAAAATACACATTATACTCCAACCACGGGCATCAGCTGTGTCTGAGGGAATATATGTAGAAAATAATTAAGTGGGGACAATTGAGGATCGCGGTAACACACTAAAGAATCTATTTAAAGAATCAAGTTATTCAACATTGCAGCTTTACAATCAGTGTGGACCTTAACTTAGAAACATAATTTGGTACATTGAGAAAAGAGGAGCCTAGGTGAAGAGCCAAGGCCCATAGTGCATGGTTGAAGAATGCAGGAGAGGATTTGAGTTAATTTAACAAGTAATCATTAAGTGATGCCAAGCTTGGCTTTAAAATACTGTGGACTGTAGGATGAAGGGAGGGGAGGAATTCTACAGTGTTGTGGACAGATGCAGAGGACATGGGTTACAAGTGACAGATTACATCAGATCACCAATGAAACTAGGGAGCTTCCTCTGCCACTGTCTCTCTCATTGGTTGTTATATTTACACAAAATAAGCTTTAACTTTAATTGAATTACAGGAAACTCTTTATTAACCGGCACTGACGGGACCGGCGTGGTGCCGGTTGATCAAAAAGTCCGGATTACGGAGAGGTATACTTACCAAGGTACGAGAGTCCCGTACACGGCCACAGGTGCAGGAGCCCCGGTTACACGGCCACAGATCCAGGAGCCCCGGTTACACGGCCACAGGTGCAGGAACCCCGGTTACATGGCCACAGATCCAGGAACCCTGGTTACACGGCCACTAATATATAGTAAAACTTACCTGAACCTACTCCGGAATTTTGCCGGTTAAGAGAGATTTCCGGATATTTAGGTGTCGGTTAAAAGAGAGTTTCCTGTATGTAGAATTTACAGCACAGAAACAGGCTATTTAGTCCAATTAGTCTATGCCGGTGTTTATGCTCCACATGAGCCTATTCCCACCCTACTTCATCTAACTTCATCAGATTATCCTTCTATTCCTTTCTTCCTCATGTACTTATCTAGCTTCCCCTTAAATGCATCTATACTATTCGCCTCAACTACTCCCTGTTCCACATTCTAACTACTCTCTGAAAAGAAAGAAAGACTTGCATTTATACAGCGCCTTTCAGGACCTCAGGACTTCCCAAAGCGCTTTACAGCCAATGAAGCACTTTTGAAGTGTAGTCACTGTTGTAATGTATGTAAAGAGGTTTCTCCTGAATTCTTTATTGGATTTATTACTGACTATCTTATATTTAAGACCTTGAGTTTTGGAGTCCCCCACAAGCGGAAACATCCTCTCTACATCTACCCTATCAAACCCCTTCATAGTTTTAAAGACTTCTATCAGGTCACTCCTCAGCCTTCTCTTCTCATAAGAAAGGAGCCCCAGCCTGTTCAGTCTTTCCTGATAGTTATAACCTTTCAGTTCTGGTATCATCCTTGTAAATCTTTTTTGCACCTTCTCCAGTTCCTATATATCCTTTTTGTAATCTGGAGACCAGAACTGCTTACAGTGTGTTCTGTACAAGTTTAACTTAACTTCTCTGCTTTTCAATTCTATCCCTATAGAAATGAACTCCAATGCTTTGTTTGCATTGGTTATGGCCTTATAGACCTTGCTACTTTTAATGATTTGTGAATCTGTGCCCCTAGATCCCTCTGCTACTCTACCCCTTTCAGTCTCTTATTTTCCAAGGAGTAGGTGGCCTTCTTATTCCTCCAAGCAAAATGCATCACCTCACACTTATCTATATTAAAATTCATTTGCCAATTACACGCCCATTCTGCAAGTTTATTAACGTCTTTTATTCTGTTGCAGTCTTCCTCAATGTTAACACTCAATCTGGTGTCAGTGCATTCCCATTTCAGTGGTGAGCTGCTTCTGTTAAGCAGTCTTGGAATCCGTGTATGCATTGGGTAAAAAGGCTTAAACTCCTTTCACTCTCAGATTACATAAAGCTTCTTAAATTGTTTTCATTTCCTCCTCTGCTCTTCAAGTCTTAGACAAAGTTATCTCTTGGCTGAAGTGGATGGGGAGAGTGAGGGACTGCAAGAAAGAGCATAAGAACATAAGAAATAGGAACAGGAGTAGGCCACTTGGCCCCTCGAGCCTGCTCCGCCATTCAATAAGATCATGGCTGATCTTGGGCTCAAAGCCACTTCCCCGCCCGCTCCCCATAACCCTTCACTCCCTTATCTTGCAAAAATCTGTCTATCTCCACCTTAAATGTATTTAATGACCCAGCCTCCACGGCTCTCTGGGGCAGAGAATTCCAGAGATTTACGACCCTCTGAGAGAAGAAATTCCTCCTCATCTCAGTTCTAAAAGGGCGACCCTTTATTCTGAAACTATGCCCCCGAGTTCTAGATTGCCCCACGAGGGGAAACATCCTCTCTGCATCTACCTTGTCGAGCCCCCTCAGTATCTTATATGTTTCAATAAGATCACCTCTCATTCTTCTAAACTCCAATGAGTATAGGCCCAACCTGCTCAACCTTTCTTCATAATTCAACCCCCTCATCTCAGGAATCAACCGTGTGAATCGTCTCTGAACTGCCTCCAATGCAAGTATATCCTTCCTTAAATAAGGAAACCAAAGTCAGTCTTCAACCAGTTTAGAGGTTTGAATCTAGCTGTACTCCAAATCTGCTGGAGTTTCAAAAGTCCTGCCTGTCTTCTGAACTTGGCCCATTACTGAATGATAGTCAATTCCGGTCCGGGATAAAATACCATGCCCTGGCAGCCTTGTTATGGGAAGACCACAAAGTTCATCTGACAGAGAGGTGAGGCAAGGATACAAAGTTCATCTGACAGAGAGGTGAGGCAAGGATGCAAAGTGATTGAACTGACAACAAAAATTAATTACTCATATGGCCTAGTTAACCACTGACTAATCTCAAGAAGTGAACACTGAATATGTAAAATGATATTAAAAATTTTTCCAATATAGAGATTACTTTCTGAGAGTCATTAAAATGTCATCATAGTATAGTAAGAGCCTCACATACTGTTACTGGAATGAGTCAGAAGGGAGTACAAATGCACAGCAGGTGCATTTTTTCCAGTAATATAGTCAACCGAATGTGACAAATATGAGTAACATACCTCATGGATTGAATTAGCATAAAAGTGCTGATCTCGATGTGATTATCATCGGCATTCCCCACATTCTTATCTTGGTGGTTGGGTGTCCTATTTAAAAACAGATGGAAGTTAAACATTTTATTTGAGTCTTTGCCCACTGAGAATGGTCAGTGACGTAAGAAAACTACTAGGCACTTGGTCTAAGCGTTAAATAAAGCTTTAATCAACTGTTTTTCAACATGGAGGTCTAGTTGTGTCCTTCACTAGTTCCTGTTGAGGAATGTCCTAAGCAAGCTGGGCCCATGCCCGAGTATTTATACTCTCCCTGGACAGCGCCACCAGCAGGCCACCCAGTATTACTTCATACATGAATGACAGGATGAAGAGTAAGGAGGGTGAGGCGTTCCAAGGCAGGTTACAGACTGAAGAACCTGCCTCCCCGTGCCCCCCCCCCCATCTCAATATCACTGACCCCTGACCTCAGCTGTGCTGTTGTAAGATGCCAGTGAGCTGAAGCCACAACCTCCAAAAGGCAGGTGAGGATGCTGAGGGGAGGTTATCCCTATCCTAAATTTTCTTCTCTCCTTTGCTCAAGACTCTGATTCTGGAATATTTTTGTACAGGTGCTGGCTGCACTCAAATATCTTGCCCAAGTGATCATTCTTCAGGCATGAGGCTGGATATTGAGTGTAAGCAAGCTGTCTGCTATGAGTGCCGCAACCAGGTACAGTCATGTACTTCATGTACAGTTCTTTACTCCAAGCCTATTTGAAACATTGGAGGAATCATATCTATGTCGGAATAACCCTGTTGGAATGAGACAGGGGCTTTCCAGTAGTGACGCAATGTTAAGAAGCATTACACCAGGTTATAGTCCAACAGCTTTATTTGAAATCACAAGCTTTTGGAGAGCTGCTCCTTCGTCAGGTGAAGTGAAGAGAAGGAGCAGCGCTCCGAAAGCTCGTGATTTCAAATAAACCTGTTGGACTATAACCTGGTGTTGTGCGACTTCTCACATTTGTCCACCCCAGTCCAACACCGGCATCTCCACATCAAGAAGCATTACCTTCAGGGAGAAATGTTTGGTAAATCTTTTGCTGACTGGGGAGGGAGAAGAGTCCTTCACCATTTTTAACGGAGAGTGATGTCAATGCAACTGGGCACAATTTATGTTGCGCTAGATGTTTGTAAAGACATTGGGGTTGAATTTCCACGGGGGTTCTCCCTTCCGACTGCCGTAACTTTAGTGGAAGATTCGCGGAACCCCGGGGGCAGTGGACATTTCTCTGGGGTTCCATACATCTTGCGCCAGATTTCCAACAGACGATCGGAAGAACCCACGCAAATATTCAACGGCATTCTCTTGAAGAAAGGGCCCCTTTAATCCTTAAGAAGCTTCCTTTGGCCCATCGAGTATTTGAACAATATTATGATTCAAAGATGTACATTTTGTGTGAGGACCAGGCATTACAATAGGTCCCTTTTACTGGAATACACAGTTAATGAGTGACTAATCCAGCTATGCTGAAGGCAGTTTGTATCCGTCACCTTTACACATTGGTCTGATTTTTTGAGTTCAGTATGTGCCGCCTTGGCGAAGCTTCACCCACCAAACACGCTTAAAGAGAAATTGTCGGCGCGCTGCGTGCAACTCCCCAGATTACGCAGCCGGTGAGCAAGGCTTTCTGCTGGCAGCGACTGCTTCACAAATCAACCCAACCGCTGTGTATACACAAGACTCTGCAAGACATGCCAGATCATCAACACAGATACCACCATCACACGTGAGGACACTACCCACCAGGTACATGGTACATACTCATGTGACTCGGCCAACGTTGTCTACCTCATACGTTGCAGGAAAGAATGCACCGCGGCATGGTACATCGGCGAGACCATGCAGACACTGAGACAACGTATGAACGAGCACCGCGCAACAATTGCCAGGCAGGATTGTTACCTCCCAGTCGGGGAACACTTCAGCAGTCAAGGGCATTCAGCCTCGGATCTGCGGGTAAGCGTTCTCCAAGGCAACCTTAGAAACACACGACAACGCAAAATCATCGAGCAGAAACTGATAGCCAAGTTCCGCACTCATGAAGACGGTCTCAACCGGGATCTTGGGTTTATGTCACGATACATGACGTGATCCGGACTCGAGTCGTCGTTGGCTTGTTCACAGATGTGATTCCCAGTAAAAAAGTAAAAATTTTCCCAGTAAAAAAGTAAAAATTTTAAAGCTTTTCGTTTTACATACAGATGGCAGCTTTTGACACGTTAGAACCCCTGCGACTACACCTCATTGTCTCAGTTGTATCTTGCTATGTCTTTGATGTGGCACCTTCCTGGCTGACTTGATTAACTTTATCACACCTCGGCAGATAGTCAGGATGATTTAATTTAGTGGTCTGCAATTGTAAGGTACACATGCTTTGTTCTCTATCTATATATGCTTTGGCGATTCTGTATCTAATTTACTTCACCTGAGGAAGGAGCAATCGATAGTTCCGAAAGCTTGTGATTTCAAATAAAACTGTTGGACTATAACCTGGTGTTGTGCGACCTCTCAATTTTATACACAAGTCAACAGACAGTGTTGAGCAGCACAGTGGATTGTGAATTCTCAGGTTGTAGACATTGCTTTCATTTGTACACAGCCATTACATCTTCTCCCACCCCCATACTGCAGCACTCTTCCTGAACATCCAAGGCTGTTCCAACACACCGTACCATGCTCCCCAAAGAGTGAGCTCCTCACCCCAACAACACAGCAGTCGTCAAGACAGACTATTGCCGACGGAGACAGAGGGGATTGGTATGTTACTGAACTCACCCAGGGTTAATGAGGCAGCCACTGAAACTGTTATCCACCGAAACTGTAAGATCTAGGTCAACAGATACTTTCGTATCTTATTTCAGTCTTTCAGTGAGCATTTATAGAATCATCGAATCATCGAATGGTTACAGCACAGAAGGAGGCCATTTGGCCTGTCGAGCCTGTGCCGGCTCTCTGCAAGAGCACTTCAGCTTATGTCAGAGGTGGTGGGAAAAGTTGTGTTTTTTTTTTAATCCATTCTTGGGATGTGGGCGTCGCTGGCAAGGCCAGCATTTATTGTCCATCCCTAATTGTCCTTGAGAAGGTGGTGGTGAGCCGCCTTCTTGAACTGCTGCAGTCCGTGTGGTGAAGGTGCTCCCACAGTGCTGTTAGGGAGGGAGTTCCTGGATTCTGACCCAGTGACAATGAAGGAACAACGATATATTTCCAAGTCAGGCTGGTGTGTGGCTTGGAGGGGAACTTGCAGATGGTGGCATTTCCTTGCGCCTGCTGCCCTTGTCCTAGGTGGTAGAGGTCACGGGTTTGGGAGGTGCTGTCGAAGAAGCCTTGGCGAGTTGCTGCAGTGCATCTTGTAGATGGTACACACTGCAGCCACGGTACGCCGGTGGTGGAGGAAGTGAATGTTTAAGGTGGTGGATGGGGTGCCAATCAAGCGGGTTGCTTTGTCCTGGATGGTGTTGAGCTTCTTGAGTGTTGTTGCAGCTGCACTCATCCAGGCAAGTGGAGAGTATTCCATCACACTCCTGACTTGTGCCTTGTAGATGGTGGAAAGGCTTTGGGGAGTCAGGAGGTGAGTCAATCACTGCAGAATACCCAGCCTCTGACCTGCTCGTAGCCACATTATTTATAACCCCCAGAGTGTTGATGGTGAGGAATTTGGTGATGGTAATGACATTGAATGTCAAGGGGAGGTGATTAAGCTCTCTCTTGTTGGAGATGGTCATTGCCTGGCACTTGTGGCACGAATGTTACCTGCCACTTATCAGCCCAAGCCTGAATGTTGTCCAGGTCTTGTTGCATGCGGGCACGGACTGCTTCATTATCTGAGGAGTTGCGAATGGAACTGAACACTGTGCAATCATCAGCGAAGATCCCCACTTCTGACCTTATGATGGAGGGAAGGTCATTGATGAAGCAGCTGAAGATGGTTGAGCCTAAGACACTGCCCTGAGGAACTCCTGTAGTGATGTCCTGGGGCTGTGATGATTGGCCTGCAACAACCACAACCATCTTCCTTTGTACTACGTGGAGAGTTTTCACCCTGATTCCCATTGACTTCAATGTGACTATGGCTCCTTGATACCCCACTCGTTTAAATGCTGCCTGGATGTTCAGCGCAGTTACTCTCACCTCACCTCTGGATTTCAGCTCTTTTGTCCATGTTTGGACCAAGTGCTATAATGAGATCTGGAACCGTCTCTTGCATACATCTAATTGAAATCCGCTCTTGGGAGGGGTAACTCGCATGACTGCACAGGGGGGGCACAGCGAAGTGTAGAAACGCAGTTGTCATAGGGATTCAATATTTAGGGGGATAGACAGGTGTTTCTGCAAACGCTGACGTGAATCTCGCATCGGGTGTTGCTTCCCTGGTGCCAGGGTAAAGACTATCACTGGGGGGGGGGGGGGGGAGGGGAGGCAGAAAATTGTGCTGGGGGAAGGGGAACAGCCAGGAGTCGTGGCCCATGTTGAGAGGTTAACTAGTGCTGTGGGGAGGGTTTAAACCAATTTGGCAGGAGGGGAAGCAGACTGAAGCATCAGAGAGGAGAACCAAAGTGCACAATCCTCTGCTTCAAACTGCAAAAGAAGATTGCAGTCCTGCTCTTTAGTGGTTTTATTTTCCACACTTGGAACCTCCCATAGCTCAAGGGTCAGTTACTCAAAGGAATCATCATAATCCATAGCACATTGCAGTTCCACTCCAACATCTCGTGCCGGCCCATCATCCCCCAACTGCAACACACCGAACAAAGGGGGATTTTCTGTGCACAGATGCAGAAAATTCACAAATTCAGTCCTTATGGATGTGGTTACAACTTCACTACATGTGACTTAACTGGAAATCTTGGCTCCAGTTTCTACAGGGCGGGATGTTTGCAATGTGTTAAAGAAAGAAGGAAGAAAGGACTTGTATTTCCATAGCATCTTTCACGACTTCAAGATGTCCCAAAGCACTTCACAGCCAATGAAGTACATTTGAAGTGTAGTCACTGTTGTAATGTAGGAAATGCAGCAGCCAATTTGTGCACAGCAAGCTCCCACAAACAGCAAAGTGATAATCACCAGATAATCTGTTATTGATGTTGGTTGATTTATAAATATTGGCCAGGACACCGGAAATAATTCGCCATCTCTGCTTCAAAATAGTGCCGTGGGATCCTGTATGTCCACCTGAGAGAGTAGACGGGGCCTCTTTTTAACATCTCATCTGTAAGACGGCACCTCAGACAGTGCAGCACTCTACCAGTACTGCACTGAGGTGTCAGCCTGGATTACGTGCTCAAATCCCTGGAGTGAGATTTAAACCCACAGGGGGTGAAATTAGGTGCCTTTACGCCTCCGTTAGCACCCCCAGGGGGCGCTAACGGGGTGCAAATGGCTTTGCGACCGGGCACGGCGCTGATATCGACTCCCGCCATATTCGGCTGGAGTTTTGCAGCTGTGCTACGGCGTTGCGCCCCGATCTCCTTCGCCGGGAGATCGTGATGTCATCGCCGTGCACATGGCCCCAGTAGTGCCCCGGACCCAAAAGTGACTTCCGCCCCCTGCAGCAGCGCCGGGCGAAAACACCGACAGCTGCAGGAGGCGTGCATCGGGCGGCCGGCCTGCTTCGGGGGCGATGATTAAAGGCGAGGTGGCCGAGGTTTTTTCGCAGGTTCCTGCCTGCGATCGATCAGCCCGGCGCTCTGCTTGAGTGCCGGGCTGATCGTGCGGGATCGCGGCTGCCTTGGTGGTCAAGGTCGACACTTTTTAAATTGCAGAGCCTGCAGCGATGGCCCTTCCCTTTAAGGGAGGGAAGGAGCCTTTGAATGTGACAGCGCTGCACGGCCCAGTGTGCAGCGCTGCTGAAGTCTCCGCCCTGCTCTCCGACGTTAGCACCCTTAGAAGGGCTTCACTTCCCTCTTGGGGCGCTAAAACTCAATTTCGCGGTCGCCGGCGCTAATGAGTGCCGGCTGCTAAAGTTAGCGCCCAGGTGATGTGAGCGCCCCAAAATGGTCGATACCGAATTTTTCCCCCACAACCTTCTGATTCAGAGGCAAGCGTGCTACCACTGATCCCAGGCTAATGTCTGTGGTCTTCTGTGTGTCCAGATACAGGGAATTGAGGATACCATCATCCAAGATTCAAGCAGAGTGATTGGAAAGCAGCCAGGGATAGTTTTAATCACCACCAGATTATTGTACTTACTCACGAGCAACACGGAGGCAGTTGACAAATAGTTGAATGATTCTTTGGATACTAGGCACTGTCGGATCCCTGCAGTTAATAAGAAGATTCATTTAAGAAAGAACAGCAAAACATACTTTAAACATAACATGGTTAAAAATCATTAAAATCTTTGATGTCCAGCTCATTTTGGAACAAACTGTGTTAATTTATTCTACAGATGCCAGAGCTGACCAAAATTCAAGCTTCACTGAAGCAGCCATTTTGTTTAGATCTCAGCTCATGTCCTGCGATACCAGGACAGACTCTAATATTACAGTACTAAAAATACTCATATCAGCAATAGCTTTATTCCGGTTTACTATTAACCTTATACAAGCACAATAAACTAAAAAAAAATGCAAATAATTCAAACACCTTACTGACCCTCTGGCTTCAGTTACCCATCTTCTTTCCTCTAGTTTGATTATTTTAAGTTTATTTTTCTTCGATTTGAACTCTCCCCATTACAACATTTTGATACCTTTCCCCTAGTCTTTTAACATTTGAATTTGAATGATATGGGCCCTGTCTCCTGGATGTTTGGACCCCCAGAGTCATCAGAAAATTGTTAGACGAAGTGCTTAAGTCATAAAAGAACAGGAGAAGGTATTAAACAGTATTAACAATAATATCTACAGATCTATCTTAATTATCTTTCATATATCTATCAATTGATCTGTCATCTATTACTCTTTCTATTATCTACCCATCAATTATCAATCTATCAAGCTATGATCTATCATCTATCTATTACAATATATATATAAAATATCATAGAATCATAGAATCTTACAACACAGAAGGAGGCCATTTGGCCCGTCGTACCTGTGCCGGCTCTTTGAAAGAGCTCTCCAATTTAGTCTCGCACCCCAGCTCTTTCCCCATAACCCTGCAAATTAATCCATGTACAATTGCCTTTTGAAAGTTCCTATGGAATCTGATTCCACCACCCTTTCAGGTAGCATGTTCCAGATCATAACAGCCCTGTGTGTGAAAAAAGGTCTACAATTTCCCCTCTAGTTCTTTTGCCAATTATTTTAAATTTATTGTCTCTGGTTACTACCCACTTGCCAGTGGAAACAATTTCTCCCCATCTACTCTATCAAAACCCCTCATAATTTTGAACACCTCTATTAGGTCTCCCCTTAACCTTCTCTGCTTTAAGGAGAACAATCCCAGCTTCTCCAGTCTCTCCACAAAACTCAAGTCCCTCATCCCCGGTACCAGTCTAGTAAATCTCCTCTGCACCCTCTCCAAGGCCTTGACATCCTTCCTAAAGTGTGGTGCCCAGAATTGGACACAATACTCCAGCTGAGGCCTAACCTGTGATTTGAAAAGGTTTCTTCCTTTTTGTATTCAATGCTCCTATTTGCAAAGCCAAGTATCCCATTTCTTAACCACCTTAACAACTTGCCCTGCCACCTTCAAAGATTTGTTAATATGTACCCCAGGTCCCTCTCCTCTTGCATCCCCTCAAAATAGTACCATTTAGTTTTACGGCCTCTCCATGTTGTTCCTCCCAATGTGCATCACTTCACACTTAGCTGCATTAAATTGCATCTGCCGTGTGTCTGCCCATTTCACCAGCCTGTCTATGTCCTCCTGAAGTCTGCTACTATCCTGTTCACTATGTTGCCAAGTTTTGTATCATTTGCAAACTTCAAAATTATACTTCCTATTCCCAAGTCCATGTCAACAAGAAAAGCAGTGGTCCTAATACCGACCCCTGGGGGACCCCATTATATACTTCGCTCCAGTCAAAAATAAATCCTTTCACCACTACTCTCTGCCTTTTATCCTTAACCAATTACATCCCCAAGTTACCACTATCTCTTTAATACCATGTGCTTCTATTTTCTGAATAAGTCTGTTATGTGGTACTTTATCAAATGCCTTTTGAAAGTCTATATATACAACATCTACTGCACTACCTTCATCAACCCTCTCTGTTGCTTCATCAAAGAACTCAATCAGTTTAATCAGACATGATTTGCCTTGGACTACAAGAGTAAGAAAGTCTTACTATTGTACAGGGCTTTGGTGAGACCACACCTGGAGTACTCTGCACAGTTTTGGTCTCCTTATCTAAAGAAGGACGTACAAGCCTTAGAGGCGGTGCAATGAAGGTTCACTAGATTGATCCCTGGGATGAGAGGGCTGTCCTATGAGGAGAGAGTGAGTAGATTGGGCCTATACACTCTGGAGTTTAGAAGAATGAAAGGTGATCGCATTGAAATATACAAGATTCTGAAGGGGTTTGACAGGGTAGATGCCGAGAGGTTGTTTCCCCTGGCTGGAGAGTCTAGAACTAGGGGGCATAGTCTCAGGATAAGGGTCGTCCATTTAAGACTGAGATGAGGAGGAATTTCTTCACTCAGAGGGTTGTGAATCTTTGGAATTCTCTGCCCCAGAGGGCTGTGGATGCTGAGTCAGTGAGTATATTCAAGGCTGAGCTCGATAGATTTTTGGACTCTAGGGAATCAAGGGATATGGGGATCGGGCAGGAAAGTGGAGTTGAGGCCGAAGATCAGCCATGATCTTATTGAATGGCGGAGCAGGCTCGAGGGGCCTTATGGCCTACTCCTGCTCCTAATTCTTATGTTCTTATCGTAACAAATCCATGCTGGCTGTCCCTTATTAACCCATGCTTCTCCAAGTGAGAATTAATTTATCTACCCATCACGATCTATCTATCTATAAAAAAAATTGTGATTATTTTCATTTTCTAATGAACAAATGTTCTAACATTTGTTAGTTATAAAAAATGTTGGAGACAGAATAAAAAGGCTGATAGTCCAGTATCTTCCACTCGAGTAACTAGGAGCCTGTTTGCTGTCCAATTGGTGTGGGAAGGTGGTGCGCTGCAAGGATGGAGGTGTCGGGCGACCAATGGCGAGAGCGGGGGGGGCGGGACGGTTGGAGGCAGGAGGTCATGTGATGAAACCTCCAGGAATACGTCCAACCAGAGGTGGCGACCCTAGGTGAAGATAGATTGCACTTGGCTATAGTGACAAATTAAAAGGCCTTTACTTACTGGGTGGAATTGCCAGTTGCACTGGGATTTAGCAAACAACCTTGTTCTTGCACGGGATTCCTGTGAAACAGATAAAATCAAATTGTAGTAAAAGAGGGTCACAAACCAGGAACTAGGCCGAGGCCTACTCTGCAAATATTGACGGTAACATCCTGACATACCAACCAACCGAGCTTGACCACCTCTTCACACCCTCTCCACAAAATAAGAGAGATTTTGTTAGTGAGGAAGCAAATTTGATCAATCTCAAACTAAAAAAGGATTTGTTCGCCTTTTTGTCAGGCTTTATTTATTCATTCATGAGATGTGGGCGTCGCTGGCAAGGCCGGCCTTTATTGCCCATCCCTAGTTGCCCTTGAGAAGGCGGTGGTGAGCCGCCTTCTTAAACCACTGAAGTCTGTGTGGTGAAGGTAATCCCACAGTGCTGTTTGGGAGGGAGATTCAGGATTTTGACCCAGCGACGATGAAGGAACGGCGATATACTTCCAAGTCAGGATGGTGTGTGACTTGGAGGGGAACTTGGAGGTGGTGGTGTTCCAAATGCACCTGTTGCCCTTGTCCTTCTAGGTGGTAGAGGTTGCGGGTTTGGGAGGTGCTGCCAAATAGGCGAGTTGGTGCAGTGCATCTTGTAGATGGTACACACTGCAGCCATGATACGCCAATGGTGGAGGGAGTGAACGTTTAATGTATGCATTCAATTGTGGGAACAGCGCAATAGTAGTTTTAATGAGAACAAGAAGCTTTTAAGGGGCCCTTTTGTCACTTGGTATTTATATGTTCCCTCCTCTACAGGTGCTGTTTGTGGGAGCTTGCTGTGCGCAAATTGGCTGCCGCGTTTCCTAGATTACACCAGTGACTACACTTCAAAAAGTGCTTCGCTGGCTTTAAAGCGCTTTGGGACGTCCAGAGGTCGTGAAAGGCGCTATAGAAATGTAAGTCTTTCTTTCTTTCTGACAACGCAGTAAATATTGCTTTTGACATCAGTTCCGTCTCTCAGATGGTGTTGATCTAATTCCATTTACCAATACTTCATAAAAAATTGAAAAGCGCAGTATTCAATCAAAACCTCTGAATTTTTCTTGAAATCTTATTGATTCAATAATAACAGTGGCAAGGTACCTTTCACAAGAATCCTCTTCAAAGCCCTTACCCTAGGAGGAGAGAGGAAAATTATTACCAAATAACTTTTATCATTTCCTTAATCGCTTTTGGAGAGCTGATTGCTGACAAGTTGCCATGGCAATACACAAACGGAAAGCAGCTTTACTTCTTCCATGTGATTTCCTGAACTGGTTTCAGGCGCCTGAGAGGGTCCCCTTACTGGCCCTGAGGGGGAATTTTAACCCCGAAAAATGGGTGGGTTGGGATGGCGTGGAAGTTAAAGTGTTAAAAATCTGAATCCCGAGCCCAACCCGCCCACTTCCGGTTTCAACAGAGGCGGGAATGGCGGGCGGGCAACCAACCCTCTCCCAGGGGGCGGGTCACTCATTTAAATATTATGATGAGATTGGTGTGCCTCAGATTTAACCGGGGGTGGGGGGGGGGGGGGGGGGGGAGGGGGGGGGTGGGGGGAGGAAGTGTCTCGTCATAAAGCCTCAGCCATCATGAGTTGGTACATTACAACAGTGACTCCACTTCAAAAGTACTTCATTGGCTGTAAAGCGCTTTGAGACGTCCGGTGGTCGTGAAAGGCGCTATAGAAATGCAAGTCTTTCTTTCTTTCTTTTTACAGGCTTGCTGGATCAGCTGGTCAATTCCTGCTCGACAATTTTGTAAGTTCGTAAGCTCGGCCGTAAGTATTCTTGTATTCGCGAGCAAAACTCAACCACCAAAAGTGGGCAAATTCTCTCTTAAAGCAGGTAAGCAGACAACCTGTCCTCCGGGGCCTTTTCCATCTCCTGAGGCGTGTTCAAAACACAGAGGGTGCGTCAAATTTATTCAAACATAATTCTGTAATATGTTTCGGTTTAAAGGACTCTAATTTAATATTGTAACAGATCATTAAACTCCAGCAAGTCTGAGCCTGGTGACAGGCTGCACACTGACAGCATGGAACCTGTTGCAATGTGAAATTTCAGGATGGATCAGATGTAGAGAGATTGCTAGAATATGGGAATGTTAATGCTGGTAAGACAAGGGGTAGCATCATAGTAATGGATGTATCTGATATTCCCGAATACTTTATATACTTGCAGATTTTAGTCTATTGGTGATGGAAAAGGTTCAGAGGAGGGCCACAAGATTAATTCCCCAGTCTAAAATGTCTTAGTTAGGCTCAAAGAGAAGCACTTAGGGGTGATTTGATCGAGATTTATAAGGCGATGAAGGGATTCGATTGTGTTTGAGTAGACAAATTGATTCAACTGAATAGGTTAGGGAGGACCAGGGGTCACAATCTCAAGTTATATCAGGCCAGATCTAGGTTAGATGTCAGGAGGTGGTTCTTTTCCCAGAGAATAGTGGACCTCTGGAACAGGCTGCCGGCTCGAGCAGCGAACGCTGATTCACTGAATTCCTTCAAGCGAGAGCTGGACCTGTTTCTGCCTGGGGCGGAGATCGCCTCATACATAGAAACATAGAAACTAGGAGCAGGAGTAGGCCATTCGGCCCGTCGAGCCTGCTCCACCATTCAATACGATCATGGCTGATCATCCAAATCCAGTACCCTGTCCCTGCTTTCCCACACAGAATCCCCATCGAGCCTACACCGACACATATCCCACCCTATCCCCGTAACCCCACGTATTTAATTCCCCCTAACATATCCCATCCTATCCCCGTAACCCCACATATTTAATCCCCCCCTAACACTAAGGGTCAATTTATCATAGCCAAATCAACCTAACCCGCACATTTTTGGACTATGGGAGGAAACCGGAGCACCCGGAGGAAACCCACGCAGACACGGGGAGAATGTGCAAACTCCACACAGACAGTCACCCGAGGTCAGATTCGAACCCGGGTCCCTGGCGCTGTGAGGCACCAGTGCTAACCACTATGCCACCGTGCCGCCCTAAAGAAGGTAGATACAGAAGGTAGATACTGTACGACATTAATCAGTGAGAAGTCGCACAACACCAGGTTATAGTCCAACAGCTTTATTTGAAATCACAAGCTTTCGGAGCGGCTGCTCCTTCGTCAGGTGAAGTGAAGAAATACAAATGGGCACAGCATATATAGACAGAGAACAATGCCTGTGCAGAGAACAATGCCAGACGACTACAGTTAATCTTTCTAACTGCCCTTTATCACACCTTTTATCAAATGTTGGATTTGATTGCCGTGATTGTCTCTCTGCCGAGGTGTGATAAAAGGCAGTCAGAAAGATTAACTGTAGTCATCTGGCATTGTTCTCTGCACAGGCATTGTTCTCTGTCTATATATGCTGTGCCCATTTGTATTTCTTCACTTCACCTGACGAAGGAGCAGCCGCTCCGAAAGCTTGTGATTTCAAATAAAGCTGTTGGACTATAACCTGGTGTTGTGCGACTTCTCACTTTTGTCCACCCCAGTCCAACACCGGCATTTCCGCATCATGGACATTAATCAGGGCCACAGGGATCTCCTAGACTAGTGTTGATTGCCTAAGGGGCCTGGGTTTTGATCTGGTCTCTCACTTCACAGAGGAGATTACATGTGTCCGGGTGGGGTGGGGTGGGGTGGGGAGTGTCTGTTTCACGATGAACAAGGCATCACGTTTGTGTAGGACAGGTTGGATGGGCCAGTGGGTCTTTTCCTGTCTGTCATTTTTCGTTTGTTCGTAGAAATAAGAGCGGTTTGGATTCCCACAATGTTTAAAACTCATTAAAGTGAGTTTGCTTCAAACAATTCTAACTTGCACAAACACTTTCTTTGCTCATATTTCTCACTTCCTGAAGGCTCCCACTAGGAACATTTCTGCAGGCAGTGGGCACACTCTGGTATCTTGGCCAAGTGGACACTGTTCATGTGTGAACCTTGACTGTGAGCATTCCTGGTCATAGCCGGGTTAAAGTGCAAGGCAGCAGAACAAAGAGTGACGTTGCATCGTGAGTGATGGAGGGACAAGACGAAGGGGCGACTGCACTGCTCAGAGTGCCCCCTTGGTGACCGGAGATATGGTGGCATTGAGAGAAGCCTAAATGCAGAACATCTGCAACTTAAGCTGAGAAATTGTGGGTTTATTTCATTCATTTTCAGGACGGGCAAGGCCGGCATTTATTTCCCATCCCTAGTTGCCCAGGTTTGGTACAACTGAGTGGTTTGCTGGGCCACTTCAGAGGGCAATTAAGAGCCAACCACGTTGGTGTGGGACTGGAGTCACATAAAGGCCAGACCGGGTAAGGACAGCAGGTTTCCTTCCCTAAAGCGCATTTGTGAGCCAGTTGGATTTTTACGACAATCCAACAGCTTCACAGTCACTTTTATTGATACCAGCTTTTTATCTCCAGATTGTTTCGTTCAAGCATCTGGACGACTTGCCCAGTAACAACCACTGCACGAGTGTACCGTGGGAAAGGGAGAATGATAACAAGCGCCAAAGAAATAGTAAAAACAGGAACAGGCCAGTGAGGGGGAGTATGAATAATTTAAAACAAGTGAAAGATACTTAAAATAAATGCACTGCCTATAAAATTATCTAACAATCCTTTGCCTGGGGAAAAGAAAGGCGGTATATCATTTTCCTTATGATGACACACTTAAGTTACACAATGACATTTTTGCAACACACATTTGTCTGAACCGGTGGAGGAAGGGTTTGTAGAACACATTTTCATGAAGATATCTGTGAGTGAGATGATGCTCTTACCATGTCGGTTATTGGCCTTTCCATCTTGGTTCACTTTCTGATAGGCTACAAAAGAGAAACCCACAAAGTAATTCAGTCAGGGCTTAAAATTAAGGACACCAGGCAACAGGAGTAATAGAGGAGGGAAGACAGGCTTAATAAACAACAAACCTGTGCACTCTGTACCGTATACACATTGATGGCTAATGTACAGGCTTTGGAAATAACCACCATGATAAATAAGCCTCCTGCAGAGAGCAAGCTGCAGAGTGGACAGGTGGTGCTGGATCGCAATATCGGTGTTTGGGCCTTGGGCTGGCTTTGGGCCTGATATTGGAGATACCCACCCAGTAAGTCACATGTCACACATACACAACTGCACCCATTTTGTGACCAAGTTGACTGGTTTTGCGCAGATACACGTTTATTTCGTAATGCTTGGACTCCACACGCAAGCCCTTGCCTCATCAGGGTTTGGATAAGGCAACAAGTGTCAACCTTAAATTGGGTCGACCACCCTCTGACCTGTCAGAAATGGGCTTCTCTCTGTTGGGTTAATCTAAGCCCATCTCACGCAGGGCACTGTGAGAGCGGGGCAACAGGCTGGAATCTAATCAAGTGGTTCGGTAGATGTAATAAAGCTTAAGAGATTTTCAAATTGGATGGTGCACTGAAATTACTGTGCGGTATCTATTATTTGTAACACTTGCTGCTGAGTGTCAGCTGTGTCACAGTGGGAGCACGCTCGCCTTGGAGTCAGAATGCCGTGGATTTGAGCCGCACTCCAGAGCCTTGAGCACATAATCAAGACTAACACTCCAGTGCAGTACTGAGGGAGTGCTGCACTGTCGGAGGTGCCGTCTTTCGAATGAGACATTAAACTGAGTCCCCGGCAGCTGTGTTCGGTGGACGTAAAATGTCCCATAGCACTATTTCGAAGAAGAGCAGGGGAGTTTGGAACATAGGAACAGGAACAGGAACAGGAACAGGAGGAGGCCATTCAGTCCCTTGAGCTTGTTCCGCCATTCAATTAGATCATGGCTGGTCTGTATCTTAACACCATCTACCCGCTTTGGTTCCATAACCCTTAATACCCTTGCCTAACGAAAATCCATCAATCTCAGTTTTGAAATTTTCAAATGACCCCCAGCCTCACATTTTTGAGGGAGAGAGTTGCGGATTTGAAGAAATACTTCCTGACATCACCCCAGAATGGCCTGGCTCTAATTTTAAGGTTATGCCCCCTTGTTCTGGACTCCCCACCAGAGGAAATAGTTTCTCCGAATCTACCCTAGCAATTCCTTGAATCTTCTTTAACACCTCAATTAATCTTCTATACTTGAGGGAATACAAACCTAGTCTGTGCAACTTGTCCTCATAATTTAACCCTTTTAGCCCCGGTATCATTCTGGTGAATCTGCGCTGCTCCCCCTCCAAGGCCAATCTCTCCTTCCTGAGGTGCGGGGCCCAGAACTGAACGCAGTGTCCAGATGGGGTCAAACCAGAGACTGAGCTTTACACAACTTCTGCTCACCCCTTGCCCCTCCCCTATCCAGCGATCACACTCTCATTTTTGTTAACTGTCTCTTATGTGGAACTTTATCGAATTCCTTCTGGAAGTCCATATAAATAACATCCATAGACCCGCCCTTATTCTACCATGTTAGCCACCTCCTCAAAAACTTCAACTAGGTTCGTTAGACATGACTCCATGCTGGCTCTGTCTGATCAGTTAATGTTTGTTCAAGTGCTCAGTCACTCTGTCCCTAATAACTACCCCACAGCAGACGTCAGACTAAGAGGCCTATGATTTCCTAGTTTATCTCTCTTACCCGTCTTCAATAATGGAGTGACATTGGCAAATTTCCAATCCAAGGGGACAATTCCTGAATCAAGCGAGTTTTGGAAGGTCATGACTAAAGCATCTATAATTTCCTCACCTACTTATTTTACAACCCTTGCGTTGGAAGCCATCAGGTCCTGGAGATTTTTCTATCATTAGTCTCAGTATTTTTTCACCGTTATCATTTCTTTACTTAAATTAAATCTAATAAATTCCTCCCCTCGATTTAGTTTTAGTTTTCCTCGTATCTCTGGTACTTTATCCTCATCCTCTACTGTGAAGATCAATACAAAGTAAATATTTAGCAGCTCTTTCATTTCCTGATTTTCAATTACAATATCACCCACGTCTGCCTTTAAGGGGCCCACATTACTCTTAGCCACCCTTTTTCTCTTAATGTACCTGTAAAAACCTTTAGTTTTGTCCCTTGCAAGTTTTTTCTCAAATTCCCTTTTTGCAGCTCTTACCACTTTCTCTGTATCCCTTTGCTGTTCTTTATATCTCTCCAAGTCCGTGGGATCTCTGCTGTTGTTTGCCTTCGTATAAGCCCTTTCTTTTAGTTTTGTACTATATCTCACTTCTCTTGTTACACAAGTAGAGCTCTTTATGTACAGGTCTTGTTTTCTATCAAATACTTGTTTGAACCAGTCCCACTGTTCACCTGTAGCTTTACCCATTAATAGTTCTGCCAAGTCTACTGTGGCCAATTT
This sequence comes from Squalus acanthias, assembly GCA_030390025.1. Taxonomy (NCBI): domain Eukaryota; kingdom Metazoa; phylum Chordata; class Chondrichthyes; order Squaliformes; family Squalidae; genus Squalus; species Squalus acanthias. Next base: position 33,963,349 of record CM059445.1, read on the forward strand.
CATGCCTCATCCCTTCAAAATCCGCCTTACCTAAACTTAAAACCTTAGTTTGTGGCTCTCCCTTCTCCCTCTCAAACCTAATATCGAATTCTATCCTCTTATGGTCACTGTTAGCTCGGTGTTCCCTCACCGTGTGATTGTTGACTAATTCAGGCCCATTGCTCATTACTAAATCCAAAATCGCCTGTTCTCTTGTTGGTTGAAGAACATAGGGGGAAAAATTGGGTGGCGCTAATTTTAGCGCCCCGAAAAAGTTAGCGCCCCTCCGCCGGAAATTTAGTAGTAGCGCCCCAAGCAGGAGGCGGGGCGTTACTGGAAGTGCCCCACCTCCTTCTTGGGCCGCTACAGCTAAATATCGTGGCACTACATGCAACAGCGCCACGCGCATCGGCACGTAGCGCCGCATCATTGCAGGCCTCCCTCCCCTGATTAAAGGGGAGGGGCCTAGTGCTGCACGCACCGGGACCCTGCTGGACCACCGGGGAGCGGGGTGCCGTGAAAACAGCCCGGCACTCAAGAGGAGCGCCGGGCTGAGCGATCGCAGCCGGCACCCCGAAAAAAAAGGGGAAGGGGGCAGGTGCTGGCAGTCGGCCAAAATAAAAATGGCCGCCCGGCACCTGCCCTTTAAGTGGCGCCGCCGCCACTGCAAGAACGCCCCCTGACCCTGTCGCACATATCGTCTGGCGATAGGTCAGGGGGCGCAAGGGAAGTTTGTGGCCGGGGCGCAAGCAGGGCGCTGCGCACGCCGATGATGTCATCGCCGGCGGCGCAGCGCTGCGCTGCGGGGTACTACCAGCTACCGCCGCCGCTAACCTCCCACCAAAATTCGCGGGAGGCGTTGGTGGCGCCGCTCCCGGGCGCTAGGGGATAATCAACCCAATGTTCCCCCCCCCCATATTGTTTCAGAAAACTGTTCCGAATACACTCAAGAAATTGCCTGCCTTTGGAACTTGAGCTGTTCTGCTTCTCCCAGTCTGTGTGAAAGTTAAAGTGCAACAATCTTTTCATCTTTAAGTTTATGCATTCCGTTACCTCTTCACTGCTATCAGGTGGTCTGTAGACAACTCCCACCAAAGTCTTACATTCTTTTCTGTTCCTCAGTTCCACACAGAGAGGTACTGCTGCCTGCCCACCCTTACTGATAACCCCTCTTTCTAATGCTGTAATACTGTCAATATTGCTGCTCCTCCTCCTGTTCCAATTTCCCTGCCCTTTCTAAAGACCTTATAACCTGGAATATTTATCTCCCTGTTTGTAGCCATGTCTCAATGATGGCCACTACGTTATACCCTTTAAGGTGGATTAGCACTTCTAATTCACTTGTTTTATTCCTTATGCTACGTGCATTTGTGTATTGAACTCGTATTTGGACAACAGACCCCACCCTGATGCTGTTTCTCTCGCTCTTTATAACCATCACACTTCTTGTTTTTCATCACTTCTGTTGTATTTTTGTTATTATTTCCTTTTTTTATTATTTTTTTCTGAACCTAATGTATTTATATTATCTTTAACACTATTTAATATCTGGATTTTGCTCTCATCTTTCGTTCTTTGTTCTGTGCTGAGAGCGATTGTTAGTTGCCAACTCATGACAGATTAGTAATTGTGAAAGAATGGTCAGCCAATGATACTTGGCTAGCTTTAAAATAATTTGAAAGGCTAATGGAATGTTGGCCTTGATCTCAAGAGGGCTGGAATACAAAGGGCTGTGCCCACTGAGCTGAGCACTGTGTTCAGTTCTGGCCACCACATGGAAGGATATGTTACAGCTGTTCAGAGCGCTGTTTAGACCCCCATCTGAAGTAAAAAGAAAGAAAGACTTGCATTTACATAGCGTCCTTCACGACCACCAGACATCTCAAAGCGTTTTACAGCCAATGAAGTATTGTCTCTGTTGTAATGTGGGAAACGTGGCAGCCAATTTGTGCACAGCAAGCTCCCACAAACAGCAATGTGATGATGACCAGATAATCTGTTTTTGTTATGTGGATTGAGGGATAAATATTGGCCAGGACACTGGGGATAACTCCCCTGCTCTTCTTTGAAATAGTGCCTTGTGATCTTGTACGTCCACCTGAGAGAGCCGACAGGGCCTCGGTTTAACGTCACATCTGAAAGACGGCACCTCCGACAGTACAGCACTCCCTCGGCACTGCACTGGAGTGTCAGCCTAGATTTATGTGCTCAAGTTCCATGGAGTGGGACTTGAACCCACAACCTTCTGATATCAGAGGTGAGCGTGCTGCCCACTGAGCCACAGCTGAGCTGAGCACTGTGTTCAGTTCTGGCCACCACACTGGAAGGATATGTTGGCCTTGGAGGGGGTGCAGCGTAGAGTCACCAGAATGTTAACGGGGCTAAAAAGGTTAAATCATGAGGACAGGCACTAGGCTTGTATTTCCTAGAATATAGAAAATTAAGGGGTGATCTAATTGAGGTGTTTAAGATGATTAAAGGATTTGATAGGGTAGATAGAGAGAAACTATTTCCTCTGGTGGGAGAGCCCAGAACAACTTTAAAATTAGAGTCAGGCCCATTAGGGGTGAGGTCAGGCAGGGTAGTGGAAATCTGCAACTCTCTTTCTCAAAAATCTGTTGAGGCTGGGTTGGGGGGTGGGGGGGGGATCAATTCAAAATTTAAAAACTGAGATTGGTAGATTTTTGTTAGGCAAGCGTATTCAGGGTTACGGAGCCAAGGTGGGTAGATGGAGTTAAGATACAAATTATCCATGATCTAATTGAATGGCAGAACAGGCTCGAGGGGCTGACTGGCCTCCTCCTGTTCCTATGTAACTGGCTGTAGTTACCTGTAAGGGCAGTCAGTAAATGCATTGGGAGTCTCAAACATTGACTGGGATCTGAGACCTGGAAATTCCTGGCTCCCCAATGTAGTGGAGTAGGTTCAGCGGAGTGGGACTAATGTGCACTGTAATCAGAGGAGTCCGACCAGGTCAGAACCCTCAGGGTCAGCTCATTTAAATTATTCAAAAGTCCTGGCAGTAGGGGGCCAGATACACTGGGGGGGTGGGGGGGGGGCGGGGGGGGGGACAATTCAGGAAGGGGATGGAGCAAGGGCACAACTCCCGTATTTAAAGGGTTGCATGATACCGGGGCTAAAAGGGTTAAATTATGCACTAACATGCACAAAGCTGTGCCTGTTGTGTCAAACAAGCTGCACAGTTAGGAAATGGACAGCTTTGTGGTTCATAATATGGGGGTTTGATATTTGCGGCGCACATTGCTACATCGATGCAATCCTGGAGAATCAGGCAATTCTGGGAAATGATATGGTCTGTATATAAATAATCTGAACCTCTCAATTGGATTCCAGCCTGTAACTCTCTCCCGGATATCCATTCTACATCATATATAAACCATGCAAATGCCTTGTTTAGGCTGCAGCCTGTAAGTCACTCGCAGATATCCATTATTATTCAGTAAATAAACTAGCTGAACCTCTCAATTCGATTACAAAGACAATTTAACACATTTCTTATTTCCCTGCTTGCTAAAAATAGAAGTAAAAGAAATAGGTCAAGGTTTGCTGGATTTGGTAAGTGTTGCTTTGATGAGGTCGATCTTATTTTGATCTCTGACATTTCCTCTGCGCCTGCTGTATAATAATTTAGTCTCTCTTACCAATATCCGTAGCTATTTCCCCGCGAACGCATAGTTTCTCTTGAAGGTAACCGTTATTCTCGATGAACCATGTTACGTAAAATGCGGGACATTCCTTCCCAAAATGTTACATCATAAAATACTGACCACATGTGATGAAACTGTGGCAAGCTTGAGGGCAGGGCACAAGACGTTTCGTAAAGTCCAGCTCCGGGCTCGTTACAAAAAAATCTTTGGCGCGTAATGGCGCCTTACTTCCGACTGAAACGTTTCTGCTTTCGGTGTTTAATTCACACTTTTTTTGTGTGTCACGAGAGTTGAGTCATGCTTTTGGGTGGCCAACTATAATACAAACGTAATTTTAATTTGGCCGACACAATCTGATCAACTCAGTGGAGTATTCTTCCACAGGTTTGAAAATAAAAAGCAGGTCAGCAATTAAATAATAGTTTAGATTCATCTTTCGATCACTCAAGGTGAATTATAGCTCCTTAAAGATGATCATTTCCCAAGGGTACAAGGTGTTTGCCTATTTTGAAGGAGGCAAGTAGAGCTGGAAGGCATTGAAACAGTTGGTGGTGTGATTCAACCCTCTGCTGTTTGGCAACAGTTTAAGGCTGAGTAAACTCTTGACTATGAGCAGCCCGCCCTCCTTGGCTGCAAACAATTTGATTATTTAAAAAAATAATTTTTGGAGAAAGTACTATAAGAACATATTACACGTTAGACTTGCATAAGTTACAGGGAATTTCCAGGCGTCCTTTTGCTAGCTATTTTAGTCACACTTAGGGAAAGGAAGTTCAAATCTAGATCAAAGCAGTCTGCTTGATCAGCAGCCCATCCAACACCTTAAACATCCATTCCCTCCACCACTGTTGCACCATGCAGTGTGTACTATCTGCAGGATTCAACTGCAGCAACTCGCTAAGGCTTCTTCAGCAGCACCTCTAAACCCCCGATCGCCACCAATTAGAAGGACAGGGGCAGCAGGCGCATGGGAACACCATCACCTTCCAAGTTCCCCTCCAAGTCACACACCATCCTGACTTGGAAATATATCGCCGTTCCTTCATCGTCGCTGGGTCAAAATCCTAGAACTCCCTCCCAAACAGCACTGTGGGAGCACCTTCACCACACGGACTGCAGCGGTTCATGTCATGACTGCGCCCTAGGCCCTGAAGATATTCAGTGGTCATTGTATATTGTGGATCTGTGGCTCATAGAAAGTAGAATGATGTGCTTGGTAAGGAGAGAAGGGTTGTGTGTTGCAATAGTGAATGTATTACTGCTGCAATACATTTTAGGTAGCTTTAGGAATAAAGGAAATATTAGTTAAAAATTAAGATATAAATGTAAAGTAGATTAAATACTGGAGAGAAATGATACAGAAATTGAAATTACATAGGGTTACATAGGGTATACGGCATAGAAACAGGCCATTCGGCCCAACCAGTCCATGCCGGTGTTTATACTCCACTTGAGCCTCCTCCCGTCTTTCCTCATCTAAATCTATCAGCATAACCCTCTATTCCCTTCTCCCTCATATGCTTATCTAGACTCCTCTTAAATGCATCTATACTATTCGCTTCAACCACTCCCCGTGGTAGCGAGTTCCACATTCTCACCACTCTTTGGGTAAAGAAGTTTCTTTTGAATTTCTTATTGGATTTCTTGGTGACTATCTTATATTGATGGCCTCTAGTTATGCTCTTCCCCACAAGTGGAAACATTCTCTCTGTATCAAAATTTTTCATAATTTTAAAGACCTCTATTAGGTCACCCCTCAGCCTTCTTTTTTCAAGAGAAAAGAGACCCAGCCTGTTCATCCTTTCCTGATATGTATACCCTCGCATTTCTGGTATCATCCTTGTAAACCTTCTCTGCACCCTCTCCGTGACTCTATATCCTTTTTATAATATGGCGACCAGAACTGTACGCAGTCCTCCAACTCGCTACCACAAGGCGCAGTTGAGGCGAATGGCATAGATGCATTTAAGGGACAGCTAGATAAGCACATGAGGGAGAAAGGAATAGAAGGATATGCTGATAGGGTGAGATGGAAAAAAAAGACTTACATTTCTATAGCGCCTTTCACGACCACCGGACGTCTCAAAGCGCTTTACAGCCAATGAAGTACTTTTGGAGTGTAGTCACTGTTGTAATGTAAAGTCAGGTGGGAGTAAGCGCGTGTGGAGCATAAACACCGGCATAGACCTGTTGGGCCGAATGGCCTGTTTCTGTGCTGTAGACTCGATGTCATTCAATATAAAATGCATGTGGTTCTCGAGGAACGCAATCGTTGTGACCAGAGGCCCAGGTGTGTCCCAAGTGAGACAGACACCTTCGGGCTCCCTAAAAGCTGCACTGCCTGAAAACAGCACCTGCCATAAATCTATCAATCAGGTAAAGAGTCAAAGGGTAAGACTGTATAACATGCCTGCTAATTTTAAGGTGAGGTTTAATTTAATGTAAATAGTCTGTGAAATCCACATTTAATATGAAATATGGGATTGCAAAAAGGATTTTCAGGTTGCTAAAGGTTAACTGGAAAATGTGAGTAAGCTTTTGACAGACGTATCAAACTCACTGATCTCATTTAACATGCTTAACCACAGGTGAAAAATGTGAACCATTTAATGAGCAATTAGAATATGTTATACTTATGGTTAATCAATCCCTTGTACAAACATTAGCATTGGCTCTGTGCTCCCGCTCCGTGCTCGCACTCTGGCCTCTGCAATCCAAAGGTTGTGGGTTCAAGTGCCACTTTGGCGACTTGAGGACATGATGCAGGTTAACACTGCAGAGAAGCACTGAGGGAGTGCTGCACTGTCGGAGGTGCCGTCTTTTGAATGAAACATTAAACTTGAGGCCCTGTCTGCGCTCTCAGATGGATGTAAAAGATCCCGTGGCACTTCTTGAAGAGGTGCAGGGGAGTTTTCCCCGGTGTCCTGGCCAATATTTATCTCTAAACCAAAGATTACCTGGTCATTTATCTCATCGCTGTTTGTGGGACCTTGCTGTGCACAAATTAGCTTCTGAGCTTCCTACAGTGACTACACTTCAAAAATGCTTGGGGCCATTGTGAAAAGCACAATATAAGTTCAAGTTCTTGTCTTAACTAAATAACCTGATAATGAATTAGAAGAATTTTAAAATAGAAAGCAGGATTCCAGCAGTAGAAAGTCTGTTTATTTACATAAGTTCTGCAACATGCCATGTTGCCACCCACACACTAAACCATTATGACTGCACATTCTGTGACCTTGACAGCACTGATGAAGCCCATTAGTCAGAACAATACTGTACAGTATAGGAATAACTTGAGAGATTTGACGTGTGGTGAGTGTAGCGTGCTTGGGAGGAACAGGCAACTTTGGACCTCTGGTTCCCAAAGCTCGCCACCACTGCAAGCTTTCCTCGCCTCATGTCTGGGTCTGTTGTAGACTAATTGCTCGAGATTGATTGCTATAATTAGTCAACAACTCCGTTATCGTCGTAGCATACGACTGCCAGGATGGAAGAAGGTGAATTAGATGGACCATGCTCTTTTTTTGTCTAGCACTTCTTATGTACCTAACAAAGGTATTCAACCAGCAGGAAGAAAAGAGAGAGAGAGATAGATTGAACGATCAAGGGAGAGATGGAGAGAGAGAGAGAGAGAAACTGATAAAGAGAGACAGAGACAAAGAACAAGAGGCAGAGAGAGACAGTGACAGAGACAATGCAAAAGAAGAGCACTAGAGACAGAGATGAGAGAAACAAGTGCACCAGATAGAGAGTAAATCAGATTACAGTCCTTTAAAAAAAAATATAATTAAAATACTTTGTTAAGTCTAACAATAAAATCTACACAGTTTACTTAAAGTTCAAAACCTTTTCAGGATGCTGAACAGATCTTAATAAATAAAGTCACATGAAAGCATAGTACAGGCTGTGAGGGAGAAAGTGACAGAGAGAGAATGAGAGTCAGGGAGAGAGAGCTACAAACGTTTTGCTAGCACTGTATTCTCACTGGATGCCTCCGACGAAGGGTTTCGACCTGAAACGTTAACTCTCTTTCTCTCTCCACGGATGTTGCCTGGCCTGCTGAGTTTTTCCAGCGTTTTCTGTTGTTATTTGCGTTTAACTTTGATGTGCAGAAGACATTTAAGCCGGGAGCTCATGCGTAGAACAGCCACTCTGGTGCCACCTTGTGTCTCTGTAAATGTTTACATTAAAAGGCCCCCTCCCCCATCTTCATTCTTTGCAAACATCGCTCGTGAGCCCAAAGGCATTTCCTGTCAGCGCTGCTCTCTGTCTAGGGATGTTTTTCGAGGGGAGAGTGTCGGGAAGCAGGAGAAAGCTAACGGGAACCGTCTCCCGGGAAATTGAGAATTTATTTTTCTTAAAAGCAAGAATACAACAACGTCTATATTGCACCTGGAACAATCTAAGGCACTGAGTTATGCTCCAATTAGTTAAATAATTCACAGATTCAGTCTGGTCACACCTCAGCTAGTGAAGACCACGTGCCACACACTGGAATAAGCATCAACATCTCTGAAAGTAGCACGAAGAAGCCCCATCCCAGGCACTAATGTATCTGCAAAGATATTTTCCATCAGTTACCAGTTATGGAGCCCTCTGCTTATCTAAAGGGAGCCCTTGGAATGGTTCCTGAAGCATCCCTTTGGATAAAGGAGGGCTCCTCATTAACAACAGGAGATTGGGATTTTTGTGTCTAACTCACTGTTCATATTTTACAAAGGGAAGAGAAATTAGCTCAAGACGTTGCAAGAATAGAGTGAAGCCATGAAGTAATGCACAGTCATTTTGTCTACAGCTGGTGTAAGCCCCTGGGACTGGCAACAGTCTGGATCAGGAGAGAGAGGTTCATTCTCTTGCCGATTGCAACATACCCGAGGCTGCTTTCAACAAAAGCTGCACACCCAACTCCTCCAAAACGTCCCTTATCAGGCACCATCAAAAACAACCTTCAACTTCAAACAAGTAACGCAACTTTCTGAAATTCCCTCGGGCTGGCAAGATAGCAGTTGATGTTCTTGCCGTCTTGCAACCTATGTTGCCTTGTGTTACCAGAATGAGCTGGCGAGGCCAATTTGTATCTTGGCACTGGAGATCAGGTCAATGCTGGCGACTTCTCCACAAATACCGACTTCAACTTTTTAAAATCAGTCTTCCTTTTGTATGACTGAGCTGCATGCCCACACATTTGCAAAACCAAAGTAAAAAAAATACTTACAGTGAAGTCAAGTCCTGCACCTTCCACGGACGCAAGTCAAGAGAACCTGTCAAAGCACAGGCTTTGAAGCTGAATTTCCTCCTGGGCGGATCCTCTCAAGAGTCACTCATCTCAGACGTCCACTTAACTCCACTGTTCTATTCGCCTGCCTGTCTTGAGGGGGTGGCAATGCAAATAACGGCATGAGCAATAACCAAGCGGGGTTTCCCCGCATTACCTCAGCCGCCCAGCTGATGTTTGCTCAGGTCCTTCCTCTCAGGGATCAACCACCTTGTCCAGGCAAGTCTGACAAAGCTCAGCAGCATTGCCGCGGACCCTCCTACCCCTTCCTTTTTATTGGCAGGGGATGAAGCGTGTGTAACGCAACGCTTCGTGCTGCAGACCAACCCTTGCTGGGGAGGGGTTGCTGCCTTTGGCCTCAGAAGAAGATCATCCAGGATATCCGTAGCTGACCACGATACCTAGCTGGAAAGTGAGGGCGCATCGAACTTGAGCAGAGGGGCGGGCTTGTCCGTGATGCTTTCCATGATAAAATAGCCTGCTGGCACTTATTACCTACACTCACGTGCAAAGAATGGCCACTTGGGCAAGGTACCAGAGGACTGCCTGTGGCAGTGTACCCCTGTAACTGGGGTGGGGGATAAGGAAAGCTCCCGTTCACCAGCTTTGAGCGGCACAAAAATAGACACTAACAGTATTTTTTCAATGCATATTTATCATTCTAATACGTCCATGAACTTTGTATTGATTATTGGTGGTAGTGTTGGGGAGACTGGTGCTGGGGTGTGTTGTTCTGATCTGGTTGTACTGTGGAAGGGGTCCTGGTCTGTGGTAGTACACTGCAGGTCAGGGTGTGGGAGCACTGGGAATGGGGATAATGGGATGTGGGATCAGAGGAAACGAAATAAAGAACGAACTTGCATTTATATAAGACCTTTCATGACAGGACGTCCCAAAGCACTTCACAGCCAATGAAGTACTTTTAAAGCATGGTCCCTGCTGTAATGTAGGGAAATGCAGCAGCCAGTTTGCACACAGCAAGCTCCCCCAAACAGCAATGAGATGATGACCAGATAATCTGTTGTAATGATGTCGGTTGTGGATCCTTCCTGTGCAAGAAATTGGCCGTATAACGGGCGGCCGATCCGATATTGACTGTTGCACACCCCCACCAAGAGTTGAAATTACCCCCCACCCTCTTTCTAAAGTTTAGGAAGCCTTCGATTTCCCCCAATTGAAATGATCCCAGTGAAAGGCCAGGGATTGGTTCTCCGGGATTACGGTGACCCTTGGACCTGTGCTCCCGCTCGAGCTCAGGATTGCTGAGTTAACCCCTTAATGTTTGATAATATCGAATTTAAGAAAGGGTCACTACCGTGTTAAAAGTAAAATTATTTACCTAGTTTTGAATAGGAAACATTCAAGGGGCAGAGTTTCCACTTTGGGCGCAATAGGCAAAACCGGCACATCTTGTGCATGAAACGTTTGGTCATTTGCATATCAGCAAACGCAAAATCTGCCATGAACCAATCAGGCAGCGTTTTAAAATGTAATTGTTATTATTTTTTAAAATTTTGCTTTAAAAAATATTCCTTGATATAGTTAAGAGCGGTAACTTGGTGCAGGTTGATAAATACAGTTGGAATTGGGTTTAAGCCTTATTAATCAGAGTGTCTCGTCCACCACCTGTAAGTAACCCAATGTTAAATTACGGGAAATTACTTTAAAAAAAATATGCAGAACCATTTCCTAGTTATATTGGGGTACAGCAGTCAGTTTCTTAGTAAATTAAAGAAAAAAATTATATTCAAAAGCTTTTAAAACGTTCCTATTGGCATCCTTGCGCCCAAAAGAAACAGTTTGATTTTTCGAGCCTCCTCGTAGGCCTGCAAATGAGCGCAATCAGCGGAAACTCCCAATGGTCAGTAATGGGGGCGTGGCCAGTTTTTGTGGGCGGGGCCAGCTTCTAGCGCGATGCTTTTTAAACCAGCGCAAAAGATGGCGGAAACTTGAGTTGTGCCGAACAAAATTTACGCTTAAAATTCCGCCATCTTTCGCGCTGGTTACGCTGATTTTGGCCGAATTGTGTCGCGAAAACCAACGCTACCGAGCGGAAACTCCAGGCCGGAATATTAAATACTAGCGTGAAATATGTAATCAATGATTACTAAACAGCGGTCGTAAAGTCATTTCATTATTTAACTTCACACGATAGTACAGATTCGAGGTAAATAGTCATTTAGTAACCTAACTATTTGACTGAGAATGTAGTAAAAATTCCTTGCATAATATTTTGGAACTGTGCATCAGCAAACATTAAAGAAGTCTACGAGCATTCAGATAGTAAAATCCTCTGTATTTATCTGGTTTTGGGGGAATTTAAATTCAGTTAATTAAATAAAAATCTGGACTACAAATCTAGTATCAGTAATGGTAACCATGGAATTACCTAATGTCACTAATGTCCTTTAGGGAAGGAAATCTTAGCTGGTGACTCCAGACCCACAGCAATGTGGTTGACTCTTAACTGCCCTAGCAAGCCAACCAGTCCACTCAGTTCTACCAAACAGAAAACAATAATAAGAATAAAACTGGCCATAGGGACTGCAGTGGTTCAAGAGGGCAGCTCACCTTCTCGAGGGCAATTAGGGATGAGTAATAAATGCTGGCCTTTCATTTTTTTTGTTAAGTTACAGTTTTATTTGTTTTTGTTGTCACCAAAAGAGTACACTGTGGTTAAAACAAAGGCCACAGGATCACAAGGTAATGTCAAATGAGGACGGCTATTGTGCCCATTTTAGCTCATCCATCCAGAACCCCCCTAAACAAACTCCCCGCCTTGCATCGTCCAATTGATTCTTAAATGATTCCAGGGTCTTTCCTCCACTACTCTACCTGGGAGCCCTGGTGAACGGAGACGTGAGTTCTGGTCTTTGAACACTGGGTTGACATCCAGCGGGATACTGGTGTCCGATAGCCGGTCTCTGTGGTGGGGAGTTGTGAGTCAGGCCAACGACCTGTCCATGTAAAAAGAGTGCTCGTTGCGGAAACAACTCCGAGCACGATCTGCTGGATGTAAGAGGCAGTGGAAGGAACAGGTTGCCTCATGTGCCACTAGACACGGAAGAGAAAGAAGGAGACTCTATCTGGGAGCCCAGTCTATGTGGGGAATAAAACTTCCTGATATCGATTCTAAATGTGTTGTTTAGCAGTTTAAGCCTAATTTTGCAATTTAATTTAAAGTAATTTTCTGGATTTATCTGTTCCATGCTATTTACTATCTTGTATACCTCTATGAGGTTACCTCTCAGATGCCCTGCCCACTTACATATTTTACCATTCTGTAATTTCATGTGTCCCCACTTCCAACTCCACTGCTGCTCGTAGTTTGGTATCATCTGCAATGGGCTTCAGTGCCCAAGGCGTTCATGTGGTTTAGAAACAGTAGTGGTTCCAACATTATTCCCTGAGTGCTAACAACCAGAGTGCCTCAGTCCTTGTTTCTAATAATTCTTCGGTGATTTTGTTCACATGAGTCATCATAGGCCGCGTTAATTATACAGTCACATGGAGCAGCAGCACCGGGGACATACATAGAATTTACACCACAGGAACAGGTTAGTTGGCCCAACAGGTCTATGCTGGAGTTTGTGCTCCACACAATCCTGCTCCCACCCTACTTCAGCATAACCTTCTATTCCTTTCTCCCTCAACCACTCCCTGTGGTAGCGAGTTCCACATTCTCACCACTCTCTGGATAAAGACATTTCTCCTGAATTCATTACTGGATTTATTAGTGACGATCTTATATTTATGGCCCCTAGTTTTGATCTCCCCTACAAGTGGAAACATCTTCTCTATGTCTACCCTATCAGAATAGTGCCATGGGATCTTTAACATCCACCTGAGAGGGCAGACAGGGTCTCAGTTTCACAATTCATCCGAAAGACGGCACTTGCAACAGTACAGCATTCCCACAGTACTGCATTGGGAGTGACAGCCTGGATTTTGTGCTTATATTTCTGGAGTGGGACTGTGAACCCACAACTTTCTAACTGAGAGTGTTACCACAGAGCCAAGACTGAAAGTTGGTGCGAATAGAGCAATTGGGCCTCAGTTTACCGTCTCATCCGAAAGATGAAAATGCAAATTATTTTCCTTCCTCTGGCCCACTCTGCAGTGATCGAGCCATCTGTCGTGGTAAATCTAATGCTTGTTAATAGGAACAGGTTGCAACTTGTTTTTCTGTACAGAAATGAAAGTAAACGGTTGTTAAAGTTGCAAGCTGGTCTGTGTCTGAATTTTACTGCGAGTGGTTCAGGGCTGAAAGTGCAATGTCTCTGTGACAGCGCGGAGGAGAACTTAGCAGTGAACATTTTTGTGGCAGGTAATAGCGAGTGAGTGCGAACCATGCAAGTTATATAAAGAGCCAGTACAAGTAAGGAAGTGTGGGCTTTAGCTACACGAGAAAGTGAGAAATCACAAGCGAGTGAACACAGGCAACTAAGATATTCTACACTGTCCTGTTTTGCTGATTGTTCCGCACCATTCATTTACTTTAATTCACCTGATTGTACTTTGCACCGCCAAACAGAATTTGTAAGGATCAGAAAGACACTGAGTTTTCCTTGAAAAGTAGCCTCTGCAGGCTGCGAAGGCAGTACTAGGCAAACTGCAGCAACACGCTCGGGTCGTGACCCGCCGCCGATAAAATAATTAAAGAAATATTTAAAAATCAAATCAATGAATTATCTGCACCGAACTCCTAATTCATAGGAGCTGGAGGGTAGGACGTTCCTCAGGTGTGACAGCCAGATTTCAGACAGGATCGGGACATCTGGAAGAGGGAAAATCGGTTGAAATCCTGCCCCACTGGGAATCCAGCAGTTTTATCTGCTGGTACACTCGGGACCATTAGATTGGGAAGAACCTCATTTTAATGTGTATTTGGGGCAGGCCAGGACAGTCTCTTGTCTATTTGGCCAACAGTGCGACTGACTTGATTTATTTTAAACGGGCTTTCAGGGTTTCTAGGAAGGATACAGCAATATGAAGATTATTTCGTTTAACCATTTTAAACTATATTTTTTTCCTCTTGAAATTGTGCTAATTCAAGCAAGTTATTTCCCCCAGCCACGCTACTGACACCAATGGGACTCGGTCATCCAAGCCTGTCCTAATATCTCCTGATGTGGTTTGGTGTCAAATTCTGTCTGATTAAGCTCCTCTGAAGCGCCCTGGGGTGGATTACTATGCTAAAAACGCGATATAACTGCAAGTTCTTGTTTTTTTTTTAAGTACAAACCGTTATGTTACAATCTCACACTTCCGGCAACTCGCAGGGCAAAAAACTTTCAGGCTGAAGGGTGATGGAAAAAGTCTAACTAACGGAGTACGATGCTCCACTCCAGCAACTCCTGGGCTACTATTAGTTACTGGTAGAATCAAAGTTCCTCCCACCTCTGGTTCCCCCCCGCAAATCGCTCCTCCACCTTTAGTTTAACCTCTTCACCTGCTCACGCGTGGCCGACTGATTCTTGGAACTTCTCACACAATGGTTGCTGGCAGGAAACCGCAACAGCAACAACTTGTATTTATATAGCGCCTTTAACGTAGTAAAACGTCCCAAGGCGCTGCACAGGAGTATTTTAAGACAAAAAATTTGACACCGATCCACATAAGGATAAATTAGGGCAGGTGACCAAAAGCTTGGTCAAAGAGGTAGGATTTAAGGAGCGTCTTAAAGGAGGAAAGAGAGGCGGAGAGGTTTAGGGAGGGAATTCCAGAGCTTAGGGCCTCGGCAACAGAAGACACGGCCGCCAATGGTTGAGCGATTAAAATCAGGGATGCTCAAGAGGGCCGAATTAGAGGAGCGCAGATTAGACTACGCGCATGATACTCAACTCTGGGGGACCCAGCCTGTATGAGGTAAATGCAGTAACATTTGCAGACGTCATGTGGTCAGATGTTGCGTGGGCAGACGTCACGTGGTCAGATGTCACCTGATCAGGTGCCATGTCACACGATCAAACCTACAGGAATGCCCCCAAGCAGAATTGGCAAACCTATTCGAAAGGCCTGGAGATTGTAGGAGGAAGGGAAGAGTAAGCGGGGTAAGACTGAGGAAGGAAAGAAAGATTTAGAATTCCTGGAATTCAATGAATTAGAATAGTAGATGTTGAGATGAGTCTTGATTTCAACGCAATGAGCATCAGAGAGCACGGAGGATCCTATATTTGGAGCTTAACAGGAACAAGAAAAGTCATAATAATATTGATAAAACAGACAAATTAGGCAGCAACAGACAGAGAGCTGCAATATGAATTGGTGCTAAGCTAACACATTCAATGATTTAACAAGTGGTGACCACAGAGTTAATTTTATAATGGGTCAAAGGGAACAAGATTTAACATGAATGGTTTTCTGTGAAGTTACATTTCAAAGAAAAGCATCAGCTGCAAAGTTATTTAATTATTGTGGTTGCTCACTGGAATTTCCAAATTTTTTCAGAAAAAGGAACGAGGTTAAAATAATTATTTCTTGCATAATAAACTGAGTATTTCAGTTTAATGTAACAGGAAGCAGGCTGCCTCGACTCAATCCAGAAACGTGAAGCATTGCTTCATTCAGAATGGGTTACCATCACCCTGAGAGTCAGATAAACCCAGGCCAAGGGCTAAGTGTTTATGGGAGTATTTATTACCAGAGAATCATAGAAATTCCTACTCCTATACATTCAACTTTGCTGCTTTTAGTTTGAGGACTAATATGTCAAAATCCTCTCCTGTGCAACGGGCCAGCCAATGATATTGGATCAGTGCGAATTCTCTAAACCAGATGTGACAGGCATTTAGGAGACACTTAGGGCTAACTTTCAAATTCGGCGGGGGGTGTAAAACTGGCGGAATTGGATTGGCCGCTCGATACGTGCCACGCCCGTAATACGCCCCACCCATTGTATGGCCCGCCCGTTACACACCCGCTCGTTATACACCCGCCCATTATACACCCGCTCGTTATACACCCGCCCGTTATACACCCGCTCGTTATACACCCCGCCCGTTATACACCCGCTCGTTATACACCCGCCCATTATACACCCGCTCGTTATACACCCGCCCATTACACACCCGCTCGTTATACACCCCGCCCGTTATACACCCGCTCGTTATACACCCCGCCCGTTATACACCCGCTCGTTATACACCCGCCCGTTATACACCCCACCCGTTATACACCCGCTCGTTATACACCCGCCCGTTATACACCCGCCCGTTATACACCCGCCCGTTATACACCCCGCCCGTTATACACCCCGCCCGTTATACACCCCGCCCGTTACACACCCGCCCGTTATACACCTAGCCCATTATACACCCCGCCCGTTACACACCCGCTCGTTATACACCCCGCCCGTTATACACCCAGCCCATTATACAAACGCCCGTTATACACACCGCCTGTTACACACCCGCCCGTTATACACACCGCCCGTTATACACCCAGCCCATTATACACCCAGCCCGTTACACACCCTGCCTGTTATACACCCCGCCTGTTATACACCCAGCCCATTATACACCCAGCCCGTTACACAGCCTGCCCGTTATACACCCCGCCCGTTATACACCCAGCCCGTTATAATCCACGCCCGTTACACACCCGCCGTTATACACCAGCCATTATACACCAGCCCGTTATACACCCAGCCCGTTATACACCCAGCCCGTTATACACCCAGCCGTTATTACACGCTGCCCGTTATACACCCAGCCCGTTATACACACGCCCGTTATACACCCGCCCGTTATACACCCGCCCGTTATACACCCGCCCGTTATACACCCGCTCGTTATACACCCCTGTTATACACCCGCCCGTTATACACCCGCCCGTTATACACCCCGCCCGTTATACACCCACCGTTAACACCCGCCGTTATACAACCGCCCGTTATACACGTGCCCGTTATACACCCATCTCGTTATACACCCGCTCGTTATACACCCGCCCGTATACACCCATCCGTTATACACCCGCTCGTTATACACCCGCCCGTTATACACCCCGGCCCGTTATACACCCCGCCCGTTACACTCCCGCCCGTTATACACCCCGCCGTTACACTCCCCGCCCGTTATACACCCGCCCATTATACACCCCGCCCGTTATACACCCCGCCCGTTATACACCCCGCCCGTTATACACCGCCCGTTATACAACCGCTCGTTATACACCCGCTCGTTATACACCCCGCCCGTTATACACCTGCCCGTTATACTCCCGCCCGTTATACACCTGCTCGTTATACACCCGCCCGTTATACACCCGCTCGTTATAAACCCGCCCGTTATACACCCACCCGTAAACACCCCGCCCATTATACACCGGCCCGTTATACACCCCGCCCGTTATACACCCGCCCGTTGTACACCCACCCGTTATACACTCCGCCCGTTATACACCCGCCCGTTATACACCCGCCCGTTATACACCCGCCCGTTATACACCCGCCCGTTATACACCCCGCCCGTTATACACACAGCCCATTATACAACCCGCCCGTTACACACCCGCCCGTTATACACCCGCCCGTTATACACCCGCCCGTTATACACCCCGCCCGTTATACACCCCGCCCGTTATACACCCGCCCGTTATACACCCGCCCGTTATACACCCGCCCGTTATACACCCGCCCGTTATACACCCCGCCCGTTATACACCCCGCCCGTTATACACCCGCCCGTTATACACCCGCCCGTTATACACCCGCCCGTTATACACCCCGCCCGTTATACACCCGCCCGTTATACACCCGCCCGTTATACACCCCGCCCGTTATACACCCCGCCCGTTATACACCCGCCCGTTATACACCCGCCCGTTATACACCCCGCCCGTTATACACCCGCCCGTTATACACCCCGCCCGTTATACACCCGCCCGTTATACACCCGCCCGTTATACACCCAGCCCGTTATACACCCGCCCGTTATACACCCGCCCGTTATACACCCGCCCGTTATACACCCCGCCCGTTATACACCCGCCCGTTATACACCCTCCCGTTATACACCGCCCGTTATACACCCGCCCGTTATACACCCGCCCGTTATACACCCCGCCCGTTATACACCCGCCCGTTATACACCCCGCCCGTTATACACACCCGCCCCGTTATAAACCCCGCCCTTTATACACCCGCCCGTTATACACCCCGCCGTTATACACCCGCACGTTATACACCCCGCCCGTTATACACCGCCCGTTATACACCCGCCAGTTACAACACCCGCACGTTATACCACCCGCCCATTAACACCCGCCGTTATACACCCGCCCGTTATACACCCCGCCGTTATACACCCGCCCGTTATACACCCCACCCGTATACACCCGCCCGTTATACATACGCCCGTTATACACCCCGCCCATTATACACCCCGCCCGTTATACACCCGCTCCGTTATACACCCGCCCGTTATACACCAGCCCGTTATACACCCGCCCGTTATACACCCCGCCCGTTATTACACCCCGCCCGTTATACACCCGCCCGTTATACACCCGCTCGTTATACACCCGCCCGTTATACACCCGCCGTTTATACACCCCGCCCGTTATACACCGCCCGTTATACACCCGCCCCGTTATACACCCCGCCCGTTATACACCCCGCCCGTTATACACCCCGCCCGTTATACACCCACCGTTATACACCCGCCCGTTATACACCCGCCCGTTATACACCCCGCCGTTATACACACCGCCGTTATACACCCCGCCCGTTATACACCCCGCCCGTTATACACCCCGCCCGTTATACACCCCCCCCGTATACACCCGCACGTTATACACCCCGCCCCGTTATACACCGGCCGTTATACACCCCGCCCGTTATACACCCACCCGTTATACACCCGCCCGTATACACCCACCCGTTATACACCCGCCTGTTATACACCCGCCCGTTATACACCCCGCCCGATATACACTGCCCGTATACCACCCGCCCATATACACCCCGCCCGTTATGCACCCGCGTTATACACCCGCCCGTTATACACCCCGCCGTTACACACCCCGCCCGTTATACACCACGCCCGTTATACACCCCGCCCATTATACACCCCGCCCGTTATACACCCACCCGTTATACACCCCGCCCGTTATACACCCACCCGTTATACACCCGCTCGTTATACACCCAGCCCATTATACACCCGCCCGTTATACACCCAGCCCATTATACACCCCACCCGTTATACACCCACCCGTTATACACCCGCTCGTTATACACCCAGCCCGTTATACACCCACCCGTTATACACCCAGCCCGTTATACACCCACCCGTTATACACACGCCCGTTATACACCCGCCCGTTATACACCCGCCCTTTATACACCCGCCCGTTATACACCCGCTCGTTATACACCCGCCCGTTATACACCGTGCCCGTTATACACCCATCTGTTATACACCCGCTCGTTATACACCCAGCCTGTTATACACCCGCCCGTTATACACCCGCCCGTTATACACCCCGCCCGTTATACACCCATCCGTTATACACCCGCTCGTTATACACCCGCCCGTTATACACCGTGCCCGTTATACACCCATCTGTTATACACCCGCTCGTTATACACCCGCCCGTTATACACCCCGCCCATTATACACCCGCCCGTTATACACCCGCCCGTTATACACCCCGCCCATTATACACACACCCGTTATACACCCGCACGTTATACACCCCGCCCGTTATACACCCCGCCCGTTACACTCCCCGCCCGTTACACTCCCCGCCCGTTATACACCCGCCCATTATACACCCCGCCCGTTATACACCCCGCCCGTTATACACCCACCCGTTATACACCCGCCCGTTATACACCCGCCCGTTATACACCCGCACGTTATACACCCGCTCGTTATACACCCCGCCCGTTATACACCCGCCCGTTATACACCCGCCCGTTATACACCTGCTCGTTATACACCCGCCCGTTATACACCCGCTCGTTATAAACCCGCCCGTTATACACCCACCCGTTAAACACCCCGCCCATTATACACCGGCCCGTTATACACCCCGCCCGTTATACACCCGCCCGTTGTACACCCACCCGTTATACACTCCGCCGTTATACACCCGCCCGTTATACACCCGCCCGTTATACAGCCACCCGTTATACACCCCGCCCGTTATACACACAGCCCATTATACAACCCGCCCGTTATACACCCAGCCCATTATACACCCCACCCATTATACACCCCGCCGTTATACACCCCGCCCGTTATACATCCCGCCCGTTATACACCCACCCGTTATACACCCAGCCCGTTATACACCAACCCGTTATACACCCCACCCGTTATACACCCAGCCCATTATACACCCGCCCGTTATACACCCCGCCTGTTATACACCCCATCCGTTATACACCCGCCCGTTACACACCCCGCCCGTTACACACCCCGCCCGTTACACACCCCGCCCGTTATACACCCCGCCCGTTATACACCTGCCCGTTATGCAACCGCCCGTTATACACCCAGCCCGTTATACACTACGCCTGTTACACATCCCGCCCGTTATACATCCCACCGGTTAAGCACCCGCCCGTTATACACCCGCCCGTTATACACCCTGCCTGTTATACACCCACCCGTTATACACCCGCTCGTTATACACCCCGCCCGTTATACACCCATCCGTTATACACCCGCTCGTTATACACCCGCCCGTTATACACCCCGCCCGTTATACACCCATCCGTTATACACCCGCTCGTTATACACCCGCCCGTTATACACCCCGCCCATTATACACCCATCCGTTATACACCCGCTCGTTATACACCCGCCCGTTATACACCCGCCCGTTATACACCCCGCCCGTTATACACCCCGCCCGTTATACACCCGCCCGTTATACACCCGCCCGTTATACACCCCGCCCGTTATACACCCGCCCGTTATACACCCCGCCCGTTATACACTCCGCCAGTTATACACCCCACCCGTTATACACCCGCCCGTTATACTCCCGCCCGTTATACACCCGCTCGTTATACACCCGCCCGTTATACACCCGCCCGTTATACACCCGCCGTTATACACCCGCCCGTTATACACCCCGCCCGTTATACACCCCCGCCCGTTATACACCCGCCCGTTATACACCCCGCCCGTTATACACCCGCCCGTTATACAACCCGCCGTTACACACCCGCCCGTTATACACCCGCCGTTATACACCCGCCCGTTATACACCCCGCCCGTTATACACCCCGCCCGTTATACACCCGCCCGTTATACACCCCGCCCGTTATACACCCGCCCGTTATACACCCCGCCGTTATACACCCCGCCCGTTATACACCCGCCCGTTATACACCCGCCCGTTATACACCCGCCCGTTATACACCCCGCCCGTTATACACCCCGCCCGTTATACACCCGCCCGTTATACACCCGCCCGTTATACACCCCGCCCGTTATACACCCGCCCGTTATACACCCGCCCGTTATACACCCCGCCCGTTATACACCCGCCCGTTATACACCCCGCCCGTTATACACCCGCCCGTTATACACCCGCCCGTTATACACCCCGCCCGTTATACACCCCGCCCGTTATACACCCGCCCGTTATACACCCCGCCCGTTATACACCCCGCCCGTTATACACCCGCCCGTTATACACCCCGCCCGTTATACACCCGCCCGTTATACACCCCGCCCGTTATACACCCGCCCGTTATACACCCGCCCGTTATACACCCGCCCGTTATACACCCGCCCGTTATACACCCGCCCGTTATACACCCGCCCGTTATACACCCGCCCGTTATACACCCGCCCGTTATACACCCCGCCCGTTATACACCCGCCCGTTATACACCCGCCCGTTATACACCCGCCCGTTATACACCCCGCCGTTATACACCCGCCCGTTATACACCCCGCCCGTTATACACCCGCCCGTTATACACCCCGCCCGTTATACACCCGCCCGTTATACACCCCGCCCGTTATACACCCGCCCGTTATACACCGCCCGTTATACACCCACCCGTTATACACCCCGCCCGTTATACACCCGCCCGTTATACACCCCGCCCGTTATACACCCGCCCGTTATACACCCACCCGTTATACACCCGCCCGTTATACACCCGCCCGTTATACACCCGCCCGTTATACACCCGCCCGTTATACACCCGCCCGTTATACACCCCGCCCGTTATACACCCCGCCCGTTATACACCCGCCCGTTATACACCCGCCCGTTATACACCCGCCCGTTATACACCCCGCCCGTTATACACCCGCCCGTTATACACCCCGCCCGTTATACACCCGCCCGTTATACACCCCGCCCGTTATACACCCCGCCCGTTATACACCCGCCCGTTATACACCCCGCCCGTTATACACCCCGCCCGTTATACACCCCGCCCGTTATACACCCGCCCGTTATACACCCGCCCGTTATACACCCCGCCCGTTATACACCCCGCCCGTTATACACCCCGCCCGTTATACACGCCGCCCATTACAAACCCCGCCCGATATACACCCGCCCGTTATACACCCAGCCCATTATACACCCCGCCCGTTATACACCCACCCGTTATACACCCCGCCCGTTATACACCCACCCGTTATACACCCGCTCGTTATACACCCAGCCCATTATACACCCGCCCGTTATACACCCCGCCCGTTATACACCCACCCGTTATACACCCAGCCCGTTATACACCCCGCCCGTTATACACCCACCCGTTATACACACGCCCGTTATACACCCGCCCGTTATACACCCGCCCGTTATACACCCGCCCGTTATACACCCGCTCGTTATACACCCCGCCTGTTATACACCCGCCCGTTATACACCCGCCCGTTATACACCCCGCCCGTTATACACCCATCCGTTATACACCCGCTCGTTATACTCCCGCCCGTTATACACCCGCTCGTTATACACCCGCCCGTTATACACCCGCTCGTTATACACCCGCCCGTTATACACCCACCCGTTAAACACCCCGCCCGTTATACACCCGCCCGTTATACACCCGCCTGTTATACACCCGCTCGTTATACACCCCGCCCGTTATACACCCGCCCGTTATACACCCAGCCCGTTATACACCCAGCCCGTTATACACCCGCCAGTTATACACCCCGCCCGTTACACACCCTGCCAGTTATACACCCGCCCGTTATACACCCAGCCCGTTATACACCCAGCCCGTTATACACCCGCCCGTTATACACCCGCCCGTTATACACCCCGCCCGTTATACACCCCGCCCGTTATACACCCGCCCGTTATACACCCGCCCGTTATACACCCCGCCCGTTATACACCCGCCCGTTATACACCCCGCCCGTTATACACCCCGCCCGTTATACACCCGCCCGTTATACACCCGCCCGTTATACACCCGCCCGTTATACACCCGCCCGTTATACACCCCGCCGTTATACACCCGCCCGTTATACACCCGCCCGTTATACACCCCGCCCGTTATACACCCATCCGTTATACACCCGCTCGTTATACACCCGCCCGTTATACACCGTGCCCGTTATACACCCATCTGTTATACACCCGCTCGTTATACACCCGCCCGTTATACACCCATCCGTTATACACCCGCTCGTTATACACCCGCCCGTTATACACCCCGCCCGTTATACACCCCGCCCGTTACACTCCCCGCCCGTTATACACCCCGCCCGTTACACTCCCCGCCCGTTATACACCCCGCCCGTTATACACCCCGCCCGTTATACACCCGCCCGTTATACACCCGCTCGTTATACACCCGCTCGTTATACACCCCGCCCGTTATACACCTGCCCGTTATACTCCCGCCCGTTATACACCTGCTCGTTATACACCCGCCCGTTATACACCCGCTCGTTATAAACCCGCCCGTTATACACCCACCCGTTAAACACCCCGCCCATTATACACCGGCCCGTTATACACCCCGCCCGTTATACACCCGCCCGTTGTACACCCACCCGTTATACACTCCGCCCGTTATACACCCGCCTGTTATACACCCGCCCGTTATACACCCGCCCGTTATACAGCCACCCGTTATACACCCCGCCCGTTATACACACAGCCCATTATACAACCCGCCCGTTACACACCCGCCCGTTATACACCCAGCCCATTATACACCCCACCCATTATACACCCCGCCCGTTATACACCCCGCCCGTTATACACCCACCCGTTATACACCCAGCCCGCTATACACCCAACCCGTTATACACCCCACCCGTTATACACCCAGCCCATTATACACCCGCCCGTTATACACCCCGCCTGTTATACACCCATCCCGTTATACACCCGCCCGTTACACACCCCGCCCGTTACACACCCCGCCCGTTATACACCCCGCCCGTTATACACCCCGCCCATTATACACCCCGCCCGTTATACACCCACCCGTTATACACCCCGCCCGTTATACACCCACCCGTTATACACCCGCTCGTTATACACCCAGCCCATTATACACCCGCCCGTTATACACCCGCCAGTTATACACCCCGCCCGTTATACACCCAGCCCGTTATACACCCCGCCGTTATACACCCCGCCCGTTATACACCCCGCCCGTTATACACCCAGCCCGTTATACACCCGCCCGTTATACACCCGCCCGTTATACACCCGCCCGTTATACACCCGCCCGTTATACACCCGCCCGTTATACACCCGCCGTTATACACCCGCCCGTTATACACCCGTCCCGTTATACACCCAGCCCGTTATACACCCGCTCGTTATACACCCCGCCGTTATACACCCGCCCGTTATACACCAGCCGTTATACACCCCGCCGTTATACACCCGATCCGTTATACACCCGCCGTTATACACCCGCCCGTTATACACCCGTCCCGTTATACACCCGCCGTTATACACCCGCCCGTTATACACCCGCCCGTTATACACCCCGCCCAGTTATACACCCGCCCGTTATACACCCGCCCGTTATACACCCGCCCGTTATACACACACCCGTTATACACCCGCACGTTATACACCCCGCCCGTTATACACCCCGCCCGTTACACTCCCCGCCCGTTACACTCCCCGCCCGTTATACACCCGCCCATTATACACCCCGCCCGTTATACACCCCGCCCGTTATACACCCACCCGTTATACACCCGCCCGTTATACACCCGCCCGTTATACACCCGCACGTTATACACCCGCTCGTTATACACCCCGCCCGTTATACACCCGCCCGTTATACACCCGCCCGTTATACACCCTGCTCGTTATACACCCGCCCGTTATACACCCGCTCGTTATAAACCCGCCCGTTATACACCCACCCGTTAAACACCCCGCCCATTATACACCGGCCCGTTATACACCCCGCCCGTTATACACCCGCCCGTTGTACACCCACCCGTTATACACTCCGCCCGTTATACACCCGCCCGTTATACACCCGCCCGTTATACAGCCACCCGTTATACACCCCGCCCGTTATACACACAGCCCATTATACAACCCGCCCGTTATACACCCAGCCCATTATACACCCCACCCATTATACACCCCGCCGTTATACACCCCGCCCGTTATACATCCCGCCCGTTATACACCCACCCGTTATACACCCAGCCCGTTATACACCAACCCGTTATACACCCCACCCGTTATACACCCAGCCCATTATACACCCGCCCGTTATACACCCCGCCTGTTATACACCCCATCCGTTATACACCCGCCCGTTACACACCCCGCGCCGTTACACACCCCGCCCGTTATACACCCCGCCCGTTATACACCCCGCCCGTTATACACCTGCCCGTTATGCAACCGCCCGTTATACACCCAGCCCGTTATACACTACGCCTGTTACACATCCCGCCCGTTATACATCCCACGGTTAAGCACCCGCCCGTTATACACCCGCCCGTTATACACCCTGCCTGTTATACACCCACCCGTTATACACCCGCTCGTTATACACCCCGCCCGTTATACACCCATCCGTTATACACCCGCTCGTTATACACCCGCCCGTTATACACCCCGCCCGTTATACACCCATCCGTTATACACCCGCTCGTTATACACCCGCCCGTTATACACCCCGCCCATTATACACCCATCCGTTATACACCCGCTCGTTATACACCCGCCCGTTATACACCCGCCCGTTATACACCCCGCCCGTTATACACCCCGCCCGTTATACACCCGCCCGTTATACACCCGCCCGTTATACACCCCGCCCGTTATACACCCGCCCGTTATACACCCCGCCCGTTATACACTCCGCCAGTTATACACCCACCCGTTATACACCCGCCCGTTATACTCCCGCCCGTTATACACCCGCTCGTTATACACCCGCCCGTTATACACCCGCTCGTTATACACCCGCCCGTTATACACCCACCCGTTAAACACCCCGCCCATTATACACCCGCCCGTTATACACCCGCTTGTTATACACCCGCTCGTTATACACCCCGCCCGAAATACTTCCCGCCCGTTATACACCCAGCCCGTTATACACCCAGCCCGTTACACACCCTGCCAGTTATACACCCCGCCCGTTACACACCCTGCCAGTTATACACCCCGCCCGTTATACACCCAGCCCGTTATACACCCAGCCCGTTACACACCCTGCCAGTTATACACACCCCGCCCATTACACACCCTGCCAGTTATACACCCCGCCCGTTACACACCCAGCCCATTATACACACCGCCCGTTATACACCCTGCCCATTTTAAACCCGCCCGTTATACACCCCGCCCGTTATACACCCCGCCCGTTATACACCAGCCCGTTATACACCCACCCGTTACGCACCCAGCCCGTTATGCACCAAGCCCGTTATACACCCCGCCCGTTATACACCCAGCCCATTATACACCCACCCTTTATACACACCGCCCATTATACACCCCGCCCGTTATACACCCAGCCCATTATACACCCACCCTTTATACACCTCGCCCGTTATACTCCCACCCGTTATACACCCGCCCGTTATACACCCCGCCCGTTATACACCCGCCCGTTATACACCCGCCCGTTATACACCCGCCCGTTATACACCCGCCCGTTATACACCCCGCCCGTTATACACCCGCCCGTTATACACCCGCCCGTTATACACCCCGCCCGTTATACACCCCGCCCGTTATACACCCGCCCGTTATACACCCGCCCAGTTATACACCCCGCCGTTATACACCCGCCCGTTATACACCCGCCCGTTATACACCCGCCCGTTATACACCCCGCCGTTATACACCCCGCCCGTTATACACCCGCCCGTTATACACCCGCCCGTTATACACCCGCCCGTTATACACCCGCCCGTTATACACCCGCCCGTTATACACCCGCCCGTTATAACACCCGCCCGTTATACACCCACCCGTTATACACCCGCCCGTTATACACCCCGCCCGTTATACACCCGCCCCGTTATACACCCGCCCGTTATACACCCGCCCGTTATACACCCCGCCCGTTATACACCCAGCCCGTTATACACCCAGCCCGTTATACACCCGCCCGTTATACACCCAGCCCGTTATTCACCCGCCCGTTATACACCCAGCCCGTTATACACCCCTGCCCGTTATACACCCGCCCGTTATACACCCGCCCGTTATACACCCGCCCGTTATACACCCGCCCGTTATACACCCCGCCCGTTATACACCCGCCCGTTATACACCCAGCCCGTTATACACCCCGCCCTGTTATACACTCGACCCGTTATACACCCGCCCGTTATACACCCGCCCGTTATACACCCGCCCGTTATACACCCGCCCGTTATACACCCCGCCGTTATACACCCCGCCCGTTATACACCCCGCCCGTTATACACCCGCCCGTTATACACCCCGCCCGTTATACACCCGCCCGTTATACACCCGCCCGTTATACACCCGCCCGTTATACCACCCGCCCGTTATACTCCCGCCCGTTATACACCCGCCCGTTATACACCCCGCCGTTATACACTCCGCCCGTTATACACCCGTCCGTTATACCCCGCCCAGTATACACCCGCCATTATACACCCCGCCCGTTATACCCCCGCCCGTTATACCCCCCGCCCGTTATACACCCGCCCGTTATACACCCGCCTGTTATACACCCGTCCGTTATACACCCCGCCCGTTATACACCCCCCGTTATACACCCCGCCCGTTATACACCCTCCTGTTATACACCCGCTCGTTATACACCCGCCCGTTATACACCCCGCCCGTTATACACCCATCTGTTATACACCCGCTTGTTATACACCCGCCCGTTATACACCCGCCCATTATACACCCATCCGTTATACACCCGTCCGTTATACACCCGTCCGTTATACACCCCGCCCGTTATACACCCATCCGTTATACACCCATCTGTTATACACCCGCTTGTTATACACCCGCCCGTTATACACCCCGCCCATTATACACCCATCCGTTATACACCCATCCGTTATACACCCGCCCGTTATACACCCGCCCGTTATACACCCGGCCTGTTATACACCCCGCCCGTTATACACTCCGCCCGTTATACACCCGCCCAGTATACACCCGCCCGTTATACACCCCGCCTGTTATACACCCGCCCGTTATACACCCCGCCCGTTATACACCCCGCCCGTTATACACCCCGTCAGTTATACACCCACCCGTTATACACCCGCCCGTTATACTCCCGCCCGTTATACACCCGCTCATTATACACCCGCCCGTTATACACCCGCTCGTTATACACCCGCCCGTTATACACCCACCCGTTAGACACCCGCCTGTTATACACCCGCCCGTTATACACCCGCCCGTTATACACCCAGCCCGTTATACACCACGCCCGTTATACACCCCACCCGTTATACACCCGCCCGTTATACACCCCGCCCGTTTACACTCACCCATTATACACCCACGCGTTATACACTCGACCGTTATACACCCCACCCGTTATACACTCCGCCCGTTATACACCCACCCGGTATACACCCACGGCTTATACACCCTCCCGTTATACACCCCTGCCCGTTATACACCCCGCCCCGTTATACACCCGCCCGTTATACACCCCGCCGTTATACACCCCGCCGTTATACACCCGCCCGTTATACACCCGCCCGTTATACACCCCGCCCGTTATACACCAAGCCCGTTATACACCCGCCGTTATACACCCGCCCGTTTTACACCCGCCCGTTATACACCCCGCCCGTTTTACACCCCAGCCCGTTATACAACCGCCCGTTATACACCGCCCGTTATACACCCGCCCGTTATACACCCCGCCAGTTATACACCAGCCCGTTATACACCCGCCCGTTATACACCCGACCGTTATACACACAGCCCGTTATACACCCCGCCCGTTATACACCGCCGCGTTATACACCCGCCCGTTATACACCCGCCCGTTATACACCCTCCCGTTATACACCCGCCGTTATACACCCACCGTTATACACCCGCCCGTTATACACCCCGCCCGTTATACACCCGCCCGTTATACACCCGCCCGTTATACACCCGCCCGTTATACACCCGCCCGTTATACACCCGCCCGTTATACACCCGCCCGTTATACACCCGCCCGTTATACACCCGCCCGTTATACACCCGCCCGTTATACACCCGCCCGTTATACACCCCGCCCGTTATACACCCGCCCGTTATACACCACGCCCGTTATACACCCAGCCCGTTATACACCCCGCCCGTTATACACCCCGCCCGTTATACACCCCGCCCGTTATACACCCGCCGTTATACACCCGCCCGTTATACACCCCGCCCGTTATACACCCGCCCGTTATACACCCGCCGTTATACACCCCGCCCGTTATACACCCGCCCGTTATACACCCGCCCGTTATACACCCGCCCGTTATACACCCGCCCGTTATACACCCGCCCGTTATACACCCGCCCGTTATACACCCGCCCGTTATACACCCCGCCCGTTATACACCCACCCGTTATACACCCAGCCCGTTATACACCCACCCGTTATACACCCAGCCATTATACACCCGCTCGTTATACACCCGCCCGTTATACACCCGCCCGTTATACACCCGCCCGTTATACACCCGCCTGTTATACACCCGCTCGTTATACACCCGCTCGTTATACAACCCGCCCGTTATACTTCCCGCCCGTTACACACCCTGCCAGTTATACACACCCCGCCCGTTAAACACCCTGCCAGTTATACACCCACCCGTTATACAACCCGCCCGTTATACACCCACCCGGTATACACCCAGCCCATTATACACTCCGCACTTTATACACGCTGCCCGTTATACAGCCGCCCGTAATACACACTGCCCGTTATACACCCAGCCCGTTTTACACGCCACCCGTTATACACCCACCCGTTATACACCCAGCCCGTTATACACCCCGCCCGTTATACACCCGCCCGTTTTACACGCCACCCGTTATACACCCACCCGTTATAAACCTAGCCCGTTTGACATGCCGCCCGTTATACACCCTCCCATTTTACACGCCGCCCGTTATACACCCACCCGTTATACACCCCGCCCGTTATACACCCACCAGTTATACACCCGCTCGTTATACACCCGCTCGTTATACACCCACCCGTTATACTTCCCGCCCGTTACACACCCTGCCAGTTATACACCCCGCCCGTTATACACCCTCCCATTTTACACCCCGCCCGTTATACACCCAGCCCGTTATACACCCGCCCGTTATACACCCCGCCCGTTTTAAACCCGCCCGTTATACACCTCACCCGTTACGCACCCAGCCCGTTATGCACCCAGCCCGTTATACACCCAGCCCATTATACACCCACCCTTTATACACCCTTCCTTTATACACCCAGCCCGTTTTACACCCCGCCCGTTATACACCCGCCCATTACACACCCCGACCGTTACACACCCCGGCCGTTACACACCCCGCCCGTTATACACCCTGCCCGTTATACACCCACCCGTTATACACCCACCCGTTATACACCCGCCCGTTATACACCCCGCCCGTTATACACCCACCCGTTATACACCCCGCCCGTTATACACCCGCCCGTTATACACCCCGTCCGTTATACACCCCGCCCGTTATACACACCGCCCGTTACACACCCCGCCTGTTATACACCCCGCCCGTTATACACCCACCCGTTATACACCCGCCCTGTTATACACCCGCCCGTTATACACCCGCCCGTTATACACCCCGCCCGTTATACACCCGCCCGTTATACACCCGCCTGTTATACACCCGCCCGTTATACACCCCGCCCGTTATACACCCGCCCATTATACACCCCGCCCGTTATACACCCGCCCGTTATACACCGCCTGTTATACACCCCGTCCGTTATACACCCGCCCAGTATACACCCGCCCTGTTATACACCCGTCCGTTATACACCCGACCGTTATACACCCGCCCGTTATACACTCCGCCCATTATACACCCGCCCGTTATACA